>JARFJB010001119.1:2417500-2725000 GCA_036346205.1 Vesta saturnalis | reverse complement strand
AACATAGATTAAGGAATTAGCCGGAAGCTCAGTCGGTCGGTTCAGCACTTGGATGCATGGGTGTTTTGGCAGGAGAGGATATACATAGAACTTAAAAAGGGCACCACTTGATTTAATTTTATATCGCCCCTCTATCAAGAAAAGGGCTACGGCCACAAAGGACAAAAGAGACAACTAAAATAAAATGGTGAACTAAGTCCACACTGACAAAGGACTGCTAGGAAGTTGATCGTAGATCACAGGGTTAAGGAAAAACTTACGATCGTTTAACACCACTTATTTAATATACCCACTATAAAATAGCATAAATTTTATAATAGTTAAATTGTTCATAAGTATCTAACATAAAAAATTATGGAGCGCCAACTCGCAGACATAAATACAATTCTTTCAGGAAATATTCCCAATACATCAATCAATAATACATCAGATACAATATATCTACAAAATAAACCACCAGTAATCAACTTACCTTTCAACCAAAACTAGAAAAAAACTATGAATTATACTTAAAATTTACATAAGCAGACACAATACGGTCCAGCATCTAGCGTTGACCCCAAAAAAAAGAATACCCAAACATGTATATAATTATCCGAAATTGAATACTTGTACACCGATATTCCACGAAGAGCTCTCCGTCGGACTAATCTATTAGTTTCCAATCAACCGGACGCAAATAAACCCCAAATATAAAGCGAAAATATTATCACTGGATGTCTACCCTGTTGTTTACCTTATGTAAGAAAAAAACTTATTCAATGTAGTTACTCTGAGCATTACAGACAAAGTAAGCATGAAGCGTTTAGAAAATTCAGAAAGGTTAAGTTCATTACAGATTTGGCAATCACAATGCAAGAAGTTAATAAAGGCGCAACACAGATTGACACATTCATTAGTAAGCATATGGCTACAAAACAAAAATTAACATGAGTAAACCCTAATTCAAACAGTTTTGTACTAAACAACTATTAAATTGTAATCAGTGAAAAGTAACAAAAATTTTTCAACCCCAATGATCAGAAATAAATATGCAATTTAATTTACACAGTAATTGAAATAAATAACTTTTTATACAACCCCAGCAGTTAGCATGATTTATGAGACACCTTGTACATTTCGACTCAATAGTAGCATTAATTTTAGGAATAGGATAATTGCGGAGACACACTAATACAATATACCAAGCACAGTAATGTAATTGTTATAAGAATTTCAGTAATGTACAGGTAACGAGAGCCTCGTTATGTAGAAAAGCTAACAAAAGTTACTCACCGTAGGTAAAATTTTGTATGCGTGTAACAAAAATACTTATCCGAGAATATTCGTAGGTGTAACGTATATTTCTTCAGTTAATGCGGAAGATACTAGGAGAAGGAGTAATCGTAAACTGTTTCCATTCAGGTTCGAAGACCCATAACTAATATTTCACACCTCGGACGAATGGTATCCAATTGTGCTGTCAGAAACGGTTTAACTATCTCTTATGGAAGCATGAAAGATGTTACTCTTGAGTAAATGTGTAAAGGACCAAAAAAAAAAAAACCTATATAAGACAACTTTGTTAGAATTTAAATCAATACCCAAATGTTTATAAAATATGATCTTTATGCTGTATTAAAATTTCAAAACATGTACACATGCATTTCAAAGTTATGTCTAGTAAATAAGAAAAGAAAGTGAGTAGCTTACCTCTGGACCGAAGCTACGGTGTAGTAGAAACAAAAAATTAAAGCCGAGCTCAAATTCGAAATCCCAACAGGATTTATTTACATGGAAAAATTAAATCCAGCAACAGGCTGAGTTAAAATTTTACTTGAAAAATTCAATCAAATTTTTTAAGGAAACCTTTTCCAAATTTTCATTTGCTTCTAACTACGCATTAAATTTCTTTGCCAAAATGGCGTTCTTCCTTCTTCTATGAAGGTACCAGAAAAACGCACAAAAGAAAGAAGATTAATTTCTACCAATACTCGAATTTTAAAACGGTCACATGTTTGAAAAATCTTCTACTAAGAACGAATTTTATTGGCAATGTTGCCATTTTCCAATAACATATAGGATGAGTCGTAACTAAAGACCATAAATTTATAAATCAAATTTACACGTATCACTGTTGAAGATTATTTAAAATGTAATCAATGTGCTAACGCTGCCTGTACAATTTTCAATGAGCGGCACCCAAAAAACACGTTAATCGTAAGTATGTTTTGAAACTAATTTCAAAATTTCGACAAACTGGATCTGTAAAAAATAAAAAACGGTATATTGAATACCTAGTAAGGAATGAAGCGGTAGAGATAGCCGTTTTAGAACAAGTTATTGCGGATCCAACTTTTACTACAAGAAAGCTTGCAGAATTATCTGGAGTGAGTCAACGTACCGTCGGGCGAATTTTGAAAGCCCACTAATTCCAGCTCTATAAAATTCATCTGGTTCAGGAACTTAATGAAGACGATTTTGATCGCTGCTTACAATTTTGCGAAATCAAGATCCAAATTTTCTTTTTAATATTTGTTTTTCGTATGAATGCAGTTTTTATTTCAACGGGACTGTCAATCGACATAACTGTTGGAATTGGTTAGATTCCAATCCAAGAGTATTTCATGAAGTACATACTCAATACCCAGCAAAGTTAAACGTCTGGGCTGGGATATTTGGTGATCGTATTGTTCGTCCACATTTTGTATTAGGGAATCTAACCAGGGGTATGTATTTGGAATTACTCGAAGACACCGTTGTTCCAACGTCAACAGACATTATAGAAAACGATAACCTAAATGAAAGACTTCCTAGGCATTGGATTGGACGAAGAGGATTAACTGAATGACCCCCACGATCTCCTGATTTATCCCCCTTATATTACTTTTTATGGGGATATTTGAAAAGTAAAATATACGCCACCCACCCAGGTTCATTAGAGGAGTTACGTGAACGTATTATTACCGAATGTTGCCAAATAACTCCAGAAATGCTCCAAAATGTTAGATAACGTTTCGAATGTTATGGTAGTTAATGAAGAACACTTTGAACATCTACAATGAATTAATTTAGATTCTAGTTCTTGAAGTTAGAGTTATACTAGGTTTTCCAATTTAATTTTTATGTTCATACACTGTACACTATTCCAATTTTTTCGTTTATGTTATGAATTGTGCATTAAATTGTTGAATTTGACTTTCGAATGGAGTATCGTTATTTGAAATACACTTTTTGATCCCGCAAGATGGCGGCTAAATAAAAAGTTACATAATGAAATGTCACATAACCAAATTCCTTATGAAATTACCTTTTCAATGATGTGTCACACTTCGTACTTTCTCTATTTAAACTTTATTGATAATAGTAACAGAGGGGAAGGGAGGGATGTAGGACAGTGTGGGGATATGATCGACCTGTTTTAGCATTTTCTTCAAAACAAATTTGTCTTCAAGGTATTCAATCTGTTTCGTTTTCGGTGCCTCGCCCTGAAACTCAACATCTTCTAATCCTAGACATAAAAAATATTATTGCAGGAAAGTTTTTTTTCTCAACATATTTATGTTATTCCCAAGACATTATTCTTCTCCAATTCATTTAGGCGATTTTGTACAACTCTTATTATACAACGACACACACCTATCAACTACATACAAACCCACCACAATTTGTCATGTTAAAGTACTACAGCGCAACTATCTAAGTCTGGGACTAACGTCACTGTAAAGGCGGCCACACTTTACCATCTTCTAAAATTACTTAAATACGTTAAATTTTCAGCCCATAAATGAAAACTACCGTAATTAATTGACGCAGTAGTTTCTACAAAAAAACTTCCTTTCGACGGTAACTTCAACAACTTACGAAATATGCAACATTAAAAATGTCTCATCCGGTAACCATACACAAACGCCATTACTTTTTACATCTTCAACTAAGAAAACTTTGAATCAACTTAAACATTACATATATGGTAAACTTTATTGTGATCAAATTTAATCTCGTCATGCGCCGTTAAAATAAGCTAACACAAAGAAGTGCCACAATTATTAAATAATACTAATTTTATCCAAACAATCCTAAGCAAAACAAGAGTTTACAAAAAGGTTCACCTACCATCTATTAAATATCAAGCAAAACATTTTTTTACAATCCGGTATCTAATAATAATAACCATCTTACACGTTTACTTATGAATACCATGCGCACGTGACAAACAACAAAATTTTATTTAAGGACAATCACATAACTGAAACTGTTTTACACTCTTGTATTGTTAGATTAAAATTAAAAATAAACAACAATGACCTTAAATACCTTTCTAACTTTATGAGAAACAGAATCGGGCCAAGGTTGCACCCTTGGGGCACGTCTGATGTGACCGCAAAGTTAATAGATCGACAACCATCTATTTCAACGTATTGAGACTTGACAAATTGATAAGATGCAAAGAGTTGAAACGGGTTTGTGAAAAAAGTCAAAATTATCCAGTTGAAATATAAGTATACGTAAATTGATTTGAACAAATACCTTTTGTAAGTCAAAATTTACAGTATCGACTTGTAAACGTTCTCCAAATGCATTAGAAATGAATTGTGCAAAAGACGGCAGATTAGTCACCCATGATTTCTTGTCCAGGAAAGCATATTGGTCTTTGGAGATAACACACTTGACTGAATTATACGGGGGTTATTCCAAAACTAAGTTCCGATTCACCATAACAAATTGAATTTCGCGCGAATATTGAAACACATATGTGCGCTGACTCCCGGGATACCTTCTGCATCAAACGCCACCATTAGCGTTGTTAATGTTGCAGTGTGCTGTTTACAGTGTCAGTAAAATGACAGTAAAGTGTGTAAGTGAGTACGAGAGTGTTTTGGACGGGGAACAGATGGACCACCCACCGTACAGTCCGGACTTGACGCCGGGTGATTTCCACTTGTTCCGCTACCTAAAGGAGTTTCTTGGCGGCAAGCGCTTCGCCTCAGATGATGACGTGAAAGAAGCTGTTAAAGACTGGTTATCTTCACAGGCGGCCGATTTCTAAGACTTAGGTATTCAAAAACTTGTTAAACGATATGATAAATATTTAAATAAGTATGGAAATTGTGTAGAAAAATAGAGAGAGTTGTAAGGCATGTAAATATATAAATCATTTTTAACAAATATTTGATGTTTTTTTTTAAACCAGAACGGACCTTACTTTTGGAATAACCCTCGTATATGGAATTATACAGTATTATCTCAAACAATTTAAAAAAAATTATAGAAAATGGATATCGGACGATACTTACTGATAAGCTCCGGGTTGCCCTTATTCAAGACTCGGCGTACTCTGACTGTTTTCCAGCATACTAGGAGCGTGTTGGTACTTAATATTAGGTTAAACAGGCGGAACATAGGTTGCGCTAAGATTGAGATACAATCCTTGATTAAATCACTAGGTATTTGATCTAGTCCCGTGTTTAACCTATTTTTTAACTTTTTGGAAACAATACTATATCGTCTGCATTAATATTATTTAAGGAGATGCAATCCAAGTGTATACACGGGAAATCATGGTTAATAATAGTCACATAATTGGTATATACACTGTTAAAGTAAATACCAAATGCATTAACAATAATCTGGGGGGTATCAAAGACGTCATTATTAAACTTCATATGTCCAATTCCACATTTATTCCTTTTGTGTTTATGTTTCGAAAGTTACTAGGGTCATCAAATATTTTGTTTTCTGTGTTTTGCACAAACAACCTGTAAGGGTAGTATATCGTTCCCAGTAAATTGAAGTTAAGTATTTCTTATAATTAGTAAAATCCACTTTTTTATTCCTAATCACGCTTATGATTTGAAATGTAAACCAGGACAGTTATTTACGCTTATGAAATCGTTTTAAAGGTACTGTGCTATCGAACTCTGAGTAGAGTTTACTATTAATTAATTCGCAAACAATGTTTGCATCATAGTTTTGATAGATATCACTTCAGTCAATATTAGATACCATTGAGTAGATTAATGTATAATTCGCTTGCCAACAATTGTAGGTATATGTGTTTTGGTGCGGTATAAAATTGACGTTAGATATCCATTTTTTTTAAATTTTACTTTCAGTGCCGGGTGATTAATGTATTCGTCAACACGCGTACAAATACTTCTTTCTACAATACAAGTTTTGTTCTTGCTAGATAAGTTGTACTCCTGCTTTTTAACTATATCTATTTGAGTAAGTTTTCTGAATATAAGCATTCCAATTTCATCAATTTTAGTTAGTTTCTTTGTACTGGCGAGATGGGTTAATTAATTTTGTGATTATGGTTTCGGCGGCTATAGCTTAAGCCGAGTGGTCCGTCCTTTTAAATAGGGCTGATCGCTTGCTACCTGATATTTCACTCTAACCAATAGACAAGAAAGGTTTGATACATGTATTATCCTATATCCTTTATAAAGCTAAATATATACACTTATACTATCTTAATTACGTTAACAAAACAAGAAAATATGTATGGATCATAATTTAAATGTAATAAATTCTTTTCACTTTAAAATAAAGGAAGGAAGATAATTAATAAATCTATGAAACTCGTCCTCGTACGACGACTCGGGGCGGCTCTTGTCTGACGTCGGTCACTCCCACTGCTTCCTTACGGTCGCTGAAAAGATAAGGTTAACGGCTCAGTTATAATAAAAAATTTATACTAGGATATGTCCCTGTCTGGTAGAATACAGAAGTATATAACTTTTATTTACAGTTAAGGCCAGTGTGGTAACAATTTTATTTCTCGTTGAAATATTTTTAAGATGTAAGTAATGCGGGAATGTTAGCTGCACTATTTAGGTCTGAAGGAAAATCGATAGTTTAGCACTTCAATAAACACTTGGAATGATCCTAAAAATCCTTCCAATTAATATTTTCTTATCCTATCAAATAAATTCCCATCAAAACTTATTTCCTATTTGTTTCCACAATTGAATGTAGTATTATTTAGAAATCCTATCAGTTGCCCACCCCTTTCCCTCTCCTAGCCAATTCCCCTATAAATACCTGCGCTCACATTCGACTAACAACGAATCATTCACACTTGATCTCGAACTAACTCTCCTGACTAGTAAGAATCTACAGGGATTAACATTCAAGGTTCTTTTAATTTTATTTTATTGGCATACTATAAAAAAATAAGAATTATTTTTTTGTTAATACCGTTTAGTTTCATTTAAGGAATTATTTAATTTTATTTTCTTATTTATTATATACATGTGAAACTATCCAATAGATTTAATTGCATATACTTTGTGAATTTTCTTCAACAATAGGCAATCCAGCCTACACCACTGTGGTGATAATATAAAAAAAACCTCACCTGTAGATCAAAGAGCTAAGGGCAATTGCAAAATATAATTGTACTCAGTAAGGGTGTTACACACTTGCCTTTCTTGAAATTAAGCCTACTCTATTTAATACAATTTGAATGCGATTTTTTACTTTATCTATCTAACAGGATTTATTTAACTGATAGGAACGGTATTAATTAGAGTTTTAAAACTAATTAAAGGAAATTAGAATGTGTTCTATTTCGCTTTTCGTTACTAGGTGAAATTATAATCGGAGGGGTTTGGTGGTCTTTCTGGTCACTCTACTTTTATTTAGAAACAACACCGATGGGGTGGTGGACATAGATAGCTATTGAATTTACAGGGTTAGTTACGCAGGGGAAATTTTATGGTGGATATTATAGTGTGGAGTATTTTTATGCTGGAACGAGTAGTTTGTTCATTAAGTGGCAGATGTCATCCGTAAACGACTTATGGAGAAATGGTGGTGGTGGTGAATCTTTTATCTCGGTATGGTTAAACTTTCAGGAATGATTATGAAACACACACTTTGTTTACGTAATCACTAGGCGGGACTGGAAGTTTTATATCGGAAATAATTATCGAATTATGGTCTGGTTTATCGCTTTCCTTTCGGAGACACTGCACTTTTAGTAAGTCGACGCGGTGGCGTGTAGGTGTAAATTGGTATCTAATTATGTAACTATGATCGATTAGTAGACCTGGGCTGACAGCTCCGTTGCTCTTTCTAATCGACACTGTGGGGCCGGCAGAATTCACGCAGGCGGCCTATCTGTCCGACTGTGTAAATTGGAAACAACACCAGGAATTAAACTCCCGACGTAACGTTGGCCACAGATGTTTGTGTAAATATTGTAAGTAAAACTTACATGCAGATGATGGCGAATTTAAACGACAGTAGGCAAGAGTGTACAAGTGTGTTTGAGAAGAAAACTGTTGTGGCTTTGGGTAGCGTGTCTGGCGGTTTTATGGAAATCCGCGGATGAATAGGACGATTTCTGGTAGTGGCATTGATTTAGAGATTGTAGGCCGCGTTAGTAG
Organism: Vesta saturnalis; assembly: GCA_036346205.1. Classification (NCBI taxonomy): domain Eukaryota; kingdom Metazoa; phylum Arthropoda; class Insecta; order Coleoptera; family Lampyridae; genus Vesta; species Vesta saturnalis. The sequence goes on along the minus strand of JARFJB010001119.1, from coordinate 2,716,625 downwards.
TGGGACTGGAGGGGGACTCTGACGTAGAAAATCATTACTATTCTCGGAACGACGTCATAAAGGATAAAAATTATTTGAAATTCTGCTATTGTTGGTAAAATTGATTAATTAGCAAATAATTAAAAAAATGGTGAAGGGCTTCGCGTCTTTACACCTTTATGGATTAGAGGATCAGATTTTTTAATTAAATGTTTCTGATATGATTTGTTTAGGTTTCGTTGTATTGATGATATTTAGCACGTTTTGATCAGGTTTTATTGATGAGTTCTTAATTAATATTAACAAATTACACCCTAACATAAAATTTACGTTGGAGAAAAACAAAATAGAGACATTAATTTTCTGTTTTAATATAATAAATGATACACTCAACAAGTTGTAGTGCTCTATATTCAGAAAGCCTACACATACAGATATTAAAATTCCAAACGATTCATGTCACCATAAAACACATAAGTTAGTTGCACATAGATCACTAGCACATAGAGCAGTACCATTAACATTAAACCGAATTTCATAAAGCGAATAGCACAAGCAAATGGTTTCATTTCAGATATAATCGACACTTTGTTAAAAATCAAGAGTAAAGTTTGTGTAACCAGTTAACACTGTCAAAATAAATACATCTAAATTTCATAAAACAAAACTGTTTCAACATATTAAACAATCTTGAATGATAGTATTACCGCTGACGAAGATAACTGTAAGTGTTATCGAAACGTATAGATTTGTATAACATAATATAAAAATACACCATAAAAAAGTATTTGAAATCACCTCAAGACTTCACAAAACAATATTAAGTTTTTACAAATATGTGAAAAGAAGACAAATTATATGTTTTGTAAATTTACAAACATAAACAAAAACTACCTTTAATGAACGAACAGGTTGATCTAATAGATTCACCTTTAACAGGCATTTAAATATAGATGTATAATTTGAAACAAGTTTGCTGTTTTACCTTAATGATTTGTTACTGTAACTACTTATTATTTTACTTATATATTTTCTCTTGATACATGTTGTATTGACACACGTTGAGACATAAATATTCATATAAAACATTGTGGAATTCTACGAAGTGTGGTTTAAGAATATAACTTTAAATACGTATTGGATTGCAAGATGATGCTTTTTTAATAACTAATTTTCATTCATCCAGTTCCAAAAGGAACTGCTTTTTTTCTTGTTTTTTTTTACAGGGTAAGTCGGGAGAAACGGATCAAACTCCAGGAGTAAATAATGTAAAAAAAATCAAATGCTGTTATACGATTTCTATTTGTTTTCAAGTATTAAAAATAAACAAAATTTCATGCATTTACGTTTTAGTAATCATAGCGTTCTTATACTAAATGTTAAAAAATACCGCCATTCGCCTCTAAACATTTCCTGCTTCGTCTACGAAGGGCGCCTGTTGCTCTCCTGGTTGAGTCCTGCCTTTGTTTAAGATCGGCTGTGGCATTTCTAATACGTTGAATTAGTGCATCCCAAGTGTCCACACTTGGAGGCCAACTAATAGAACCACCGCGACGAATCCAACGCCCTGGAAAACATTCGTACAAATATTACTTAACTTGTTGAGCGAAATGTGTATGAGCTCTATCGTGATGGTAGTACACTTGCATTTTGATGTTTAACATCCTCTAGTAGTCCGTCTAATTCATTTTATAAAAAATTTAAGTAGTAATCTCCTGTGAGATGGTTCTCCAAAATGAAAGGGCCTATTACATAACTATCGACCATACAACACCACACGTTTACCGAAAACTGATGTTGAAAATTACTTTCGACCGTTGCGTTGGGATGTTCGTCTGACCATACATGACGGTTGTGAGTATTATTAATGCCGTCACGGGTGACTGTTGCTTCATCTGTAAAAAGTATACACGATACAACACGATGATTATTATTTATCCATCGACAAAACTCGATGCGTTTAGGATAATCTTCCGTTTGTAGGTGCTGTACTCTTTGTATATGGTCTGCATGTAAGCCTTGTTCGTGGAGTGTGTTTATCATACTTGTTTGCAGAATGCCCAATTGAATACTAGTTATTCGTGAGCTGGTTGTTGGAACTTTTGCTACTACATCCATTATATCTTCTACCTCTTCTAAATCTTGTCAACTAGCTCGTTCAGATGTTATGTTAGCTCTGGAAAGCTTTCCGGTCTTGCACAGTTTGCTGAAAACTCTGATAAATACATTTGTATTAGAATGTCTCTGCTGTGGAAACCGTTGACGATATTCTTCAACAGCAGTTGTAGCATTCCCATTACAAAAACCATAAACCAGCATCATATTTGCATATTCGAAATTTGAATAAGTGTGTAGCATTTTGTAACACTGTAATCGTACAAACTCAAAAATAAACGTTAAATCACTGGTACAATTCACTAACACATTATCAGAACAACAAAGTTGTCACATGGTTTTGAGCCTCGAACGTGGAATACTAGATAAATATTTTTAATTACAGGCGCCCTTTGTAGACGAAAAGGTGAGTGGCGGTATTTTTGTACATTTATTATAAGAACGCTATGGTTACTAAAAGGATAACAACATTTGAGATTTTTTGGGATTGGTTTCACGTGTACAATGCACTCCTGGAGGCTGGTCTGTTATTCCCGACTCACCCTGTATATGCGTATTGATATAAGATTATACGTTACCTTTGTAAATCTAACCGCTATAAAATGTTTTTTGAGGATTTTGTTCCCATAAAATTGGTATCCGTTTATAATAAGATAATAGAACAGTTTATATGATGATAAACGATTCATGCACTTGTATTATTTATGTAAAGGGTTTGTCCCTTTAGCAGCGTTCGTCTTTTTTGTAGATATTTAATTTTTTGCTTAAAACCACTTTTCTGTTCAGAAATGTAGAAGAAAATATTCCTGTTAAAAAGTTTTAAAACATTTTCAAACAAAACTGTATCTTGAAGAACTTTTTAGCACTGTTGGTTTTCAAGTAAACTTAAAATTCTTGCACATTTAAAATTTAAATTTTATATTGAACAAGATAATACTATATCTGCAAATATCATACACCTGTTAAACTTAATTTTGAACTTCTGGTTTACTTTTGAATTTCACTTAGTAACGTATTGGATTATTTTAAAACTCCACCCATAAAAAATAAACTAATTTACTTGTGGATTCAAATCCCCCTTGTGCAAAATGGAAAGAAGCTTGTTTAATGTTTATTGTAGTGCTTCCGACCACAATCATGGCTTAGTATAACCTAAAGCTTCTTATACAATTTAATTTTGCGAGCAATATGCACTAACGTTTTTCAAGATATTATTTTAAATTGAGAAATGAGAAAAGATTCATAAAAATCCGTATATTATTTTTTTTGCACATGGCGTTTAGTTAAAAATTAATAAAAGCAACATTAAATATTTGCAAGGAAAGTAATTTCAAGTTTATGTTTGTGAGTCCACTAACTGTCAAGTGCTAACGGCTTGAACCGAGTGCGAAAAATTTAGTGTAATAATTTATTGTCACATAGAGCCTAGTATATCATCAGTCGGTAAGAAGGGTGCCTAAAAAATCTTTTGCGCTAAAGCAAAATACGCAATAAGATTTAAGAAATTAAATTAAAAAACTTCGTCTCTGTCTTTTATATAGTCTACATTTTACTTATGAAGGACCCTTAAGAATAATAATAAAAACTTGCACCACGTTAACACCATAGATACATTTTTTGTGATAAAGTGGATTAAACTACAGTAATTGATAGAACACATTGAAATTGGTAAAATTGTTTTATGGAAATGAAATAGCTACACATTGGCAAATAAATCAATATTATTCGCTATGCTACTGTTATAGTGAGGTTAATTAAATATAACGTCAAGAGGGCTTTGGAAATTAAAATTTATAACGTAACTTAATTCGCGCAATAACTCTAAAATGTACGCGTTTTACATCATTCTTGTCTTTCGCTACCTTCTTTCTTAATTATTCGTGAAGGTCAACTTCATACTAGTAAATTATTATCTCAATAACTGCCTTTTTGCAAGTGCAATACTTTTGTGATCCAAGAGGCTTCTGGAATTGAAAAACATACAATGAACCTTCGAAGTAAGCATTCGATTGTCTCTTTAGAAGAATTTTATGAAAAATTTTTCGATTTGTCAACTGAATGCAATACTCAGCTCGTTATGCACTATAATACAATATACAATGATGTCATGAAACGGGCAGCGTAAACAGAATATACAGGGTGGCCAAACCTGGAGGGAGTGGAAGATTGTATAAAGGCAAAATAAGTTAGAGAAATGGTTTTTGGACCAGGGGCAGAGATCAATAGGCACTAGGCACTACATGTTAAAAATATTCTGGATCATATAGGGTGTTTCATGTTATTGGAGCAAACTAAACTCATACTTTTTAGAATGGAGCACCCTATATAATATTATATTTTTGGAAAGCCCATAAAATACGCTTTCATTTAATACCAAATTGTATGGTCTATCTCCTTTGGTTTAAGAGATATTCGATTATTTAAAAAAAAAATATCCCACTTGCGGCCGCCGCCGATTTATTAGACGACTTTTGTTTATTTTAAAATGGCAGAAAATTGTTTGTGGTCTATAGTATTTTGATATTTCCTAATTTTCAGATTGTTTTTAATAATATACAGGGCGTGTCACTGTTTGTAAATACAACTCTACTTTAATTTTTTTATATGCCCCCCATGGTTTTCATGTCATTCGATGCCTCGTTTGATATTCTTTCTTTTCATGACGCATGTATACCTTAAATTAGTTTTAAAATATTTTCAGTTTGTGAAATTGCGATTGTAATACAAAAAGACTGAAAATAGATGTATTAAGTTGACCATGGGATTGTATTTTCTTACTAAAAAAAATTTTCAAGTAAAAACAAGAGTTAATATAACAATTACAAATTAATTTAATGAATTATTTTAAAATTTAACAGACTTTTTTGAACAAAATTTAAGCAAATTTAAATCAGTCCTTAGTAAAATTTCTGAAGTACTTAATTTGATTATGTTCAGATCACCGATTTCATTTTTTACGTCTTTTTGTAATTGCAAATGTATAAAGACGGTCATGGAATTGTGATTTCATGCTAAAGCACGTTTTAATCAAGTTGTATTCATTTATAAAGAAACTTTGGCTTTCTTTTTCATGCTAAAAAATTTTTCAAAGTAAAAACAAGAATTAATATAACAACTTTAAATTGAGTGAATTAAATTATTCTAAAAATAACAGAATCTTTTGAACAAAATTAGTGCATACTCTTACACAAGCCACTCTTTCGTTCAAGGCAAATTTAAAGCAATACTTAATGAAATTTCTAAATTTAAATCAGTCCTTAGTAAAATTTCTGAAATACTCAATTTGATTATGTTCAAATCAACTATTCCATTTTCTACCTCTTTTTGTCAATTTAAATTGGTTACTGATCAAATAACAAAGATTACTTGGAATTAATGTTTAAACTCGCAATTAAAAAACAAGAGTGCCATGCCAATGTTGCATTAAAAAAGAAAAATTGTTTATAACAATTGGTTATATTTAGTTTAAACCTAATTTGTGTTTTAATTGATTCAAAGTCTAAATATTCAAGAAATGGTTTTAATGATTTTTGTGCTTGGAGAATGTCACAAAAATTGCTTACTGGCAAGTAGAATTAATGCAGCAAGATATACCAATGCTGAAAACAAGCCGCGACCTCAGGTGTTTCAAGATCTTTTACAAAGATTTGAACAAACAAGTAGTGCTACATTTAAAAAACGGAAAGTAGTGAAAAATGATGAAAACTAACTTAAAGTCCGTGGCATGGTTGTTGGGCTACGGCGAGTGAAGAGGCAGAGGGGATTGGGCGATTGAAATCCTACCAACGAGACGGTCGTGATCATCCTACGCGCACAAAATGCGTGTTGTGTGCATAACGTTCTTTGTTCGTTGAAGGTTTTATTTAGTGTCGTTTTATGAAAAATATACACGTAAAATCAAACGCAATTTGCAAACGTAAAAAATTTTTAATCTTATATACAAAAATAACACAACGCACGCCTATGATATCAAGCGTTATCCGAGTTTTTATGCCGACTTTTTTTATCTGCCCCTTCAGACGTCGTAGCTCTAGAACCATGAAACGGCCTGTACAGTTTTACTTGCAGTCCAAGAAAATCCTCATGAAGGCACTTCACAAATATCACATATGACTGATACAAAGAATAATCTAGCTTAAAAAATATATTTAATGCCCATAAATACCATGGATATCATAACGAACTTCACCAACAACTATATGGTCAAGATTTTGAACGAAGAATTAATTTTTGCTACTGGTTTTTGCAAAAAATTGCAGAAGTTCCTAGTTTTCTCAATTCTATATTATTTAGTGACGCACCTACCCTTAAAAGTAATGGTTTAGTGAACAGACATAACATGCATTATTATAGCACTGAAAATCCTCATTGGGTCAGGCATATTGACCAACAAAATCGGTGGTGACTAAATGTGTGTGGAGGGGGGGGTGATTATTGGGTCGCATGTCATAGGCCCTAATTTTTTTAAGATTCTGTAATCGGCTAGGTGTATTGAAATTTTATAAGAGATGTGTAACCTAACCTTCTTCAAAATATTAATGAAGCAGTTTATGGAAATATTTGGTTCCAGCATGATGGTGCACCCGCCCACTATCATCAAGACGTACGAACATTTTTAAATCACTGGAAAGAAAATCAGTTGATAGGTCGAGGAGGGCCCATTTCTTGGCCACCGAGGGCACCTGATCTGACCCCACTCGAAAAAGTGAAATCGTTGATCTGAACATAATCAAATCGAGTACTTCAGAGATTTTACTAAGGACTGAAAATAATTCATTTAATCATTTTGTAATTGTTATATTAACTCTTGTTTTTACTTGAAACAATTTTTCAGTAAGAAACTACAACCCCATGGCCAATTTAACGCCTCTATTTTCAGTCCTTTTGTATTATAATCGCAATTACACAAATAAACTGAAAATATTTTGAAAATTATTAATTTTTGGGTATAAGATATGCTTGATGAAAAAGCAAGAATATCAAACAAAGCATCGAATAAAACGAACATCATGGGGTCTGCAATTTAAGGAAATTAAAAAAAAAGTGTTTACAAACAGTGACACGCTCTGTACATTATTAAAAAAATCTGAAAATTAAGATATTTGAATATACTACAGGACTACCAAAAATTTTTTGTCATTTTAAAATAAACAAAATTCGCCTAACAAATCTGTGGTGGCGACCGCAAGTGGGACAATTTTTTCGAAAAACAATTGAATATCTCCAAAACCAAACGATATAGACCCATACAATATGAAAGCGTATTATATGGGCTTTCCAAAAATGTAATAATATAATGGGCGTTTCAAGTTTAGTTTGATCCAGCATGAAACAACCTTTATGATTAAAAATGTACTTATTGATATCTACCCGTGGCCCAAAAATTATTTCTCTAACTTATTTCGTCTTTGTACAATCTTCCACCCCCTCCTTGTTTGCCCACCCTGTATAGTAGCGGCTCTTCAAAAAGGCAAACAGAGGATGTTACTGAAAACGATGTACCCAATATTTCTGTCAGTTGTTTGTCTCGATACAAACTGCCTCTGAATATCTGTCATCCGTGATATGGTTTTTTTCATCTTTTAAAAGTTTTATACCTGGGGCGAGTTTTAAACCGTGTTACATTGCAAATTGCAAATAAGCAAGAAGTCGTGATCTAATAGTGTTGAGGTGAAACATTTTGATTGATCACGTTTCTTTTCTTTTTGTTAATCCTAATTCGGCATTATTTTATTAGTATTGAGTTTATGTGAGACAACTTAGTGTTTAGTTTTCCAGCACTATTGCTTTTAACCAAAAAAGTATCAGGTTCATTAAATTAGTAAACAATATTCATGTATGAGCACATGTATCTCGTAATAGAAATTTAAATATTTAAAAATTAAGATACGCCACTGATAGGGGTTGAAAATAAATTACAAATACACATAAACGTGTTGTATAAACATAACGTAAATCTTATGTTCAAGTTTAGAATGAAGTGCAAGTTAACATTCAAACCTATTAGATGAATTTCAAAGCGAAGTATAAATTACTGTTTATATTAAAAAAAATTAATACTAAATTCAGATTTTTAAAAGATAACGAACCGTCACTGATCAAACTGTGACGTATTTTAGTTTGAAGGGCCAAATATAGAGGGGCCACTTATCGATAGAATTTATACTACATTCAACAAAAATTGTTAAGAAATAAAACAAATTAAACAGGTTTGAAATATCATGTTTTGGTCAATCAAATTTGTGTATTAAATTTACTCAATTTGAATTTAGAAAAAATAAGTTTTAATAACCTTCTAGACTGGATCCGAGAAAATTTAATATAAAATCAATTAAAAAATGATGTAATTGATTTTTATCGGGAAAAAACGTAATTCAGTTGTGTTAGGATGTTAAGAACATGGGAAAATTATAAGAATAGAATTTCAAGGAAGCCCTAACAAAATATTTGGAATTCTATTGCATTCTACATAGTAAAGTATATCATATGTAGTGAAGTTTAATCACGACCTTCTAAATATCTCTCTTGCTAAAGGGGTGAAAGGTTATAAATAGGACTAGGAAATGAGGGTCTAGGTAGTCAGCATTTGGTCCGCAGACAGTCTGCGTTAGGTCTGCATTCAGTTCTGTATTTACATTGACCCGAGACGGTCACAAATCTAATCGCTTACCATTTTTGCGTTGTTATTAGTGAGTCAACGAGGAAATGAAACTTTAACCGGCTCGGCCATTTCTATTATTGGAATTTAAAATTGTAAAACATTTCGAATATCAAAATTGAATGCTTTTGTCAGCAGTAATATGAACATATATAAGGTTGGAGAAATCTATTTGTGGTCATATTCAGGACTTAAAAGGCCAAAGTGTGAAATAGTGAGATATTGTTAAAATTATGTGTAATGTGTATATTGCATAATTTGAATAAGTCTATAATGACAAAGGAGTGTACTATGCTCGCTTCCCTTTAAGGGAACTAATAAGTAAAATAATTTGTGTTTATGCTTATAATATAAAAGTAAATGCTGAATTCATTTGGTCCACAATTATTTGATTATAATTGAAAGGCCAAAGGATTTATTAAATTGTATTTAAACTTGGAATTTAACAAACAAGTTGGTGAATGTAAACGTTTTAAATAATTGCATTTTAAATTCGTATAATATTCGAAAATAGGTAGTTCAAACATACCACAACCTATTTGTGTGTATAAGAAAACAGCTGATAGTGACTCGAGTAACAGACAATTGTGTGTTAAAGCACTGAAAGGAAAATAAGTTGGTTTGTAGTTCAAGGTGATCGAAACATTGTTATACCACAATTACCTTGGGATATATACTAGTGTTGGAACATACTGTGAACAAAAGAAATCGAACTGAATTATTACTCGAATGATACAAGGTATCTGATGTTTTTATATTGTATTGAAATAAGTCAATAATAACGTGCTCAAAGGATATTTCATTTTCTTTTTTATAATATTCATTATTAGAGTGAGGATTTTATGCAAAATGCATATCGCTTATTTTTATAGTTGAAGAATATCGTTTTGTTTTAGACGAATTGCACTAAATGCAATCATTTGACATTAATTAATTTTGCATATTTTGCATATTTCTCCAAATACTGCATATATTGCAATTTTATGCATATGCATATTTTGCCTTAACTTATTTTAAATTTTGTTATTGTGTCTAACTAAGAAATGTATTTTTATATGAATAAGACAGGTTTAAAGAAAGATTATTACCTGCAGTTAAGTGCAACGTTAATACTTCCGGATTATGAAGTTTCAATGCCGCTATTTCGTAGTATTTGAAAATTCCAATGGTACCTAAGCAGATAGTTAAAGCATTGATTGAGAATTCCGCAATCAAGAGTTAAAGTTATTTGGACTTTTCAAGGTAAGTGTTTAGTTAGTTAATCCTTCTTGAAAATAATTTGAAAATGCAAAATTTTAAGCATTCTTTGGGCGAAGACGTAACTGAATGGTACGGCTTTGTTAAGTGAACTTCAAGATGCCGAAAGTTAAAATAGTTTAGTTCAAGTATGGATAAAAATATATCCGAGCTACGTCTGGATGATGAAAAGTGTTTTGCATAGCCTGTGGAAAAATAGTAAGTACCATTACATATTTTTAATTGATTTGGGAAATTAAACCCTTATTAATTGAACGCAATTAGATACTTATTTTTAAAATTAATTTTTCCTTAGATCATGTGCGAAAGGAAATCTCAAGTTACACAGCACATTGAAACCTCTCTTCATAAAAGAAAATTAGAAACATTTAAGAAAACAAAAGTTTGTCAGACACCTTTGCGCCAGTCGTTGTTTCAAGAAACGGCCAAAAGAAATGCACAAGAGGAATTTAATTTCGAATTGTGTAGTGCATGTTAAAGCCAATATTCCATTAAAGAAATTGCAAAATCCTAGTTTTAGGACATTTTAGAAAAATTAGTAAAAAGCAAGTGCCAGATGAAAGCACGCTTCGAAAAAGGTATATTAATGATTTATATCTTGAAACTATGGGGCATATAAAGAAAATTACAAAAATAAATATCTTTATTTTATAGTAGATGAAACTACAGATTATTGCGGGCGATATGTTGCAAATTTAATGATTGGTTATTTAAGTGAGGCGCAGACTAGTATATCATATTTAATCGCTTCCAAAGTTCTGGAGGAAACCAATCATGCAACAATAGTTCGCTTTATAAACGAAGCTTTCATGCAATTTTTATTTCTGATATTGTAAGATGTAACATGTCTCGCACATGGTATTAATAAAGTAGCAGAAACAATTCATAATCAATTTCCATTAGTAAATAGTTTAATAAGTAGTATAAAGAAAGTGTTTTTAAAAGCTCCGTTACGAATTCAATTGTACAAAGAAAAGTTACCTAATATTCTTCTACCACCAGAGCCTGTGATTACGCGTTGAGGTACTTGGTTAAATGCAGCGCTTTTTTATGCAGATCATTTGGAAAAAATGAAGGAGTTAATTTTAGAAATTTCTGATAATTCAAGTACTTACGTTCAAAAAGCTCAATCCATTTTAAAGAAAACACAATTGCGCAATGAGCTGGCATTTATAAAAGCAAATTACTATTTTGTAAGTTCAACCATTGCTAAATTAGAAACGGAAGCATTGTCATTAAATGAATCTATGCAAATAATTAATAAATTTCAACAGCTGATTTCTGCCGTTTCAGGAAATATTGGTAAAACTATTTCTAATAAATTAAATGAAATTTTACAAAAAACAGTGGATATCAGTTGTTACTAAAAGTTAAAGTTCTGAAACTTGAGGAAAATTCCGATGATCTTGTTATAAATTTAGATTTGGCCATATTAGCCGCATTAAAATATGCACCCATAACTTCTGTGGATGTAGAAAGAAGTTTTCTTTGTACAAAAACATACTATCGGACAGACGCCAAAATTTTCTGCCCGAAAACTTGGAAAAATATTTAGTTATAAATTGTTTTGCAAATAGTAATGAGAGGGTGTAATCTTTATAAATCTATAGCGTATAAGTAAAATAATTTGTGTTTATGCTTATAATATAAAAGTAAATGCTGAATTCATTTGGTCCACAATTATTTGATTATAATTGAAAGGCCAAAGGATTTATTAAATTGTATTTAAGCTTGGAATTTAACAAACAAGTTGGTAAATGTAAACGTTTTAAATAATTACACTTTAAATTCGTATAATATTCGAAAATAGGGTAGTTCAAACATACCACAACCTATTTGTGTGTATAAGAACACAGCTGATAGTGACACGAGTAACAGACAATTGTGTGTTAAAGCACTGGATGGAAAATAAGTTGGTTGGTAGTTCAAGGTGATCGAAACATTGTTATACCACAATTACCTTGGGATATATACTAGTGTTGGAACATACTGTGAACCAAAAGAAAATCGAACAGTGAATTATTACTCGAATGATACAAGATATAGTCTGTAAAAATAAAGATTTTCTATTTCGGCTTAGCGCTTTATTACTCTGAGACATTGGGAATATACAGCCGTTTCTTTCTAACGTTTGGGTTTCAATAGAAACGTACGCGACTTAAGTGAAAGCGTAAATTACCTGCTCAATGACTTAAGACCGCTCGCGAGAGGTAAACACAATGGAATTTTAAGTCTATATTCCAGAAGTTATCAAACGTTTTGAACGATTTTTAATTTTAACTATGTTGCAAAGTTTTTTTTGTGTGTGGATGCAGATGTTTATTACTTAATATAATTCATTTATTTTGAGATGTACAACAACGAAATCATTAATTTGTAATTAAAAAAGAATTGATATGCATAAACCAGTTTTTATTGTTTACTAATAGTGACATTAATTGTACATGCAGAACATAACGTACATTCAAATATTATATAGGAATGCACTTATACCTAATGGGATAATTAGTAGAAAGTGATGAAAGTGGTAATCAATTCCTCGTTATTTAATCTATAATAATAGGTGGCTATTTGCGTATTTAGACCCCAAAATAATACATTGCCTCAAAATCTTTTTAAAAAGCGAACTTCGAAAACCGCCGTAACGAAAATATAAAAAAAATCTGGCCTTATCAAAAAGATAAAATTTGATAATTTCGAAATTTAATAACTGGAAAAGTATTTGAGATACCGGAATATTGAATTCAGTACCGAACTGAGTTCGTTGAAAACGTTTGGTAACTTCTGGAATAGGATTACATTTCCATTGTCTCAGAGTAATAAAGCGCTAAGCCGAAATAGAAAATCTTTATTTTTACAGACTATATCTGATGTTTTTATATTGTATTGAAATAAGTCAATGATAACGTGCTCAAAGGATATTTCATTTTTTTTTATAATATTCATTACTTATTGATAGAGTAAATAGATTGTATCAGAACTCGACCGTTGAATCTATATGTTATATGTACGTACATGTACTATATGATAGGATTATATAAAAGATTCCAATGTTTATATCTGTAACGTTATACAATATATTTGTTACACTAATATTTACTGTTTAACTTAAATTGGTGTAGTCGATTTGTACCTTGGAGTTCATTGGCCCAGTTTAATGCAAATTTAAGTTGACAATTACACGATATTTGGTTGGAAAGGAATATTTAGACTGACTTAATTGTGATAGAGAACAGAGCCTTCTATTGTACTTAAATTGATTGTGGCATAGAAATTCTCTAAATTTGACAGAATATTAAAAGAGATCTATATAAATTTTCCAATACCTCAATTGTTTCAGTTTTAAAATGATCAAAAACATTATTTATTTGTCATTGTTCTTAAGTAAAGGAAACGTATAACACACCAGAGTATATTATCAGTTCAGTCCATAAATAGTTTGAATGTGAATTAACATTTATGACTAAAGGTCAGAGTTTAATTTAATTAAACTGAGACAGATTTTTCACAATATTTATAGTATCGGGTAGATTGAGCAACCTTCTACTATTATTACATTAAAAGACACCAATAAATCAGCGTCAATACTCGATATCGAAGAAAATTTTTGAACTCGCTGAATATAAATACAGGACCAATGAATTATTGTAATTTGTCAAAGCTTAACAATTTATATTAAATGGAAACTATGACTACATGATGTTCGTACATTATAGAGCTAGCCCCGGAAAATAATAAATTGCAGTATAGATTACTTATCTAAATTTCATTAGTATTTCCTTGCAAGTGAATTAAAGAAAATAACACTTTAGGTTTTAATTTACTTTCTATCATAAGTAAGAACCGTTTTATGCACTTCTTTTTGTGATCATACTTAAAATATCTCATTATTTAAGCGCCATTAAATAATCGTGATGAATCACAACAAATTAAGGAAAATACTCAAGTATTCCAAAATATGTTCGCAGAAGTCTGAAAGATAAAATTAAAAAACGTGTCGACGTAACCGGCGGGCATTTTCAGCAGATTTTATAGATTATTTATTTATTAAAATATCTGATTATAACTATTTATTAATATTTACCTTTCTATTTTCCCTAATTATATTTTCTCATTTTTACCATAAATTTTGTATGTTATGATAATGGAAAGATTTTGAGGAAAGTGTTAAAATTGTAATTTTGATAGATATTACAGTAGTTAAATATGAAACTGTTAACACTCAATCAGTCTTTCAAGCCTATTCCAGGTAGAGAACGTTTACTTCTATGCCTTTATCTCTTTAAAAATATTTCAACGAGCAATAAAACGTTATCGCGCATTTCTTAACAGTAAAGCTTATATACTTCTATTCTACCAGTCAGGGACGTAATCAATATGTTGTTCTTTATTTACTTTAACGTATTTTGAGTTAGATTGTCCTTCTGTAACTGCATTACTTTTACCTGTACCGTTAGTATTATTTTTCTCTGCCACCGTAAGGAGAGCACAATCGAGTGTCCGAGTGGATTTAGAGCTAACCAAAGTGCCCGTGCCAAGTACCGTCAATTTAATTTGTGTTTCAATAGAGTAACCCGTTTAATTTTTGTTTGTTTTTGTTTTAAAGGAATAGGATAATCGGAATTAGTTTTTTTTTGTTTTGTTTGGAGTTTATGTTTTGTATTATCATTATCTCAGCGTAGAATAAGTGTAAATAATTGGAATTGTAAAGTTATAGGCCAATACATGTATAAAACTTTTTTCTGTTTATTCGTTAGTGTGAAACCCCCAGGTATCAATCAATAAGCCCCATCCAAAAGAAGTCACGACCAACCTTTGATTTCGAGCTATAGCCGCGGTAAAGCATAATAAAAATAAACGTAGGCCATTGGGGCCTTACAACAACTTTTCCCTTTAAAAGATTCTTTATATTAGTTTACCAGCTATCTAACAAGTAGCTGTCAATTTGTTAAACTGAATAATATGTATCATGATCATTTCAGGTTCTTTGCTAATAAGTCAAGGCGTTCCTCAAAGGTCTATAGTAGATCCCATTTTTTTCATATATACATATCCAACTTGTGTGAGAATTTTAAGGAGTTTTAGTTGGCTTTCTTTTGCTAACGATAACCAAGTTTACTTGAAATGTAGTATAAATTCTGCACTAAATGACATAAAATAAAGTTAGATTTGGTGAAGTGGTCTCAAGACAATACGCTGATACTAATAGGCTAGGACTAATACTTAATAGTATATATATATATATATATATATATATATATATATATGTACATAGGTATAGAAGGTTATGCAATCGACTTTTTTTCACTATCGCGAAACAGCATATTTCAAAATGCCTGGAGTGCATAATCAGCCCCCCGCAGCCATCGAGTCCTTCCATATCGTGACCATCTGGAGGATCCGTTCTTTGTTATCTATTTTTTGTTTACTTTGCGTTATGTTGAATTTGTTTTATTTAGGTGAAATATAAGATAGGTTTAAACATTTTTATTTAGAATTATATATCTATAGGTAGTAAATAGTGTGTTTGTTAAGATCTGGTAGTTGTGATACATATTTCTACAAACCACACCTTTCTCTGATTAAACTATCGCCGGGAAAAGTAAAAGTTGCTAAAAATAAATTTCAGCTGTTAAGGAGCTGTTTACAGTCCCAAAGTTGATTTGAAGGTACTTCAGAGAATCTTTGAAGTAATTGTTAGAGCTTAGAAATTACACCACGAATAACTTTCATGAACAAAAGTTGTGTAAAATTGAATTATATTTAAAAGAGACTACTTTGTGCTATAAAGTTAGTAGACTCCCAATTATTCCCAAAAATTGATTTAGGGCTATTATGAACTATCAGTTACAGGGTTACTTGTTACCTTACTGAAAGCGTTTTTTAAGAAATATAATTGTATTTAAAAATATGTCTATATATTTTGTTCCAAAGTTGACAGTTTACGAATATGTACACAAGAGGTACTCTTATCAAGCGTTTTCTTTACGACTTATACATTAACCTACGAAAAATTACACTATTTTTAAAAATGTCTTTACACATTTTGCTTCAAAGTTATTAGTTTCCGATATATTCAAAAAGGGCGCTTAGAGAATATTTTTCATGTACTTTAGCACTTTTTCATAGGCTATTCATTGCCCTACAAAAAATTTGTAAATGGAACTTTTTTAAAACGAAACGTATTTTAGGGTTCGAATAACGTAGCTTTTTATGTATTATCTTACGAAAATAGAATTCTGTATTATGTGTTTTGTAACTGTGGTTTCATATTAGTTGAGTTGATCGGCCTATTTCCACAACTCAACTAATATGAAACCATAGTTACAAAACGTGCATAATACAGAATTAGTAACTCGGTGCGGCTTTTCAAAAAGTTTGAAAAACCCGTAAATAAACTAGCACTGGAGGAGAACCACCTAACCTTCCTCTTCAAAGCCCGTGATAACGTAATACCTAGCGGGCTCAACATCAAAACTCTGATACATAGCCGAAACATATCACAAATCGCAAAAGAGAGCTAGCGAAGCGTTAGTCAAAGAACGAATCAGACATCGCGGTTTCAGAAAATACCAGCTCGAACACCAATCTAACGAGATCCGAGGAACTATTCGAAATCGAGTGAACGCACAAGACTTTGATAGGATAAATACGGCTACAAGAAGCAAATATTCAAGGACCAAGGCAATACACAAGGAAATTTAGCAGAAGAAACTAGAAATGCTAGTAAAGGAGAAGAAAGAACCAAACAACATCAGTTGCGAAAACACTGTCATAAACATCTCTAAACGACAGTTGAACCAGAACGAAATAAAGGTTCTGGACAAAGGCTTGAACTATGCGATAACACTCAGGTATATTCCGAAAGTAGATTTAATAACCGCAGTTGAAGAAATAGTTATGAAATTAGATCCTGAAGAAACCGAAGAATACAGAGGTAAGGTTAGATCAGTCTTAGATTCATCTTGGCGAACTAAACCTAACCTCTCTAACTTAGAAAGGAGAGCGTCATTTCCCTTAAGAATGACATATCGATCAATATTCTACCGGCAGACAAAGGAAACGCGACTGTGGTAATGGATATGGAGACTTACAACAGTAAGATCCATGAACTACTGGACGGAGGCGAGTACAAACAAATACTAAAAGACCCCACACCATCAATCGAAAGGCGGATATACCAAATGCTGGAAAAACACTCTGATTATCAGAGAACTAGACTTATCCCATACTACAGCAAACCTACGCATCTGTACGGCCTACCAAAGATACATAAGGAAGGTATTCCTCTCAGACTAATTGTAAACTCAAGAAATTCACCTTGTCATTTATTAGTACACTATCTGCTGGGTACCATCACAACCTTATCGGAAAAAACCAAGTCTATTGTCAAGAATACGCAGCACTTCGTGGAAACCATCAGAAATTTCCAACCAAACCACGATTAGTAAACTTCGACATCGTGCCCACAGATAAGGCACTAACTATCATAAGGGACGTTAGATGAATGCACGTAACTCTCCGTAAACACAATAATAGAACTTCGGACAATATGCGTTAGAACTACATATTTCCAGGTAGAAGTCAAATTCTACCAACAAGAGTTTGGAATGGCGATAAGTTCCCCACTATCACCCATTGTGAGTTATATATATATATATATATATATATATATATATATATATATGGAAGACTTTGAAGGTCAAGGGATATCCGGATTCACGGAAAACCACGGATGTGCTTAGATACGTGGATAATACCTTCATAGTTTGACAACACGGCAAGCATAAGCTGGATGAATTCCTTGATCATCTGAATAGACGCGTATCCTCCATAAAATTCACAATGGAATAGGAATTGCAACAAAAACTGCCATTCCTGGATGTACTTGTACACAGGAATGACAACCCTTTCACGACAAGTGTATGCAGGAAACAAACCCACATAGGGAGGTTTACACTGCAATTCCAATCACCACAAAAGCGTGATATTTGGCGTGACAAGATGCTCGTACGACAGGGCGAAAACAATATGCTGAAAACAAGAGGACCTGAAAAACAAGAAAGAAAATATCGCACTGAAATAAAATGGCTTTCTCGATTTAACAGCTAACCTAGACAGGGAAAGGGTAACCGAAAAAGAAGATCCTAAATATACAGCGATAATACCATACATACAAGGTACTTCAGACAAAATACGAAGGATAGGCAGCAAATACAAGTGGAGGTGGAGAACAGGAAAGTGCTAATAGCGAAGGAAGAAAAAGAAATGAAGGGGTTGCTAAAAACGATGGACAAATATTTGAAAAGAAAAGATTTGGAAGTAATTGGAATAAAACTAAGGTAATGGTATTGAGAAAAGGGGGAGGAAAAAAAAAGGAGGAGTGGAAACGGAGGGAAGATGAGATACAGCAGGTAAGGAATTCACGTACTTGGGATACATGATGAGAGAAGACAATAAAGACGGGGAGCATGTAAAGGTACGAGTAAGGAAAAGAAATAAATTAATAGGGCAAGTGTGGACCGTAGGAGAAAGATTTTTCGGAATGGGCTTAAGAAAAATACTGGAAGTGGGTACTGGGAGTGGAACGAGAAACTCCCGGATACATGATCAGAGAGGAGGTGCAAGTAGAGAAAATAAAGGTGAAGGCGGGAAAAAAGCAATGACGTTCGAGGAGAAAATGAGAACATCAGAGTGCAAGATACTACAAGAATGCTGGAAGGAAATAAAAGAAGGAAGATTAAAATAAGGACAGGAAACCAGAAAAGATTGTTATGAAAGAAATGGGTATGCGAAAGAAAAGGTGGAGAGGCTAAGAAGGAAAGGAGTGAGTATGAGAGAGGACATAATTAAAAGGGATAGGGATGACCAAAAGCAGGAAAAATGGACGAAGGTGAAAGAAGGAAAATATAATATAAACTATAGGAATATCTAGAAAGAATACGGAATATCTGAACGGAAGGAGGAAGGAAATAAAGAAAATGATCAGATTTAGATGTGGAAACGAAGAAAGAGAACAAATATTGCAGAAGGGACGAAGACAGAAAGTGTATTATGTAAGGTATGGAAACGATCAACCTTATGTTAAAAGAATGCAGGTATAAACGAAAGTTTTTTGTTTTTAGGAGTTACTGTTTATAATAGTGGATTAGATGGAACAAATATTGGAATTGTAAGACATTTAGGAGAAAGATAAAACTTTGTGTTTATTCAGTGAGTGAAACCCGAGGATCAATAGATAGCCAGTTGTAAATACCACTCACAATTAACCTTTGATTTTTAAAAGCAAATAAAAATTATGTATTTACAGTAGCCATTGGGCCTTCAAATTCTTTAAAAATCTTTAATATTACCACATTAACAAGCAATAATATAATTGTTATGCAATTCAGGCTTCAAAGCAAGTACCTGAAGACATAGTACCACTCAAAGTGAATATAGAACATACTAAAGCATCCACAATGCGAAACGAAAGATCAAGACTCCGAACTGTCTGGAACGAAGATCACCGCATCAATGGGATAACTACAGATAGTGACAAAGAGAAATACAATTGCTGGAAACTCAAAGACATACTGCACTGGCAGAAAATCCTATAAGCTATATTGTAAAATGAAACCAATGGATCCCAATAATGAAAATTAACGCAATATATACTGCGCAATAGGTTAGATAATGCAATAAACTTTCATATCAAAATTATATATATATACTATATATATATATATATATATATAATCAGTTCTATGTGGAAATGGACCATCTTTTAGTTAACTATTTTATGTAAGTGACATCGATTTTATTTTTAGTTTTAGTTTTTACATAAAAAATTTTGTTTACCACTACCTTATCAGATGCGATCATCAGAATTTATTTAAATAGAAACTGTATTTTTATATCAAAATTAATAACCCATATTTTCTGAGTTCAACCATACAAATTTGTCAATAAATATTTAAGTACGTATACTGTATAATCAAAATCAACGTTTGATTTTAAATATTTATCTATTTATTTAACAAGGAAAATTGTATAAATTAATTTGAGATTTTCTAAAATGGTAGGTGTTTAAAAACATTTTCTTAAATAACCTCAGGTCAATAAGTCCATGAAATTTAAATCTGGCATAGAGACCATTCCATGGGTTACTGTCTAATCCAGAGTTGGGAAAAGTTCATTTAAAATTTTTAATTATTTAATGTCGGACTTGCTATCCTGATGGATGTGACAATTTTGGTATGGTTGAACTCAGAAAAATATGCTGTTAATTTTGTATATAAAATTTTCTATTTAAAAATTCTCGATGACGTCACATCTGATAGGTATTAAAAATTATTTTTTAGCGATTAAAAAAACAAAAATAAAACACGACGTGTCTGACCTGTGAAAATAGTTAACTTGTGAGATAATGGGCCGTTTCCACACTTCATGAACATATATATATATATATATATATATATATATATATATATATATATATATATACATATATATGTGTGGTCTAGACCTAGCGTTAAAAATTTGTTGGGTGATAGAACAACATAAACGTGACTGAAATACGCAATTGAACAAGTTCCATTTCACACACCCATTTAAAGAAAAGCTATTTTGATTTTTTCCAAAAAACTGTACATTTACCAAAAAATTTAGAAATTCTGGGATATTTTGATATAGTCCTCGAGCTTTAACACTGCTATTGTACTCAACATTAAATTTCAAGTAAGGATGGAAGCTTATGATGAGCCTGAATCTACACAACCACTAATTAAATTGATTAGAACTGTGAAGTTGTCATTTTCTTTAACAAAAAGAAAAAGCTTATACACACAATTCTCTAAAAAAATTGCTAGACAGTAGCAAATGTTATGAAAACTGCTTCAAAATCTAAGCTTTCAGAAGACAGGATACAACTCTTTGTTTGCCACCATTTAAGAACAGTTATTAGCCCACCTTATGACGAGATAAGGTATCACGCGCAGATGTTACGTTTTGTGTGGATACAGTTTTTTTAGTGGGTTTGGGTCATTTACTCATTGGTAGTGATCTCAAGATATTTTCAAATCGGGAATATGCGGAAACGCATAACATCTGTGCATGATATCTTATCTCATCATAAAGTGGGCTATAAAAATTACCTGTAACCTAATGTTATAGCTATAATAATAAAAATGTTCATTGTGTCTTTTTAGTTTGATAGAGTTGATTATTATTTTTCTCAAACCACGTTTTGCAGTATTCAAACTGGCATAACTGGACTTAAATGGTGACGAATCAAATCTTGTATCCTGTCTTCTGAAAGCTGAGATTTTGAAGCAGTTTTCATAACATTTGCTACTGTCTAGCAATTTTTTTAGAGAATTGTGTGTGTACAAACTTTTTCGGTTTTTTTAAGAAAATGATAACATCACAATTATAATCAATTTAATGAATGGTTGTGTAGATTCAGGCTCACCATAAGCTATCCAACCTTACCCGAAGTTTAATCTAGAATACAATAGTAGTGTTAAAGTTCGAGGAATGTATCAAAATATCCCAGAATTGCTAAATTTTTGGGTAAATGTACAGTTTTTTTGAAAAAATCAAAATAGTTTTTCTTTAAGTGGGTGTGTGAAATGGAATTTTTTATTTTAATTGGTAATTTAGTTTTGATTCTTTATTTAGGTGAAATATAAGATAGGTTTAAACATTTTATTTAGAATTATATATCTATAGGTAGTAAATAGTGTGTTTGTTAAGATTTGGTAGTTGTGATACATATTTCTACAAACCACACTTCACTGATTAAACTATCGCCGGAAAATAAAAGTAGCTAAAAATAAATTTCAGCTGTTAAGGACTGTTTACACCCAAAGTTGATTTGAAGGTACTTCAGAGAATCTTTGAAGTAATTGTTAGAGCTTAGAAATTACACCACGAATAACTTTCATGAACAAAAGTTGTGTAAAATTGAATTATATTTAAAAGAGACTACTTTGTGCTATAAAGTTAGTAGACTCCCAATTATTCACAAAAATTGATTTAGGGCTATTATGAAGTATCAGTTACAGGGTTACTTGTTACCTTAGTGAAAGCGTTTTTAAAATATAATTGTATTTAAAATATGTCTATATATTTTGTTCCAAAGTTGACAGTTTACGAATATGTACACAAAGGTACTCTTATCAAGCGTTTTCTTTACGACTTATACATTAACCTACGAAAATTACATTATTTTTAAAATGTCTTTACATTTTGCTTCAAAGTTATTAGTTTCCGATATATTCACAAAGGGCGCTTAGAAATATTTTTCATGCTTTAGCACTTTTTCATAGGCCATTCATTACCCTACAAAAAATTTGTAAATGGAACTTTTTAAAACGAAAAGTATTTTAGGGTTCGAATAACGTAGCTTTTATGTATTATCTTACGAAAATAGAATTCTGTATTATAAATGTTTTGTAACTGTGGTTTCATATTAGTTGAGTTGATCGGCCTATTTCACAACTCAACTAATGAAACCATATTACAAAACTAATACGAATTAGTAAATCGGTGCGGCTTTTCAAGAAGTTTGAAAACCCATAAATAAGCTAGCACTGGAGGAGAACCACCTAACCTTCCTCTTCAAAGCCCGTGATAACGTAATACCTAGCGGGCTCAACATCAAAACTCTGATACATAGCCGAAACATATCACAAATCGCAAAGAGAGCTAGCGAAGCGTTAGTCAAAGAACGAATCAGACATCGCGGTTTCAGAAAATACCAGCTCGAACACCAATCTAACGAGATCCGAGGAACTATTCGAAATCAGTGAACGACACGACTTTGATAGGATAAATACGGCTACAAGAAGCAAATATTCAAGGACCAAGGCAATACACAAGGAAATTTAGCAGAAGAAACTAAAAATGCTAGTGAAGGAGAAGAAAGAACCAAACAACATCAGTTGCGAAAACACTGTCATAAACATCTCTAAACGACAGTTGAACCAGAACGAAATAAAGGTTCTGGACAAAGGCTTGAACTATGCGATAACACTGAGGTATATTCCGAAAGTAGATTTTAACGAGTTGAAGAAATAGTTATGAAATTAGATCCTGAAGAAACCGAAGAATACAGAGGTATTAGATCAGTCTTAGATTCATCTTGGCGAACTAAACTACTTCTAACCTAGAAAGAGAGCGTCATTTCTAAGAATGACATATCGATCAATATCTACCGGCAGACAAAACGCGACTGTGGTAATGGTTGGAGATTACACAGTATGATCCATGAACTACTGGACGGCAGTAAACAAATACTAAAACCACTTAAATTCGAAAGGATCAACAAATGCTGGAAAAACTACTCTTTGGAAATGACAACTTTCCATGACACAGTCAAACTAGCATTGCTTTAAGTGCCTAGATGCAATTTATTAATTGTCTAATTGAGTCAATTTTATGATCTACTTCATTATTAGTAATATCTATGGGTACTATATATATTATCGATATAACATATCTATTGTCATAATATATATATATGAATACCATCAGATATTTGATAAGATCCCATCTAGTATCTTAATCAGATGCCACAGATAACATACAAAAGTTTAGATATGTTTATGCATATTCCAAATTTTTTAATTATACAAGAACTTCGAAAAGGACTGTTAGAACTATGATTCAAATTCATATGTTATGATTTACCAACAAGAGTTTGGACTCAGATTCGAACTCTTACTTTGACTTATATTATCACTTACTATTGATTATATATATATATATATATATATATATATAATTTGAAGGTATATCCATTCACGGAAAACAGTGTGACAAAGTCCCATATTCTTTACTTCAATAGATTACAACAAACTTAAATACAAAGCTGAGATATGTTCGTTGCATATTCCAAAATATTTTTAATTACAAGGGTAGATCGAAAAGCTTAGAAGTCCTTTAATTTCCTTGTAAATGAAAACCCTATATATTATTACATATTTAGATTCTACATACAATTTTAGACACATTTATGTATAATGTCCTACTTAAGTCTAACCATTTTGACAAATTTCAAATTTTTCGTCAAAAATACGTTGGGCAAACAATACATAGGTGAAAACATGGCCTAAACGAAGCCTTTATCAATTCGTTATGGTTGTTAGCAATGGATTTACTCTAATGGGCTGTAGAATGTTACAATAAATTAATACAAATGAATAATGATAATTTAACATTTTAATTGTATAGACAAGGCTTTAAGTTAGGGATTACAATGGCGGTGGAGAACAGGAAAGTGTGGTCGCCGGCATACGAATTTACAATTTATTGACCAAAAGAAAAGAAATGAAGGTTGCTAAAACGATGGACAAATATTTGAAAAGAAAAGATTTGGAAGTAATTGGAATAAAACTAAGGTAATGGTATTGAAAAAGGGAGAAAAGAAAAAGTCGAAACGGAGGGAAGATGAGATACAGCAGGTAAGGAATTCATACAGTTGGAGATACATGATTGAGGAGACAATAAAGACAGGGTAGCATGTAAAGCTTAGAAGTAATTTTAAATTTTTTATAAATAGAAAACCCTATATATTATTACATATTTAGATTCTACATACAATTTTAGACACATTTTATGTATAATGTCCTATACCTAAGTCTAACCGTTTTTGACAAATTTCAAATTTTTTGTCAAAAATAACGTTTGCAGGCCAAAACATAGGTGGAAATATTTTCTAAACGAAGCCTTTATCAATTAGTTATGGTTGGTTTCCTTCGAAATGGGGACCTACTCTAATGGGCTGTAGAGATATTTTTGTAATACATTAATACAGGATGAATAATGACAATTTAACATTTTTTTTATTGTAAAAAGGCTATACGGCTTTCAAGTTTTGTTGTTAGTTGGCCGTGACGGCGGGGCGCGGCGAAACAAAAAAAATCGAAATATTACAATTTATTGAACCCCATACAAATAATTATTTTATTAAACTAACTTAAAGTAAAGACAATATTTTTTTGATTCAATAAATTATGTCTTAATCCTAATCCTAATCATAAACTTAACACCTGTAACTAATTATACAGATAAAAGTACTAGAAACACGTCAAATACGTACTACCTAATAAGTTGTTCGAAATATCCGCCTCTTTCTTGAATACACAATGCAATACGTCTCTCAAATTCGCTGCTTAAATTTCTATACATTTCAACACTAATGTTTTCAAAACAGTTTCTAATCCTAATCTTCATGACTTCTTTTGTTGTAGGCGGTATTTTATAAACCTGCTCTTTGACGTACCCCCATATGCTAAAGTCCATTTTAGTAAGATCTGGGGATCTAGCAGGCCAAGCAACAGGCCCTCCCCTCCCAATCCAACATTCTGGATATCTAGCATTTAAAAAAGTTATTATCGGACCTGTATGATGTACTGGGGCCCCATCATGAAGAAACCACATTTCTTGTTGCGTATCTTGTGGCACTTGACGCAACAAATTAGGTAGATGGTTTTGCAGAAAGTCTAAGTATACTTCCCCTGTTACTCGTTGATCAAAAAAATATGGTCCAATTACATGATTACCGACAACACCTCCCCAAACATTTAAAGACCATCTAGTTTGAGAAGTATATCTTACAAAATGTGTCTGTTTACACTTCCGTTTCTGTGAAATGTGGCCTCATCTGTAAATAAAATCAAATGAACAAA
This sequence comes from Vesta saturnalis, assembly GCA_036346205.1. Classification (NCBI taxonomy): domain Eukaryota; kingdom Metazoa; phylum Arthropoda; class Insecta; order Coleoptera; family Lampyridae; genus Vesta; species Vesta saturnalis. The sequence goes on along the minus strand of JARFJB010001119.1, from coordinate 2,690,942 downwards.
CTTTGTTGGTTTATTTTGTTTTGAGCCCATTGACAAAATTCCAGTCGTCTTTGATAATCTTCAGGAACCAACTTTTGAAGTAGTTGAATGTGATAGGAGTGCATTTTTTGAGACTACAATATCCGCTGTAGCGTACGTCGTTCAACACCAACCTGCTGAGAAATGGGTCGTTGTCCAATATATGGATTTTCGGTAACTGTTAATAGTACATTTAATTGATTTTCCTCAGTCTGTGTACGTTTTTCCCTAGTATTTTTTTCATATAACACATTGCTAGTTCTTTCAAAACGCTACAAAAGCTTTTCAAATGCCCTTCTTTCAGGTTGCCGCCGCTCTGGAAACCGTTGTTGATACAGTCTTCTTGCTAAGAGCGTATTCTTATCACTAGCTCCCAAAACAAAGATCATATCAACCATCTGGGCTTGCGAAAAATTCATTATTTACAATTTTAATTCAAGTTTTAAATCAATTTGCTATAAAATACACTAATGCATCACACAAATTATCAACTGACAATAAATAATGACGTTTCTGATGATCTCTATTATTTTTATATGCCACGCCTGGCCGTCACGGCCAACTAACAACAAAACTTGAAAGCCGTATAGCCTTTCTACAATAAAAAAATTTTAAATTGTCATTATTTCAAAAACTACATTTTTTTGGAATATACACTCTTATACAAAGTCACCCTTATTTTTAACGCTAAATAAGATAGAATTAAAAAAATAGGGGGGTTCCATTTAAAAAATGACTTTTATTGTCCATTTTTGATCACCCTGTATGAATATATTACAAAAATATCAATACAGCCCATTAGAGTATGTCCCCATTCCCAAGGAAACCAACCATAACTAATTGATAAAGGCTTCGTTTAGAAAAGATTTCCACGTATGTTTTGGCCTGCAAACATCATTTTTGACAAGAAATTTGTCAAAAACGGTTTGACTTAGGTATAGGACATTACACATAAAATGTGTCTAAAATTGTATGTAGAATCTAAATATGTAATAATATATAGGGTTTTCTATTTAAAAAAAAATTTAAAATGACTTCTAAGCTTTTATGATCTACCCTGTGTAATTAAAAATATTTATGGAATATGCACCAGAACATATCTTACAACTTTTGTATTTAATTTTCTTTTGTATCTCTTTAAATAAAGGAGATATGGGACTTTGTCACACTAATGTGCTACCCTGTATATATATATATATATATATATATATATATATATATATATATATATATATAACTCACAATGCGGTCAAGGTGACAGACTTATAAGTCAAAGGTAACGAAGTTCGAATCTGAGAGTAGTCAAGTACTTGGGAAAAATCATAACATATGAATTTGAATCAAGTGCGAAAACAGTCCTTCTCAGTACTAAGCCTGATGCCTGATGCACTTTACCGCCATATGTAAGTACAGTTTTATGCGTAAACAAATTTTAGCCAGCAGCTGAAACTCAACATGTATCTTTCCACCAATATAATACTTACAGTTAAAGCTGTAACATGGAAACCCAGACAAACAAATGCTGTTGGAAAAACGGTATTTGCAATTATATATACATAATCTAATATTTTGCTAATTTTTACTAATTTTCTGATAATTCAGAGATCAGAAATTCACTTAACGTAATGAAAAAAAGTACTCACTTGCGTTCGTTTGCGTTTGAGTATTATCTACATGTGAAGGACAGACATTCAAAAGCAAACATAAAAATTCTCAAAATAAATTGCAAGGTATGAGAGAAAAAGACTGGTATCGAATCGAGCGCAATAATAACCTTTCTCGTAAAAATTTGTAACATTTTATAACAGAAATTAAAAGTGACAGTTACCAATTTTCCTTTCTGTTTGCAGAGCAATGCATAATCATTCGTGTCATGGCCGTCCTGGATTGTGCGATGCGATGAGGCCAACAAAAGGAACAGAACTGCTAAAATATCTTCGCAATGTAGATTTTGAGGGTAAGTTAAACAACCACTTATTAAATTATAGATTTTTATGGCTACTCTGTTTTTAAAAAGTAACGAAAATATTATTTTGAATGTTGTAATTAGTTTGGCGAATAAGTATCGTTTATCTTACTATTATTACTACATTTTTTAGTTTAAGTTTCCATTTGATTGGGTACTTGATGTTGATTTAACGTGAAGGAGTATTTGGTTATCTAAATCCCATACTTCAAAACTAAGCCTTCCTACTGCATCCAAATGAGATAAATTAGCTTTCCAAAATCCCTTCTAGCTATAAGCATAAAAACTTGACGTAACGTTAGCATTTATTTTCAAGTTTTCGGTTCTTAAAATTTCTTTTTAAAACCATCATTACTTTTCCAGCAGAGGTATTTGCTCGAAATTTTGTGGACAAAAACATTTTCTATTGTTTCAAGTCAGATTTATTAGATAAATCCTAGCTAAAATTAACAAATTACTTTTTTTACTTCTTTTTCAACTTTTCCAACAGAGCTCCATACGCCATACTTATACTCAACCATTTCTGATTTTATTATTGTTTTAATTGTAAGCTAGTAATATTAGCAAAATTATTTTACATTTCCTATACGATGGTTCGGGGTGTAATATGTTTTAACAAAAATTAACTAAGAGGGTTATTCTTTTAATGTTGACATTTTTTGATATACAGGGTCCGGCAACAAGAGCGCCTTCTTCTATATCTTCCGTTTCATATAAGCTAGATTAATAAAATTTGGGATAGGGTTATAGTTTAGTTGTGTGCATGTTTTAAAATTATTCACGTGTATACAGGTTGTTTATTTAAAGATGACAAAACCACAATAAAAAAAATTTTAATGGAACACCCTGTATATTATTACTTTTTTGAATTCTACACATTGTTCCTAACAAATTCGCAATATATATCCCTATCCCTAAGTATAGCCATTTTTGAGTTATATCGATTTTTATTAAAAAAATTGAAATTACAGAGATAGCTTTGAAAATGTACATCCTTAACCGTTGAAAAACAAAAGTTATATAATTTATATCAGAACAAGTACACAGATAGAGCTTTCTTATAATGCAAAGAAAATGTCATAATTGCATACAGGGTGTTTACAATTGACTTGCCAATCAGACATTATTCCAACTAGTAAAAGTTTACTTTTCCAAATAGAACACCCTGTATATTATTCCGTTTTTGGTTTCTACATATTAACCCTTATCAATTCGATCCCTAAATATAGCCGTTTCTGAATTATTTTCAATTTTTCAAAATGTATAACATTTTTTTAAATCCTCGTATAAATAGAAAAAAAAACAGTGGAAAACAATTGTATTACAAATTAAAAAACGCAATAGGAACTAATACACTATAATTATTAAAATTGTTTCTAAAAATGCAAAACTAGTAAAATAGAAAAAAATAATTTAACGCTAATCATTAGCGATAACGATTTATAATAATTGTTCAAAATGTTATCCGTTTTCTCGGATGCAGACCTGAAGTCGATCTTTAAAAGATTGTTCAACTCTACGCAACAACTCAGGAGTAATGCTATGAAAATCCTGTGTTATACGATTACGTATATCTTCGGCAGTGGTTGGTGGTTCCCTATAGACAACACTTTTTATGTATCCCCATAAAAAGAAATCTATTCTTGTCAGATCAGGGGACCCAGCTGGTCACCTCACAGGTCCATTTCACCCAATCCATTTATTTGGAATGACTCTATTGAGATAATCTCTTACATTTGCAGAGTAGTAAGCAGGAGCGCCATCATGTTGATACCACATTGTGGCTCTAATATCAAGAGCAATATTTTCTAATAAGCCCGGTAAATCGTTACGCAAAAAGTTAAGGTACTTCTCACCATTCTAATGTCCATCAAAAAAGAATGGACCGATGACATAATCCCCAACGATGGCACCCCAGACGCTTAAAGACCACTTATGTTGATTATCAACTTGTCTTAATAAATATGGATTTTCTGAGGAATAATAATAAAAATTATGTGTATTAACAAATCCATTCTTATGATATGTTGATTCATCTGTCCATAAAATATTATAAAAAAAATTTTTATTTTGAGTAATTTTTTTCTCTGGCCCAGTTACAAAATTTTACTCGATGATCGAAGTCTGCATCGCTCAATTCTAGGTGTAACTGAATATGATAGGGATGTAAGAGATTCTTCTTTAAAAGACGGCCTACTGATCTCTCACTTATACCAACTATTTCACTTACGCCCTTTTGACTTCTGTGATGATCCTCTTCGATGGCGAGAAGAACCATCAATTCACTATCTTCATTTGTAGAAAGTTTAACACGTTCATGTTTGGAGTAATTGGCACATGAAGTTGCAATAAATCTACTCATAACTTTCTGAAACGATCTTGCGTTTGGATGTCTTCTATCTGTATATCTTTCAGCATAAATTCTGCTGGCCAATAAACAGTTTCTTTCTGCAGCACCCAACACGAATATCATATCAACTAACTCATTTTGTGTAAATATTTGTCAAATTATTGTTAACATGTAATGCCTCCAGTACAAAAATTGTAATTAGTCTTCTATCATAATATATTAGTTTCTGTTGCGTTTTTTAATGTATAATACAATTGTTTTATGATGTTCTTCTTTATCTATACGAGCCCATAGATTTAAAAATGTCTCAATAATCTTATACATTTTGAAAAATTGAAAATAATAGGGATAGGGAATTGTATGGCGAACTGATAAGGGTTAATATGTAGAAACCAAAAATGTAATAATATACAGGGTGTTTTATTTTAAAAGTACACTTTTACTAGTTCGAATAATGGTTGATTGGCTAGTCAATTATAAGCACTCTGTATGCAATTATGTCATTTTCTTCACATTAAAAGGAAGCTCTATCTGTGTACTTATTCTCATAAATTAGATAACTTTTATTTTCAACAGTTAAGGAGGTACATTTTCAAAGCAAACTGTAATTTCAATTTTTTTTAGAAAAATCGAAATAACTCAAAAACGGCTATATTTAGGGATAGGGAAATATATTGCGAATTCAAAAAAGTAATAATATACAGGGTGTTCCATTTAAATTTTTTTATAATAATTTGGTCCTCTTTAAATAAACAACCTGTATTCGCGTGGATAATTTTAAAATATGCAAACAACTAAACTGCATTCATAATTTTATTAATCTAACTTATATAAAACGGAAGATATAGAAGAAGGCGCTGTTGTTGCCGGACCCTGTATATGATGCGTTCCTAAAATAGCGGATAAATTCAGTTAAAATTCGATTGGTAGTTTAGGAAGAAAAAGCTCAGACCCGTCGATTTTTACTTTCAATTTGAAATTTTTTTACTTAAAAGTGAAATATACAGGGTGTGTCAAGAAAAAGATGTGAAGTCACCGACATTTTTTTTAATAATATTTAACCCCCTTTTTATTGCAGAATTAGAAAGGGTACATATTTTTACGTACGACTAGGTACACATGGATGATGTTAATTCAGGATACCTCAAACTTGCGGCCGCGACCAATACCTCCCTTATTTGATGGCATAGGAGAACAAAATTTTGAAGAGTAGTAGAAAGAACTGAGTCCCAAATTTTAAAATCATTTTAGGTTATACGGGGTGTTTCATTGATACAGGGTGGGTCAAACATATATATTTTTAAATGGGACACCCTGTATATTATTTCAAATTTGGATTCATCTCACTTCGGCCATTCTTTCAACATAAGGTTTGATTATATTATCAGGGTAGTTTAGAAGATGTGGTCATTTGAAAAAACGTTAAATGGATACCATGTATCATTTCGAATAAGAAATATTCAAATGATTGACAATTTTTTGGGGTTAGGCCTCATTTAGCTGTATAATGATTGCACCAATTTAAATTAAATGGTCGAATTAAGCACTGTTAACAATCTGACAATAGCCAAGGCGTTTAACAAATTATTTCGAACGTTGTCGAAATCTGCGGTAATGTTTCTAACTTCTTAGCGAATTCGTACTTTTAAATCTTCTAAATTGGTCGGTCGCGTCGTGTATTTTTTACTTTTTAAGTATCCAAACAAGAAGTAATCCAGAGGATTTCAATCTATTTCTACCTATCCAACGATTTGGAAAAACTTGATCCAAATAAGCGCGAACAGGTAAATAGTAGTGTGGCTGTGCTTCATCTTGTTGAAAAAAAAGGTCACTATGGTGCATATCAGGGTCTTCTAAATCCGGGTACAACGTTATTGGAACGAGGATAAGGTTATTTTAAGGAAAGTATAACTCTTGCGTCAACTATGCTGCACTAAGTGTTCAATTTTTTAGAGTTTTCGGTGTGATATTCCGTAAACCAACAAGGATTTTCGGTTGCCCAACAACGAAAATTTTGTCTGTTCATATAGCCCTTTAAAGCAAATGTTGCTTCGTCGGAGAAAATGATTATTTTTATCAAATTGGCGTTACCATCACATAATTGTTGCATTTGTTCACCGAATTCATTTCGCCGATCAAAATCATTTTCTGAAAGCTCGTGAAGTAAGCATACCTTGCAGGGATGGAACTTGTCTCTTTTCAACACTTTATGCACATTAGATCGCGCCACACTAATATTATTAGCCATGTCCATAATGGTGGTATTAGAATTATCCTACACTGCTAACACAATGGTCAACTGATCTTCACTTATCGACTTTCAACCAAATTTTCTTATTGCCCAAATTCTCTCAACTCTGCTTATCATACTTTGCCTAATGGACTGGATTTGTCGAAATATGCTCATCCTGCTTTTAATTTGATAAAGGTAAATGAATGTTAAAAATTACACTACAAATAACTATATTATAATTAACAGAACCAAATAAAGAATATATGTAGGAATGGCAAGTACAATCAATGAAACAAAAGTATGTCGCCAAAAACGAATCCTTACACCTAGAAAGAATGATGATTCCTCACATATCTAACAGCAGACGCGAACATTAATATTGTAATACCGTACACTTCTTCTTGCGTAACCAACACAAGTACATATACAGAATCCTGTATCTTAACTCCCGTCTTCTACTACATCGAAATGATTTACATTAGAAAAAATATTCAAATGAAGCAATAAAACGTTTGCTAAATAGCATATTTTAAAAATAGTGTCACAAATACAGACAAATAAGTCCATGACGAACACAAACATATATTTTTTAATGAAACACTATGTATTATTCGTACATTACCTCAACAAAATTTCAGCATCTTGTAACGAGTGCTTTCAAAGATATGTCTGAATGGACATGTGTTAATCACTCTGCACCTTTCAAGACCAAACGAAATTAATTATTACTTGTACTTAGTAGGATATTTTATGTATGTGGTCGATTTTATTTGTATACAGATGGCTATACGAAATATCGGAAATTGTATACAATATGGTCCAAAACGAGAATCGCAGATTTTCTCGAAATTTTCTAATGGAACATCCTATATTTTTCATAGGCATGGGATAGCTTATTTGTTATCCTATCAATTTTATTAAGCATTCCCTATACCCAAACCCACTCGTTTTTTAGTTAAATTCGTCTTTATCCGAAACTACCCGTAATCAAAACTAGGTGTAAAAGTTATATCTTTTAAAAGGAATGTCTGTATATTTTATTCTTATTGGGCGCGAAATAAAGTATGCAACATCTCTTATATTTATAATTACACTATTATGTTTCGAAGTTTCAGAGATATTCATCAAAAGCTGTTATTAGGTATATATTTCTAATTTTAATAGTACCATTTACAAGAAATTTTAATATTTAAATGATATTTTTTGTAATCAGACTAGTATCTTTTTTTTAATACGCTTTTCTACTGCGTTAAAATACGTTAGACATGAAGCGTAAACTAAGGTAAGTAAAAAAAAAAAACTACCGTTATCACACTTTCTTGGGAAAAATAAGATAAGGTTTCTAATAGCTGGGCATGGAAAAAAAGTGCGTGGTAATTGTCCAATAAATAAACATTAACGTTATTACATATGTTTTTTTTTCTAATCCTCTAAGCATTAACACTAATTTAAAGACGGTACAATATTGTCTTATACAAGAGACACAAACCACAGACAGGCAGGCTTAACAATGCTAAGAATGGGGCGATATGAATTGTCCGCTAGCTCCTAGATCGCAGTCGGAGAGGGCGTGCGGTCCTTTTCGATAAGGAAAATTTTAGGATGTTAAAATCAGCGCCACTGACTCACTATTATACTCGCCCACCCTTGAGCCAGCAAGGGCTGAAGGTCGAAGCTCACGATCCCAATAGCCGTTCTTACCTGTCGTCAATCGGCAACTGATTGCACTCGTATATGAACTTACATGCTTAAAACGATAATTAAACAATCATTTAACACCATGAATCAATTAAATTTATTTATAAACACAAACACCAAGATCCGGTAATCCCAAAACCAATTTAATTTTTACAACGATGGGACAATTCACGCTAAAGTCCAATTACAAATGATACAAAAATACACAAAGATAAATTAGTTGTAGTTATACATATATATCTTATCAGCCGCCTTGTACGTACAAGTTACAACTCGACTTCTGTAACTAAAATGGATGCTATCTGCAACTTCTCGCTTTATTTACGTTATTATAATCGATTCTGCAAAATAACTTGCGAGATCTTTAATTAATGATTAAACTTTACAATCCGGCAACACTGCTTTTAGATCTTATATTGCAGACAACATTGCTAACCTTTTATTTTGTTTTATACAACAATTTATTATTACTATGACTACAATAAAAATAATAAAACGGTGCTGGTTTATTGGGTTTACACTGCTTTGTTTTGTTCATTAAACTGCATGAAATCTTAATTTAGCTAGGATGAATTTTAATTGTATTGTTTATTATTTATTATGCATGCGTTTCTAACCTTACAAATTTTGCTTTATCACTGGGTGTTTTTTTTTTTGTTTACTAAAACTGAGTGAAATTTGAGTTGCACACTTGATGTAGGTATGACAAAAACAGTTTCTACACTTATAATTCTCGACGAAAGGATTCTAATTTTGTAATTTCATAAATATTAAACGCCAATAATAATGCTTGCATTGAATGAAAGCAGTACTCAGACGATAATGTAAGTATGAATCAACCATTCTTGGTACAATGTATTCCTTATTGCAGCATGTACGACAATAGACCTTACACACAATAAAGGCACTGATTGTACTTCTGATTAGACACTAACCTGCACAACTGTTCGTTGGTAACACTTCTACCGGTCTTCAAGTCTCTGAATGACCCTCAATAACGAGTGCTCGTACAATTCTGGAATAACCAGCTTTAAATTGTAACTCGATATTGCATTTGTGATTGCAATTTGATTAAAATAAAACTCAATACGGAAAGAAACCCTATGAGAAAGGTCAGTAAACAAATCAGATAACATAACAAAATTTACCTTCTTGAAGGGTTTCAGAGATAAAGCTGATGTAGGATATTGTTAACTTTCTTTTTTGATCCTCTAAGGATGCGAATTGAAATTAAATCAAATTATTGAACGGTAATCTTCCAAATGTTAATGAGTGTATGGACTTGATCTATTATAAAAAAGTAAGATTCACTGGTTAATTGCACAATACACCTTGTTAACAAAAATTTTTATCGAAAATCTCAAGATGGCGAAGGAAAAGATAAAGAAAAAGGTCACAAAACTATTCAAAATTTTTCATTATCAGTAGATAATGTTTAAATTTATGAATATTGGAAAGAATGTTTAAAGATGCAGATTCCTTTATTTAATTACAGAAACCTGTATAGTTCATTGAAGTAGAAATCTGATTTTTGTTAATGATTTGTTTCTCCATAAGATGATGCTACTAACTCTTAAAATTATAATTTATATTTTGAATGTGTGTTTATGTGGTAATTTAAAACGTAACAACGTTTCAATTTATTGTATCAACTATAAGCTTTGTACATTATTAGTTACGTGTTGCTAAATATTATTATTTATTTGCGTTACAATTATTTTTTAAGCGGTATTCATTTAAGTGATTTTTACTGATAAAAGTGCTTCTTGTGATGGAGTACCAGAAAGATGAGCTCGTAAATATGATTTAAATACTAGGGGAATACTAAAGAAACTCTTTTCTGGCAAGTCGAGTTTATGCAGAGCGTTATCCCGAACGAAGACATCCAGACAAGCAAAGCCTGGAAAATTTACTACAAAGATTTATACCAACGGGACATATAGGCTTTCGAAGTGAAGAAAATGAATTGTGCCTTACGTTATCTGCTACCGAAAATCCTTCAGTTAGTCAAAAAGCATCTGTTGTAAGTGTTAGTGAACGAAGCGTTCCACTACTATTTAGATCAGAATCCGCAGATTTTTAAGCAGGTTGACTATCAGCATAAATGCTCAATAAATGTTTGGAGCGGAATTATTGATGAACATGTTATTGGACCTTATTTTTTAACGGGCGTTTTAATGGAGCTATGTATCTTAATTTTTTGCAAAATGATTTGCAAAATCTATGTGTAAATTTTCCAGTAACCGTGAGGAATGAAATGTGGCTGCAACACGATGGAACCCTCCCCCATTATTCCATTCACGTCAGGAACCATCTAAATACATTCTTCCCAAATCATTGGATTGGCCGAGGAGGGCCGTGTATCTAGCCACTCTGATCTCCCGATTTAATTAAACAGGATTTCTTTTTGTGGGGATATGTTAAGGAAATCGTTTACCAAGAATTGCCAACTACACAAGAAAATATGCAACAAAGAAGAAGGGACGCGTTAGAGAGTATTACGCCCGACATGTTAAGAAGAGTAGCAAGGTCTTTTCAAAACCTCCATCAGTTGTGCCTCCAAGAAAACGGAAGACATATCAAACATAGATTTTAATTAAAAAATTTTGAAATGTTAAATCGATATCAATAACTTTATTTATAAATACGTCAACGATGTCACAATAATTTTGAAATAGAACTATTCATGATATGATATGTTTAATAACAGCTTTTGATGAATATCTCTGAAACTTTGAAACATATCAGTATAATTACAAATATAAAAGATGTTGCGTACTTTATTCCGTACCCAATAGGAATAAAATATAGATGTTCCCTTCAAAAGGTATAACCTTTACGCCTACATTTGATTATTAACGGATAGTTAGTAAAAGGATAGTTTCTGATAACGAAAAATATAGGGTGATCTAATTGAAAATTTCGAGAAAATCTACATTTCTCGATATTTCGTGTAACCATCTGTATAAAAATAAAATAGACCATATACGTAATATAACCTACTACAAATAATAATTAATTTCGTTTATTCATGAAAGATACAGAGTGATCAACACATGTCCATTCAGACAAAGAAACTGTCATATCTCTAAAGGAACTCGGTATAAGATGCTGAAATTTTGTTTAGATAATGTACGAAGCGAGAAGAATTCAAATCTGCAATAATACAACGGATGTTCCATAAAAAATATATGTTTGTGTTGTCATGGACTTATGGGCCACCCTGTATTTGTGAAAACATTTTTAAAACGTGCTGACTAGCAAGCATTTTATTGCTCCATTTGAATATTTTTACTAATATAAATCATTTAGATGTAGTATAAGACGGGAGCCAAGATGCAGGACCCTGTATACAAGCAAATAATAATAAAAACATTGTCTACTGCATATGCGAAATTACGCTTTATCAAAATTCAATCAAACCCAATAACTGACTTTTTCTACTTTAAAACTAGAACGAACTGCAAACATTGATTAAAAATTCCTCTCGCTACTCCGTAACTTCCATTATTTTCTTGATCTAAATTCTATCACTATCAGCTGGCACTTTTTCTATGAATACCCAAACAACGTGACTTTTCTATCTGTCTTATAAATCACGGTAATAATGTCTATATTCTCGATAAATCCAAATACGTGACAATAACTTGAATCATCTAGATCTGTTAATATGTTCCAGTAATGCAAAGTATTCAATACACTTTGTCCCGGACGGTGCCAAATTCACATCAATACGAGAAAAGTTTCTAAAACGAAATCTTAAAACATGGTGCACTACAACGCCGACGGTTAAGACGCTTCTACAGAGCGGCTCTAGACAAAGGTGAAAACCTATTTAACTTATTGAACTTGGAGTTCTTCAATAAAACGAAAAACGATAAACAAATTTGTTAGGGTTGTAACTATAATCTATAAAGGTAAAAAAGCGAACTGCTAACTTTTATAGCACCGTAACTGTACAGGCCGAACAAAATTAACGGAACGCGTGTTCAACATTAACCATAACGTTGTCGGGTCATCGGAGGCGCAACATCAATAATTCGTAAACCACATCTTAATTATTTTAAATTTCGAACTGAACTTAATTGAAAAAGAAAGCAACCATCTGCCCCTACTCATAAAGTACCTACGAGAAACGGTCAATTCAGCGAAGACACGAAAGTATAAAATAACACCCTACCAACTACAGTAAACTGAGCCAAACAAGTCCTCAACAATATTTACAAACACTACCAAGGCAGGCCAAGTCAACGCTTGATATGATCGACTTTACGCCAACAACTTGATTGACATAAGCCAAGAATCCCAATGATAATTATGATAGAACGTCACAAGATATGAAAATTGCCGTGATTAAATTTTGCAAACCGTATTTGTACGGGGTGACCAACTAAGAATGCGAGGTACTGTATCTGGGAAACTATACATCGTAGAGGCTTGCGCAAAAAAAAATTTATTACTAAAACGGCCAATACAAAAACCTTGAAAATATTTTCATGTTTCTGAAATGGCCGCTAGGGGGCGTAACTGCATTTTTGAATCTAAAAAAGTGAATTCTGATATATTAACCTAATAAAAAAATAACTGATCTTTGAAGTCGAGGATAATCTGAACTTTTTTTGTTTGGCACTTTTGACGTATCTACAAAATAATGGTGGAAAGTTTCAAAGAATTTAAACATGAATCACCCCGGTTAAGACTTCAAAGCGGCTCTAGATCAAGTGAAAACCTATTTAACATTGAACTTGGGTTCTTCAATAAAAGAAAACGATAAACAAATTTGTTGGGCAACTAAATGTTAACGTAATAGAAGTGTCTTGTTAGTTTCACGTACGTACAGGAACAATTAACGGAGCTTTGTTCGACATTAACCGATAACGTTGTCGGGTCATCGGAGCGCAACATCAATAATTCAAATGCATCTTATGACTTTAAATTTCGAACTGAACTTAATTGAAGCTAACCATGATGCCTACTCAACAAGCTACCGAAAACGGTCAATTCTCGAAGACACGAAAGTAAATAACCTAACCAACTAAGTAATATCTGAGCCAAACAAGTCATCAACATTATACGAAACATCCTTAAGGCAGTTAGTTTTTACACTGTGATATGATCTGGAACTTGTACGCCAACAACTTGTTGACATAAGCTAAGGACCGATTTAAATGAGGAAGGTTATTGATAGAACGTCACAATGCTCGAAATGCTGACCGTGATCTAGCATTGCTGCAAGGCCGTCTTATGGGTGACCAACTAAGAATGCAGGTACAATGTATCTGGCTCGAAAGGTGTACATCTAGAAATTGCGATTTTAAATGTTTGTACATTTATGGCCAATACAGAACCTTGAAAATCATTTTCATGTTTCTGAAATGCTACGCAGTACGTAACTGCATATTTGAAGTTATACGAAAGACCTGAATTCTTGTATATGTAACCTAATAAACATAACTGATCTTTGAAGTCGAGGATAATCTGAACTACGAAAATACAATTAATAGAAGCAGGCAATGGAAACAGATACCTAAACAAAACATACATAATCCTCAAATTGTCAATAGTTGTCAATACTTTCGCGTTACTTTGAGCAATTTTTGTGCTTTCAAAATGCGTTTTACGAATAATGAAGCTGTTGATATGCCTTGAAAAAGGAAGATTTTGATCGAAGGTTAGATTATTGCCATTGGATGTTAGGCATGATACGCGAAAATAGAGAATTTTTATTTCAAATTCTTTGGACCGATGAAGCCACCTTCAGTAGTGACGGGAGAGTCAATCTGCAGAATATGCATTATTGGTCTGCAGAAAATCCCCATTGGTTGCGTGAAGTTCAGCGCCAAGGACGTTGGAGTGTAAATGTATGGTGTGGCATACTGGGAGGCAGAATTATTGGGCCATATTTTTTCGAGCAAACCCCTAAATGGCAATTTATTTCTTGACTTTTTGGCCAATCAATTACCGTTGTTGTTGAAACAAGGCAAAAATTGTTTTTGCAGTTGGATGGTTGCCCAGCACATTTTGCTATTAATGTGCGAGAGCATATTAATGCAGTATTTCAACAGCGGTGGATTGGAAGAGGAAGTCTGTTTCCATGGCCTCCGCGATCGCCAGACTTAACTTGCCTCGATTTTTATTTATGGGGCTGCTTAAAGGACATCGTGTTTCGGACACAAACTACTACTAGAGAAGATATGAAAAACCGAATTCGTAACGCAATACATAACATACCGAGAGCTGAAATTGAAGCTGCAGTTTTGTCTAGTCATGAGAGGCTTCAGCAATGCATAAAGCGTGATTTCGAGCATTTACGGGGGCATTAAAAACCTTCCTCCTTTAGGGCCATGACTTACATAATAGAAACAATTCCAGAAAAATATAGTTAAAAAAAATAAAAATTTAAGGGATTTTCGTATAAAGCTTTCTTTGGCCGATATTTTAGGTTAGGAACAAGATATCGAGATGCGGTTTTCGCGAGCTTGTTTAAGCATCATTTAGCTACTTGTTCATGAAAAAAAGTCATACCAATGCATTTAATTTTTTTGCGAAAATTAACCGTTTAGGCCGGAATGTCGAACAAAGCCCTCTACCGACGACATGTGAAACTAACAAAACTTCAAATATCATAACATTTGTAGCCCAAGAACAGCTCATTTCAACGCGCCCAAGTTTGTTAAAATAGGCTTAGCCGTTTCGAAGATACAGGGGGTTATTTAAGGAAACCTTTGAATACCCCCAACCACTTTATTTTTAGACATACGTCAAAAAGTGCCAAACAAAAAAAGTTCAAATTATCCTCGACTTCAAAGATCAGTTATTTTTTTATTAGGTTAATATAGCAGAATTCACAGAAGCATCACTTTTTTAGATTCAAGATTGCAGTTACGCCTCCTAGCGGCAATTTCAGAGACTTGAAAATATTTTCCAGGTTTTTGTATTTTAGTAATAACTTTTTTTTGCGCAAGCCTCTACGATGGATAGTTTCCCAGATATAGTACCTCGCATTCTTAGTTGGCCACCCTGTACATCCGCACAACACCAAATTAAATCTCTGCATAATTTCTTCATTAAAAAAATCTTTTCCACTAACAATGTTAAAATAATTAAAATCCGTCAGTGTATTGAGTTAATCATTCCTATGTCACAAAAAATACTACTCAATTTGTCTAAAGATTTTTTCAGAACGTGACAAACTAGTGGTTTTTGCAGTTATGTATCACATTTGGTTTCAGAAAATATTATTAATTTTTTCAATATCACTCAGTATTGTCCACAAACTTTTTTCTACCTTTATTAAAAAGGCTTTAATCGACCAATGACATACAAGTGGGCAGTGTACAACAATATGAAGTATCATTTGGCTTGATTTGGCTTTCTTTGCGAATTTATTGGTATGTATCAATAACTCACAGAAAAATATGGAAAGGCATATTACTAAGGCTTGCCAATTACGTAAATGAAATCACTTGTTGTGACGGTGAAGAACCTGTTTACTGTTTACTGATAAGTAAAATACTATGGAACTAATGAAATGCCTGTGACTTACCTTAACAATAAACTTTTATTTAAATAGTCTTCATTATGACACTACATGTTTACTAATTTTAGACATGGATTTTGTTTCTATGAAAGGGAGAGGATATTGGTTATGCGCATTAATCTGGAATAAATGATAAAACTTTATTCACTTTTACACACAAAACGTTCATTATTCATTTTTCGAAATTACAAAACTTTGAGTATTATTTCAGGGAATTAATGTTTTTCCTTTGTCTTTCCTTAAAATTCTTTTGGTAGAAGGTACAAGAAATAATAAACTCTATTATACTTTTATTAACTTTATTAATTTTTAGTCTTTTGCTATATTTGAACTGTAACGTACCTAATTTGTAAACAAAACGTTTGAATAAACCTTTTATTTTTTACATAGTTTACAATGTAATAAATTAAAATATGGAAACGACAGTAATATCAGGATGCTAAGGTGCCAATCCAGGTATCTAGTAAAATCCTTATCATTTAGAATCCTCGAATCTCGCGACGATTGATGCGGTCTAGTTAAGCCCAGTAACGTAAGGGTAAGTCTAGGAAAAACTACTGATGTTAAAATTTATAGTATATTAAAAAACTAGTTTCATAAGGAACGTTTGTCACGTGTCTATCCTACCACGTCGTCACATAAATATAAACGAGTGAGCTCGGCTAGTAACTCAGTCAAACGGTTTTGAACCGTTGATAAAGAATAAATAGATGGTTGTTAGTTATAAAGCAGAAACAGAAGTTGTAGTCAGAAAAATAAGTAGAACGGACAAAAAAGGCGTCACAAGCTTTGAAGAAGAACAAAAAAGTAAATTAATATTTCTTAAGAGAAATCCTGTAAAGTTTGATACAGGTGAGCAACAAAAAAGGACAAGAGAATAAATAACAGGTCCCACAATACTCGTAATTTATTTCAAACACAGAATTTAAAAAATGAGGAAATTTTCCCCAAAAGAACTCTACTGGATATTTTGTTGTACTAATCCATTTATTAATTAATTTTTCCCCAAACCAAATTAAAATACCCCCATTATATATATATATATATTTATATATATATATATATATATATATATATATATATATACATATATACATACATATATACGATACTTGAATGAACGATTTAAGACATGCCAATCCATCCCACGGACCCATAAGTTGGTCACCGCGGTCACCAGACTTAACCGTGTTAGATAACTTTCTGTGGGGTTATTTGAAATACCTCGTGTACGATAAGCCTCCAATGCCACAAAATTTAGAGGAACTAACTGAAAAGATTGAAATATCATGCAGATCACTCACTCCACACATGCTTAGAAATGCCACGAACAGATCGACGATAAACCAAACGTTTGCAACTTTGTTTAAACGAAAATGGTGGTTTGACTCAACATATTTTATGAATAAGTAATTTATGATAAATTGTATTAGTAATAAATTGTTTTTATAGTTTGAAAATGTAAACTTTCACCATTATCACACATAATAAAATACTTATCTTTTTTGGATTTTTTAATGGTGTATTTTAAATTATACAATCTAAACGTTTCGATAACACTCACAGTTATCTTCGTCAGTAGTAATATCTGTTAAAATTGTTAAAGATGTTGTAAACAATTTTGTCAAAGCTGAAAAATTAAAATTTTTCAACTGACAAAAAAAGTATTTCATTATGTTCTTATAGTTATTTATATTAAATAATATCTTATCTAAAATATAATTTGGTCTTATTTAATGCTTCAGAGAAAACATTAATTATTTGCAAAAATTATTTAGATAAGACCAAAATGACACAATTGTATAAAATCTAGTCGTATACGCGGCTCACTTGGTATGTTTAATATTCTTGATATGTTTAGAGCTAAGAATGCAATTATTTACACTTTGCTTTACATTTATTAAACAGTTTTTACTGTCATTCATGTTCGGACTTATTCCTATCGATGTTTCCATCAATAAAGTCACTTGTCATTAAACGGAATCTATTGTAATGTGACAAGCGCTAATAAATGCATATTTTAACGTATAAAACAAGAACCCATGAATATTTTTCCAAACCGCAAACACTGTTGAATAGAGTTTATGATCACGCTTTCGACGATAAATAATTCACTATGTGTTGGTATTTGAAAAAATTGAGTTAATTTAGTAAAATTTATTGAAGGTCAAATGTTTTCTCTTTGTGATCCGATATTTTGCATAAGGGCAAATATCTAGTACAAATTTAAAATCTGTAGTACTTTTCAAGCCGTTTCAAATGATATATCACTCAATATTGTGCAGCAGTAAAACAAGTGCCCCTGCACTCAGAGTTTTAGTGAAATAGTTTTGCTAGAATATTATATCTCAATAAAATATCCTACTAAATCCAATGCTCTTTACTGCAACTCGCTATCATTAACAGATCTCGAGAAAACTAGGGGTGGTTATGTTTTCTGAATGACTATATATATATATATATATATATATATATATATATATATATATATATATATATATATATTATAAATTCATATTGAGGACAGTCATCATCTATTCATGTCTAATTAGGCCAGGTTAAATGAAAACCCTTTGATATTTGTCAAGCTTTCGAGATAAATTTTAATCTCTTTTCAAGACAGATGTCGTGAGGCTAAGATAAGTAACATTATTTCTTAAACAGAAGGACGTCAATTAATCTTGCTAATACAGCGGGAAACACCAATATATAATTTTAAAACAGAACAATTTTTTTTTTAAATATAACAGAAAAACCCCTAAGATTGTATGACATAAACAGCGGTGTACTATTACATTGAATAGATTACATGAATAGATGACTGCTCCCTCAATATAAATTGATCAATTTGAATTCCTCACAGTCAAGATTGCCTTCCTACTATATATACCGGGTGAGTCAGTTTTTTGTAGACAAATTTTAACAGGAGATAGAACACATGTTTCTAAAAAGAAAAGTTCCTATAAACATATGTCGTAGAAGGCTTCGTTTCCGAGATACAGGGTGTTGAATATAATTTTTTTTTTCTCAAATTTTCATTATAACTCATAAACGAATGCTTAGATTTTTTCATGTTGGGGATAACGTCTATTAATTAAGGGCATAAAATAAGCGATAAGAATGTTCACAAACTTGCACAGTGGCGGAGTGGAGGGGTGCTCAACCTCTTTCATAAACAGAACTTCTACGCCAATGACTATTTTTAAAAAACTGTTATTTTCATTATCTACATACAGTTTAACAAAAATAATGTACCTTCTTCTGTTTCGAAATTCCTGTCGTTTCCGAGTTATTTTGATTTTAGTGTTTGATGTGGTACTCAGTTAAGTAATGTGCTTTATGTGAATAATTGATTATAAAGTTTTTAATAAAAAGATATAATAAAACATTTAGAGCCATTTTAGTACCTAACGATCGTTTCTTTAAAATTTCAAATACATTTTCATTTATAAATAGGTAGGTTATCGGTTTTTTAGTATCCATATTATTATCCTCGTATAAAAAGAAATGCATAATTATTATTGTTATGCGGTCAATACTTTCTGTATAATTATGTATGTATCAATTTCGCCATAAACATGTATGTAGTTTTAAGTAAGATTCTAATAAGTTATACTCACTGGCTCTCATTAAGGAGCCGCCACTGTATCAAGCCATACTCAAATACAAGACTTTTGTAAATTGAAATCTGTTTAGTACACTAATTTTAACAATCCTTATTTATTATTGTAACAATACTTAATTAATAATTGTGAAATTAATAAGAATTCTTAGCAATAACGATTTATGAATAAATAACAATAACACTAGTATAATAAAATTAGACACTTTGTTCAAAATGTAAACCGTTCTTTTCAATACACATTTCACAGCGACGTACAATAGAACGTCTTAAGTTAACTAAATGATGCACCCTTATTTCATTGCAAATATGATACTCCTTGGAAAACAAGTAAGTATTAAATTTTATATTTTGAAACGACAGTTTGACTTTTACAAACACTTGCTTCATCTTGAATAATTTCACTGTTATTAATTATTGTTTTAAGTTCAAAAAGTTATTTCATTTGATTTGGCAGATTTCAATTAGTGTAACATGCCGTTTACATATACAAATAGCGAACAAGCCGACATTCATTTTATTTATGGGTTCGCAAATGAATTCAAGGTACGCAGCTAGGGAATATCGGAGAAGATTTCCAAATAGACGACAACCTCATCATTCCGTTTTTGGGAGTATCCATCGTCGATTTGTTAACCAGTGTTTGAAAAATGTACATGGGGGCCGACAGAACAACCGTGGACGAGATAGAATTGGAGAGGGTATATTGCGTGAATTTAATAGGAACCCAACGACAAGTACTCTACGTACTGCTGTTGCTCTTGGTATTTCCCAAAGTAAAGTTTCCCGGGTTTTAAAACGGGATCAAAGACGCCCATATCACTTTCAACCTGTTCATGGTTTATGTCCAGGTGACGCCGAACGAAGACTTAATTATTGTAGGTGGGTTCTTAACTCCACTCAAAATAATAGAGATTTCTTATCCAACATACTGTGGACTGATGAATCCTGTTTTACTCGTCGTGGTATCGTAAACTTTCACAATCTGCATATATGGGCACATGAAAACCCACATGCCATTCGACCAAGACGTTTTCAACATGAATTTAGTACAAATGTCTGGATTGGAATTTACGGCAACCACGTGTTTGGACCTTATTTCTTGCCACAACGTGTAAATTCAGAAAATTTTCTACAATTTTTAGAAGAAGAACATGTTAATATGTGGGAAGACATTCCTTTGAATTTAAGAGGACATTCTTGGTTTCAGCTTGATAGATGTCCGGCCCATTATGGCACAAATGTAAGAAATTGGCTAAACAATAACTACCCGAGGTGGATAGGTCGTGGAAGTCCAGTGGCGTGGCCTCCTAGATCCCCGATTTAACGCCACTTGACTTTTTGTATGGGGATTCATGAAGGAAAAGTGCTGAAGAAATGAATATTGAACCAAGAACAGTTCGCAATATCTTGCAAGGAATAAATACACGTAGCAATAAGTTGCAACCTAAACAAGAAATTACACATCATGTCAAAAACTTATAAAAAACAAATCAAACAACACAAAACACACAGCATCAACAAACTTACACGACACTTTTGACACATATACACAACAACACTACACCACATACAACACAAAACACAAACACAACACATCAATCAACACAACATCAACTAACACACACTATTAACACACACAACACACAACACAACTTACTACTACACAACTACACACATTCACATACACACTACACACACACACACACACACACAACACACAAACACCACTACACTACAACACACACACACAAACAAAAATCACACTTTAACAGACACACACACAGTACACACATGACACACACTTACAGCACACACACTACAACACACACACAGTCACACACAACAACACACACAACACACTACACACTACAGCAACCAAAGTCACATCACACAATCACACATTCATCACACAACACTTAAAACAAGAATTAATTATATTTAACACAGTTACTTTTACAACACATACTCACTAAAACACATAATATGTTAATCAAAATATCATTTGATCAATTTCAATTAGTAACACTACAAACAAAACAACAACACATCATTTATAGGTCACAAACATCAAGGACCACAGACAATCAGAAATCACAAAGAGACACCTACACGGAACATTCATTTGTTAACAGTTTGAAAAATGACATGCACAAACAACTAGAATAAATTAGAACAATTAATAGAACCGACAAGTACTACTACTGATCTGACCACAAAAAAGTCACTTAACACAACAGACATACATCAACCGTAGTACCAGTACCACAACGAAACTATATAGCAATCACAAAAAATAGATATTATCCAACATACTTACATGAACACGTTTTACACCAGAAACTTCACAACCAAAGGCACAAAACAACACACACAAGAATTTTCAACAGAAATAAAACGATACATAGCAACACAGACTACTGCCACAAGAAATCAGACACACATACAATTAGAACAACACAGAATAAGACATCTGAATTAAAGACATCACACTGAAACACCATCAGACACACACAAGAAAGCAACACAAAACACACACAGAGAAGTCGAACAGAGCCCACAGACACACAGATAACCCACGATACATGACAGAAAGGCAAAAAAAGAACACACAGAAACACAAATCACAGAAAAACACAGAAACATGAACAAACAAAAACACAAAGACACAAAGCAGAAATGACATATAGAATCAATGAAAACGAAAGATATGAAAATTGTTACGCGAGCCTAATTTATGCACCACGTCTGTCGCTGTTGGTTACTCTCGGGAAAACAAACACATTAGTATTCCTTACCCCCAAAAAGTGAATGTGTGGGCAGGAATTTTAGGCAATTCCATAATTGGTCCATTTTTTATCAACGGAAACTTGAATGCGGGCAAATATTTAGAACTGTTGAGAAACCAAATAGTTGCAGCTGTTCAACGCCTCAATATAAATTTTGATGACATTTGGTATGAAGAAGATGGCGGTCCTTCTCATATTGCAATAAGAGTTAAACAGTTTTTGGAAACTACGTTCCCTAATCGTATTATTAGCGGAAAGGGTACTCTATGAAATCCTTGATATACCGGTCTTATCACTTATCTGACGAAAATTTTAAAACAGAAGAGATGAAGACTTTTAATAAAATTTTACTTCAAAATGGATACAAAGATAAAGAAACATTGAAAATTACCAAAGAAGTAAAGACCAAGAGATAATAACTTGTCAAACAATGAACGCAAGATTCCTGTTATTCTGCCTTATATAAAAAGAATTACAGACAGAATGGCAAAGACATTTCCCCAAAACGACTTTAGACCGGTATTCAAACCACATTCAACTTTGTCCTAACTTTTAAGAAACCCCAAAGACAAAATTTCCAATGAAAACCAAGAAGTGTATGAGATACTGTGCAACAACTGTCGAAGAACTTATATCGGACAAACTAATAGAATATTATATGCGAGATCCGATGAATACAAACTAGCAATTAAACAGCGAAATCCATCATGATCTTTAGTTGCACATCATTTAGACACATGGCACCAAATTAAGACCAACAATATCCGTTTAATTTCACCTCTACATATCTTACAAGAAAGAATTATTAGAGAAGCAGTTGAAATTGAAAAAAAAAAACGAACGCCCTCAGTAAACGAGATGACACTTCTAGAATGGCACAAATTCGTAAGAATATCATTAAACAAGTTGATTCGAGTTCAACTCCAAATCCTCTAGAACGTATGCTGCAACTACTCCTGGCGTCCCCACTTCTACACCTTCTACATCATGTACTAAACCAACTACCCGAAGTCAAACACTCATCCAGATTAAATTTAAATTAGTTACCTTGTTTCATATTCTGTACTTGTTCAAAATAGTTACCTTATTTCAATTTCTGTAATTGTCAAAATAAATTGTTTACAAAGGGAACAAAGGACGTTCCGAAACGTTGAATTAATTTTTACGTTTATTTACACAAGTTTCCAAGAAAAAAACGTCTTATTTAATATATATATATATATATATATATATATATATATATATATATATATATATATATATATATATATAACAGTGCGTTCAATATAATCAGACGCACTCAATAACTCTGTTGTATTGCGTTTCACAAGAAAGTGTTTAAATAGTTTTTTATTCATTTACAAATACTCTATTAAGTGCGTGGTTTAGATAATTTTTTAAGCTTCCGGTTTGAGCGCACATAATTTTATTTTTTTAAATCACACTGTATATATATTTTTGCATTTTAGCATTGCCTATTTTTTTCTCAATACATACGTATAAAATTCTTATAGGGTTTTATAAAAAAAAATTAGAGAAAAATACCATCGAAAGTTTTTCAATTTTATTATATGATTAGAAAAATTAAACAAATTCAGTTATAATTAGCGAATAAATTGTTCAATTGTTCTGTTCTAGACATGCTTCTAATCGTCGCCTGAGATCATGGTTAGTTGCTTTTTTGATTTGCTGCGTAGTTAAATTAACACACGCAGCTGTAATTTTATTCTTGAAGTCTAAAACATTTAAAGGTGGATCGGCATACACCACTGTTTTTAAATGACCCCACAAGAAAAAGTCTAACGGTGTAAGATCCGGTGATCTCGCAGGCCATTCTACCGGGTCGTTAGTTTCTACATTGAACGTTTGGTTAAGATATTCTTTTACTAGCAACGCGTTGTGAGCTGGAGCTCCATCTTGCTGGAAATACAATTGTTGTCGCAGAAGCAGAGGAAACTCATCGAACATTGTTGGTAGCACGTTATCTAAAAATTCAAGATACCTATTGGCGTTTAGATTACCATCATAGAAATAAGGCCCTAGTAGTTGGTTTCCAATTAAACCGCACCAAACATTAGTACCCCATACGGTTTGATGGTTACTTTACATTGACCAATGAGGATTTTCGTCAGACCAATAACGATTGTTTTGTTTATTAATAACTCCATTATTTGTAAACTTGGATTCATCTGTCCATAAAATATGATCTAAAAATAATGGATTGTGATCACATTGCTCAACTATCCATGTAATCAAAGTTAATCTCCGATCAGAGTCTTGAGGTCGCAAGTGTTGAACCAAATCGATTTTATACGGCAGCATTTTGAATTTTTTTAATGTCCTGTGAATTGAGTCAACTGATACACCTACTTCTTGCGCTATATGTCTAATAAATCACCGTGGATTTACTCTAAAATAACCCAATATTTGTACTTCAATATCTTCGGTCAAAACATTTCTTTGTTGTTCTAAATTCTGATAATTTACTCCTGGTAATGTTCCACGCATTCTAAGCGATTGTTCAATTTTTCGTATGTAACTTTCGGAAGGATGGTATCTATTGGGATATCTTTGTGCGTATAATTCTACCGCTCGTCGAGTATTTATTAGTTAAACGTCATTTTCACTGTTATTCATTAAACAATTATTTCTTGAAATCAAATTAAACTTATCATGCATTGTCATTGCATGCGATTTTGTTGACGTACGTTGCCTACGGTTTTGTTTGATTCTTCTAATCGTATAATAAAATTGAAAAACTTTCGATGGAATTTTCTCTAATTTTTTTATAAAACCCTATAAGAATTTTATACGTATGTATTGAGAAAAATAAGCAATGCAAAATGCATAATATATATATATATATATATATATATATATATATATATATATATATATATATATATATATATAACAGCTGTAGATTTAAAAAATAAAATTATGGGCGCTTCCGGAAGCTTAAAAAATTATCTAAACCAAGCACTTAAGAGAGTATTTGTAAATGAATAAAAAACTATTTAAACACTTTCCTGTGAAACGCAATACAAAAGAGTTATTGAGTGCGTCCGATTATATTGAACGCACTGTATATATACAGGATGTATTTTACGACAAACGAAAACTGGAGATTCCATGATTCAAAATAAAACAAAAATTATCATAAACGCTTTTCCGAAAATGCTTCCTAACCGAGATACAGGTTGATTAACAAATAATTTTTTTAAGATTCCTCAAAAACTACAAAAGATATTACACTGAGATTTGGTACACCTAAATGTCTAATTAAGTACAATTAATCAGGTGAGTTTAAGTCAACTGGCTCCATCCAGTGGCGTAGAACATGTTAAGTTAATCACTTTAAGTAAAAAAAACCTGCTTTTTTTGAAGAAATATTTTTTTGTTAAATTCAACATTTAATTCTGCAAATAAAATCATACTTAGTATTTTTTTGATTCGGCACCCGTTTTTGAAATATTTTGCATTAACATAAACGACTACATTATTCAGTAATAACCAAATTAAATAAATCAGAGATTGCTTTGCATTTGACTGTTACATATCTTATGTTTGCTAAAATAGTTGCATTTACGCGTGTTTTGTAATTCATTGTTTGTATCCAATTACTGTGAAAAAATTAATTATTCCAAACGAGAACTGGTCGATATGCATTTATGTTATGGTAATACTAATTGCAATGCTCGTGCAGCTGCTCGACTTTATGAACAAAGATTTCCAAATAGAAGACATCCACATCATACTACGTTTAGAACCGTTCATCGTAACTTGTTAGAGTATGGAAGTTTAAAAGGAAAGAAAAATTCCGGCCGAAATGCTCGTGTACCAGTTGAAATTGAGGAACAAATTTTAAATATAGTTTATGAAAATTCATCAATAAGCACGCGTGAGTTAGGTTTAGAATTTGGTGTGTCGCATAGCAAGTCTTAGAAAGTTTTACGAGAACAAAAACCTACAAAACCTACAAAAAGTGCATGCATTATTGCTTGCTGACCATCCTCGTCGAATGAATTTTTGCGAATGGTTTTTAAATAAAAATGCTGAAGATGTAGTTTTTCCCGAAATGGAATAATTAACTTGCATAATTCCCACAAATGGTTAGATGAAAATCAGCATCCAACTGTAGTTACAGCTCACCAACATAGATTTAGCGAAAATATTTGGATAGGTATACTAGACGATCACCTAATCTGACCTATCCGTTTTCCTCAAAGATTTACTGGCGAATTCTATTTAAATTTTTTGAGAGAAGATTTGCCAGAACTGTTTGACGACGTACCCTTAGATGTTAGAATGAACATGTATTTCATGCATAGTGCACCACCACATTCTACACGAAACGTCAGAGAATTTTTAAATGCATGGTTCCCTGGACGCTGGATTGGACAAGGAACTGAAGTACCGTGGCCGGCACGATCGCCAGATTTAAACCCATTGGATTTTTTGTGTGGGGGTATCTGAAAACTCGTGTCTATTCTGTTCAAATTGATAAACGAGAGCAACTTTGGAATCGCATAGAGATGTCATGCGATAAGATTAGGGCTATGCCACAAATTTTTCAGCGTGTTAGGTTTCATTTGCTAAGAAGAATACAAGCTTGCATTCAAAAGGAAGGAGGGCATTTTGAACAACATGTATAAAAATAATTATTATTTTGTTTTTGATTCCTTCAATATCTCTTTAACAATATAATTAATAGTTAACTACGTTATTTTTTTGTAAAATAAAACAAATCTTGGTTTTTATTGAATAATATGGTCGTTTATGCTAATGCAAAATATTTGAAAAACAGGGTACCGAATCGAAAAAATACTAAGTATGATTTTATTTGCAGAATTAAATGTTGAATCTATCAAAAAAATATTTCTTCAAAAAAACCAGGGGTGTGCGTTTTTTTTTTTACTTAAACTGATTAACTTAAAATATTCTACGCCACTGGATGGAGTCAGTTGACTCAAACTCACCTGATTAATTGTATTTAATTAGACATTTAGGTGTACCAAATCTCAGTGTAATATCTTTCGTAGTTTTTAAGGAATCTTAAAAAAAACCTTAAAAAAAGTATTTTTTAATCAACCTGTATCTCGGTTAGGAAGCATTTTCGGAAAAGCGTTTTTTTGTCTTATTTTGAATCATAGAATCTCCAGCTTTGGTTAAATATACCCTATATATATATATATATATATATATATATATATATATATATATATATATATATATATATATATATGAATTGATTACCACTTACCTCCTCGATAGCTCAGTTCCAAGAGTTATCAACAACGTAACAAATACACTACTAGGGCCTATCGTATGATTTTTCATGCACCACGTTTTAATATAACCTATAACACTGAAATATTCCCTTTATTTGAAAATCACGCTTTAGACTTATTAACACAGAAACAGTCTTATATGAATAAAATATTATTTCTCTAAAATATACAGAAAATACTTACTTCATCTTCCTTTTCGAGAATTCTCACTCACACGTTCATTCGTTGACAGCACCATTTTTACTGATATGCTTTCTACATTCAGAAAGCGACGTTAGCAATGTGTACAAAATATATTTAAAAACTCTGTACGTGACTTAATTTATTTAATATTAGTTTAAAATCAACTTGATTTTCAGATAAAAAAACGTATGAATTTTTAGACAGTAGGCTTATGGGTTTATAAAGCATACTCAACATATATTTACATACTACGTTATGTTCCAGTTAAACGCTTCCACGTAAAATGTATATAAGTATAGCGACTTTTATTTACAACTTACAAACTATGTTTGAAATTTTATACAAAAAATGTTTTAATACTATAAAGAAGAGTCATGTAAAAAGGAGATTATCATAAAACAATGTTAAAAACGTAAATGATACATAAAGATAATGCCAAAAGCCTGTTCTTCTTTCAACTGAGTGATATACTTTTTTCGCACGTTATTACTGTCAGAAACTAAAAAGCTCATTTTTCAGAATTATTACCTAAGTAACACATTAAGAAACATATTATATCTAAAGAATGTGGGTACCTACACTGAGACAATCGATTCAGACATTTACGATACATTAAACAAAAAACCTTTATTTTTATGCTACTTAGCGATGAATACGATAATACAAAGAGAATTCGTTCACGAATAAAGAAAGTACTAACATGCTTTCTTATCATTGATATTTAACTACACTATCTTACTAGTACTTCCTTAATAGTTTGTTATAACGCAACCGAAACTAGAACAATAACCATTAATTTAAATACAATTTGGACTTTGCCAAACACTTCATCCAGAAATAAATTAATTTTCCTTAATGATAATTAACAGGTGTGTAGAGAATTTCACTTTATGGGCTATTTTGATTCAAAATATATTATGTTCTGTTAGATCAAATAACTGTAAAGTCGAGCATAAAATTATTTAACATCAATTAGATGTGGAATTTAATTTTATCTGTTCATAAAGACTAAATTAGAAAGTGTTCTTGTGAAATTAATACTACTAAAATATTAGCAATAGAACCAGTGTTAAAACTAGCAAACGCAGATTTCAACTTCCTAACTATTTTCATTAATCAATTATCCTATAGTTACGTAAACTAAATATTATGGAAGAATTCGAAATTAATGTTTTATGGCTACTTTTAAAATAAAAATATCTGGTATCGAACAACATGCGAATTTCCAACCTACAAAGTAGAAGTCAAAGAAGTAAAATAATAAGATTATTCTTATCTTTTACAATACGGACTAATGAAAATAAGCAACATCATCAAAACTATAATAATGATTTATGTCAGACAAACTCCCGGGTTGGGAGAAGTACATCTCTCCTTGCGGTTTCTGGGTAGGGCTTTTGTATGTCTTTACGGTCGATCAGTAGTAGCTCCGATAGATACGGCACAGGGTTTTTGCAATTCCGAGATGTCCTGCTGTGGGGTATCATGCCACTCTTTTAGGATGTCTCGGCGCTTAGTCTGGTATACACAACTTCCAGCTGGAGTGGTTTACCATCTCTTGTTGTGGTGTGGGGTCTGGAAAGATCGGTACAAGTGCCCTCTCTCTATTTCATGTCGTGGGTGCTGCTCCGGGTGTTCCCGTATTTGCTGTATCAGGCGCTGATACCAGGAACAGGTCGCTTCTTCTATCTCTAAAGGAGATAAATCGGTACAGGTCTCGGTGTCCTCGTGGAGACGAGGTAGCGCATCGGCGACGTTATTCAGGCCCCGTTTTCGATATTCGACGTGAAAGTCAAATTGTTGCAGTTCCATTATCCACCTGACGAGTTGGGATGTGGGTTTCTCGATCGCTCGAAGCCATTTAAGACTTCTACGATCCGTAAGAACGGTGAATGTGTAGCCTTCTAAACAGCTTTTTAATGTTTGGATCGACCACACCACCACCAGGCATTCTTGCTCGATGATGGAATAGTTTCTCTCCACCGGAGTCAAGGCTCGACTCATATCTGCGATAACTTGTTCGTCGGGGCTTGCCCCTGCGTAAGAACGGCGCTCATTCCGGTGACATTTGCGCCCGTCTGTAGTACGAAAGGCTGGGTAAAATCCGGACAGGCTAATAGGGGCTGGGAGGTCAGGGCGCCCTTAATCGCACGGTCTTACGCTTCGGTACAGTGGTATTTGCTATTTTTCTTTAGCAATTCGATAAGGGGCTGACTTAGCTGTGCGAAATCGCCGACGTATTTTCTATACCATGTCCTAGAAATTGACGTAATTGTTTTACGGTGCGGGGAGCGGGTACCTGGGTGATTGCGTCAACTTTTTCAGGATCAGGTAAAATTCCCTGCGACGTGACGATATGTCCTATGTATTTAAGTTGCGTTTGACAAAAGCAGCTGGAGTCCGTTGTTTCGTAGTCTCTTGAATACTTCGTAGAGATTGTGTATTGTTCCTGAAAGGTCTTTCCTAGGACCATGTCATCCAAATATACAAAGGCTCGTCCGACCATAACCGGTCCTGTTATCGTATCTAGGAATCTCTGGAAGGTAGCGGGAGCGGAATGAAATCGGAACGGGAGGCCTTTAAATTGGAACAATCCTCGTCCGGGTACGGTAAAGGCGGTGAGTGGTTTGCTGTCCGTGTCTAGCGGGACATTTTTAACGGTGACCTGGTTAACTTTTCTGTAATCTACACAGAATCTATATGAGCCAGCGGGTTTATTTACGAGGACTATCGGGGAACTCCAGGGGATATGGGACGGCTCGATAATATCCTCGGCTAGCATACGATCTACTTCCTTATTGATTATATCCTCCATGGCCAGGTAGCGGGGATAGTAGCATTGTTTAATAGGGGTGGCGTTAGGTACGAGGGTGATCCTGTGTATAATGTCTTTGGCTTTTCCTTTCACGTGATCAAATCTTTGCAGCTCTTCTATAAATTTATTCTGTATGGTAAGCTGGTCTTCGTCCAACCCGTGAATGCCACCTAAACCTACACTTGCATTTCTTGGAGTTCGATTTCTAACTGTTTCGTATGTAGGTGTATCGTGGTCTGTATGGGTTCGAGGAAATATTATCCAAGCACGACTTCGGTGGAAAGCTGGGGAATATAATATTCGGGTATCTGGAGTGTTTGCTTCTTTAAGACGGCAGGGAAAATATACAGCCCTCGTGCTTCTGCCAGGGAGCTGGCGGCCAGGGGTACGGTCGCGGTCTGTAGTGTACTCGGATATACCTGGTTTGCTACGATTCTGTTCTTTACCTTTTCTCCTATATAGGTTCTCGAGGCTCCCGTGTCGATTAACGCATGGATACGTGTCTCGAACATGCTCATCTTGAAAAAGAGTCGGTTGTCGTGGGGGCGGGGGAAACATTTACTGGTGTTTTCCTTATTGAATTTTTCCACGGTCTGCAGCCAAGCATTCCATTCGGTTAATTTGTCTCCAGGTGTTTGAGACGGGGTGGTTAAAGGTTCTGGTGTGTCCTTACCGGCGCAAGAAGTTTCCCGCCCTCGGACAGGGGCAGTCTCGGGATAATACATCCTTCCTCCCACATCGGGAACAGAACCCTTCAAACGGGCCTTTACAGTTATCCTTCCAATGGCCCGTTTTTCCACATCGCCAGCAGACTTATTATCGAGTACGGTTATATATTGTACTTCGCTGCGTTAATATATGTAGGAGGAGGTAAGCAACTAAACAAAGCAAACTATTGTGTTAGTTAATTTACAGCTTGATTACTTGGGTTATTTTTAAATAGGAAATTTTACGAAGTGGTGAATTAGGTTCGGTTCATGCTTACAAAACAACGGATGTAGAGAAATGGAAATTAGGAGGCTTCTACAGGACGTTTCAGACACATTTACGAGAGAATAATTGCTTTAATATGCTCTCCTATGCTTAAGGTTAAAGTCGCCGTGTGAAAAGTTAAACTATGATATAAGTATGAACAATAGGCAAAATAGTTTTCCTTGTTATTTGAAAAATAATGTAGATTTACGTATTAAAGTCTAAGTACCACTGGTTTGGTGGAGTTTCGTAAGCATTTGATGGCGTTACGAAAATTAAAATTGATTAAAGTTTTATTTATACAATGATATCGTGGTGAAATGTACGTTTGTTTATATTCTCTTCTTTGATTCAGCCACACTCTGCTACCACTGTTACAGATTATCAACCTTTTTGCACCATATTTCCTTTTTAGTAATTCACCTTTATCAATAAATACCAACAGACACAATAATATCTTTTATTTTTTTTTAAACATTGTCTATGACATTTATTTTGTCTCACACTCCTTCCTGAAAATCCTTACCATAAATTTTTCTATCCTAGTGAATAATTCCTATCAAAACTTATTTCCTATTTCCTTCCGTAACTGTATCATCATTGTTAATAAATGGCATCAGTATACTCCTTCCCATTCCATACAGAATTTCTGTACGAATACCTTCCAACTTTACTTGTAATTCATTTTCTTTTAATATTCCTGATATTATTAGAACCCGAATCTAAACGATTATCCTGATTATTATTATTTCTAATTACCTGAATCTCCACAATAATTACAACTACTTATCCACTTAATTCAAATTGCCTGATCATTCATATCCCTGTTACCAGCCAAAACCAAGCCCATATACTCCAACTCCAATTGTGATCCAAGTAAACTTTAGTACGGTCTTCTTGGTGTTTACATTCCCCTGAGAAGAGTACATAAAGTTTGCCAGAACGAGACGTCTTTATTTTGACGGATTAATAATTACTTCTCAAATCAAATATCCCTTAAATATTAATATAAACTGCACATAACTGTACATTAATAACCAACACGACTACCAGAATTATTTTTTATTTTAAGTTTTGGTGCATTAATTAAGTCAATTAGCATTAATTTTCGTTTATTACTACCCTTTTTTTCCAAAATTGTTTTATTTTATGTCGTTTAGACCTGAATACAAGATAGACCACCCAACGTACACCAAGGTAGTGAAAGCTGTGTACTCGCCCTGAGGGCCCAAAAGAGGGCAAAATAGTTAAACTGTACTTTGTAAAGCTAAAACTAAATAATATATAAATACGAACGTACTTTAAGGATACATTGTTCCTCAGTACTGTTTAGTTATTTTAAACATTGTATGGGTAGAATATTATTTTACCGTAGACGTTTAAAGAGTTCTGTATCACTTTTACGTTCTATGCACGTTTAGTGTTCGTTGTAACTATCTAATTTAGGGTGTGCAATAAGTTGCGAAGGGACGGTCACGGTACAGACGTATTTCTCAGACTCCAATCTAGGTGGGCGGTGCTTTGGGGCCTAGATTCCTCCTCGGCAGCTAAAATGAATATAATTTAATGATGCGATTATAATTATGCTTGGTCAACGAGGTAAAAAACTGGAAACTAAGTTCGTAAGCAAAAATTAAAAATGAGTGCTAGCGACAGAAATTTTTCTATTTGTACTCCCACGGAAGTCAGTGAATTACTGTAATAAAGCAACACAAAGTATTCTGCCCGAAAAATGCAATGATTTCATCGACTGATGCCACAAGCACAAAATGGAGAACTTTACGGAAAATGTATTTCAGGCCTTTTTTTTTGAGCAATAAAAAGAAAAGAAAGCTTCTACTGCGTGGTTAATTTATAAATTTGTAAAGTATGCAATGACGTTGATGACAACATTATATAAGCAAGTTTCCAAGAACAATCACATATTTAAAAACTTTACGAAGGTAAAATAATCAAAGGTGTTCACACGCGAAAACATAAACAAATTTTTATCAGAAATGCCAGATAACGATTAACCTATGTGGAAGAACTTCTAAATTTATTATATGTTTATTATCTTTTGGTAATTACAATTCTACAAATAAAATATCTGGTCTGGAACACCACACGCCTTTCCAACCTACAAAATGGAAATTTAAAAAAATGAAATGATTTTAATAACATTTTTTTAGGATTATTATACAACCTCTTTTATAAGAAGTTGATTACGAAAATAGGCAACATTGTAAACACAAAAACAATCATCCATGTCAAACAGACGTTTAAAACTTCATGGTATACAGAGGTTAGTAGATATTTGGACTCTAACTTAAATTAAAAGAAATGGCATAACTTTAATTTTAATTTACCTTCCAACCTACGTCCGCATATGTAGGTATAGAAGGTTATGCTTTTTTCACTAGCGCTAAATCGCCATATTTCCTCATTTTACAATTTTTGGACAAGTTTCGCCAAGATCGGCAATCACATGTGTGTGTGTGTGTGTGTGTGTGTGTGTGTGTGGTGGTGTGTGTGTGTGGTGTGTGCTGCATGCGTGCATGTGTGCGTGTGTGCGTGCGTGTGTGCGTGGGCATTTATGTGTGGATTTAGTACTTAAGCTTCTTTCATTTGCTGATTACATTTTGGAAGAAATCTATCGGCGGAGAATGGGTTTATTAGGGGCAGTTTTTTGTTTTTATCAAATACTTCTAAAACAGCTGTATATTTAAAATATATAAAAATACCTGGACATAGACCTTACAAATATAGATTAATTATGTTCTATGCAATTTTTTGATACGACGCGTAATTTAGCGGCAAAAAATTCCTAGGGTAGAATTTAAGAGTAATTTTTTCATTATCTGAATAACGATTAATTTTATAAGAAATAATGTAGACGTATTTTTAAAGCAAATTTAATTTTACACTTTTCTTTATAACGTTTTTTAACATAATGCAAGCTAAGTCAAAATATTAATTAAATATGAATGAAAATTGTTATACTGCATTACCGATAGAAGTAGGCGGCTTTTGATGTTTTTTAAGTTAACCTGTATATATTAATATCTATCTGACATGAAGTTCTGAACGTCATTCTGACAAATTATTTTTTTTGTTTTTACAATGTTGCGTTTTCGTTATGAATGTATAAAAAAGTTGCCCTAAATTACCCTAAAAAAATTATAATTCAAATTATTTCATTTCTTTTCATTTTTCAAGTTAGCATCTAGATGTCTATTAACCTCTGTCAGACATGAAGTTTTAAATGTCTGTTAGACATAGATTATTGTTTCTGTTTTTACAATGTTGCATATTTTCGTAATTAGCATTATAAAAGAGGTTGTGTGATGTTCCACACCAAATATTTTTAGGATAACTATGCAACCTCTTTTTTATACGTTCATAACGAAAACAGGCAACATTGTAAAATCAAAAACAGTAATCTATGTCAGAATCACGTTTAAAACTTCATGTCGGATAGAGATTAATAGACATAAATACATGTTAACGTAAAAAAAATTCTATAAAAATATCGATAACATAGCTTCAGCATATTTATTTAATTTTTACATTTATTTCGCTTTACGTTAAAAAACTTTATAAAGGAAATTTATGTAAAATTAAATTTTTTTTTAAAAATACGTCGACACTTTCTTATAAAATTAATCGTTATTCCGATACTGAAAGTTTTAGAAATATTTGATAAAAAACACACGCACACAGACATACACATAGGCATTCAGGCATGATGGCCGATTTTGGTGAAACTTCGCCAAAAGTTGTAAAATGAGCTAATAAGTCGATTTAGCGATAGTAAAAAAAAAGTCGATTGCTTAACCTTCTATGTGTAGGTTGGAAGGTAAAAATGGAAAAAAGTTTTTATCTCACGAACAGAAGTAATTGGGTTAGTGGATTAGAATTTTTTAGAAGGTATGCATCTTTAAGACCGTCGCGCACTGTGCACAAAACTTTTTTTGTTAATTATGAAAAGGAAAGTGCAGGTGCAGACGTACATACGTACCATCCAAAATTGCAAAATTTTTACAATTACCAAAGATGCTATAATGTCACCGAGGATAAGTAACAAAAAAAAACATTTTTACGGGCGAGGTCTATAGTTCCTTAGGTTCTCGTGTTTAAATTTCTTTTGTTACACCAGACACAAGTTTAATGATATAAAAAAATGATGGAAATGATAGTGGTATGAGTGTAATTTATTATTATCGATAACTCCAAAGCAATTACATTTTTCCCTCTATACTAAAGGTACATTTAATATAACTATCCTTGTTCTTGATATTAAATCTTGTTATGTTTTAGTAGTTGTATTATGCCAAGGTTAAATAAATTGTCAAATAAACTAGTACACGTTATTAAACTGTATTTTTCTAAAATAAAGGTATGCTAGCCATAATACGTGTTAACTAAGTATTCTGTATCGTCGCAAAAAAAATGTGTGCACCTCGACCAAAAAGTTCTTTTTCGGGTTCAACTGTTTAGTTAACCTCAACCACGAACCTCAGATAACTCAAATAACTTTTGTGTGTGAAATCTCAAAGGTGAAAAGTTTAAGATTTAGGTACTCAATCTGAACACATTCGTGTTACATTGTTTATCACAACAACTAAGGAATTTAGTATGAGTGACATGTAAAATGATTATAAATGCTTAACGACTGATTGTATTACTCAAGCATTATCGAGTGATTAACAATTAAATTTTTTGTAAATATTACCATGGGTTTAAACCAACTGAGCTATCACACTCAAATTTAGTCTTTATTACAAATCCTCAAGGTAATCTGTAGCAGGTAATCCTTTTTAAGCGAAACTATCAGTTGTACCCAAAACTCTCACATTGGATCTCAAAATTGTGAGTAAATTAATGTTTGTTGAAACGAATACAAAAAATATTGTACCTTGTTATAGCTCTCTTGTTTGCTTTGTGTTCATTTATTATAATTCCCAATTATAGTTAGTTATTGAAACATTAGCTTAGTATAAACATTGGATGCAATCCTGAATGTTGTCATTCCATTATTTTTTATATCTTGTTTGTTTATTTAAATGAAACCGTTTATACGTAGTTAATATAATCGATAAAAAACAGACCTTATTTCTTACATATAAGCGTAGTAGCTTGAAAAGCATTCATGCATGGAAATATTGATAAATAAAAAGAATAATACAACAAAACTCTTGCAATAGGATCAACAAACATGTACCGTTAACGGTACTGATATTCTTTTCTTGTTCCATTTCAAACTACGTATTGTATATGAAAATGTGTACTTTCACGATTATCACGCATAATTAAAATACTTATCTTTTAGGTATTAAATCATATATTTTTTATTTATCTTTATATAGATTTATTCGTTTCGATCACAATTACAGTTATAGTCCTCAGTAAATGTTAATATCTTTAAGAATTATAGAATAAATTTATGAAACATGAAAAATGAAATCGCAAATATAAGCGTGCTATTAATAGAACAGTTTGATAAACATATAAAGTCAACTATGGAATCTAATTCTAATTTATTTTTATTTTAGCAAAAAATAGCTAGATGTTTAATAAATTAAACTATTATACTGATAAATAACAAAAATACAATGCAATACCTAAAAGTATTTTAATTACGTAATATATACCTACCATAAAAAGTACCTACTTCTGTTGAAAGTATTCTCTGAAGTTAATAACGAGCAGTAGGTATACGTTTTATTAGCGGTTACACGTCGCGGTTTCACAGCGTAAATAATGTTGGCACTACCAAAGGGAGACTTTATGCACTTCGCTCAAGTTTATGCTAGCATAAATTTCGGGTGCTCGACATTCATCTTTATCATCACCATTTTATTGTTTCTTTGCTTAGCTGCTACTACTATACCGGTATGTACGAACAAAAAAATTTGAGTATCGACAATAAAGCAACGAAGTGAAATTTTAGTAATAAGAGAATCACTATTTCCAACTCTTTCGCCTTTACGTGTGCGTGTAAGTGTACGTCTACGTGTACGTGTACGTGTACGTGTACGTGTACGTGTACGTGTACGTGTACGTGTACGTGTACGTGTACGTGTACGTGTACGTGTACGTGTACGTGTACGTGTACGTGTACGTGTACGTGTACGTGTACGTGTACGTGTACGTGTACGTGTACGTGTACGTGTACGTGTACGTGTACGTGTTCGTGTACGTGTACATATGTGTGTGTGTGTGTGTGTGTGTGTGTGTGTGTGTGTGTGTGTGTGTGTGTATGTGTATATTCATGTGTCTGTGTGTGGGTGGGTCGTGCCTACGTGCGTACGTGTCTGTGTGCGTACGTGTGTGTGCGTGTGTGTGTGTGTGTGTGTGTGTGTGCGTGCGTGCGTATGTGCGTGCGTGTGTGCTTGCGTGCGTGTGTGATTACCTTTATTAAAGATCGAACATTTTAGATAAGTTTTCATGATGAAAGTTTCTTATATTATAACAACAGATCCTTCTGAACGTTATGGAAAGCTTTATTAACATTTTTCAAAAGTGATTAAGGTATGCATTAAAAATTAATTTAAACGTATTCTGTATGCAATATGAAAGCGAAAACAAAAATTCACTTTTTAACTCCCGACGCAAAGGTTTAACGTTTTTTTTTTTATTGAAGGGTGACTTGATCGAGAATGTTCTTAGATTTGGCTCAAAAAATCTGTACAACCGTTTGAATGGATTTTTTACTTTTTAGAGGTTTTTTTATATCGTGGGTTGTTAGAAAAAATTCTACTGCTTGTAATAGTAGCATATTCTTGATGCGGACAGGAATAGATAAACCACAAATCTTTACTTCTGAACACCTGATTTTCCAACTAAGTTTAATACCCAGTTCGAACACAGTTTTTCTTAATTCTGTAAAATAGCCTTAATTGATTCAGCGTCACTGAACGTACTTTTTCTTGAAGTGTACTAAAATAAGCAAATTATGTTATAGAATACGTAGAAAAATGGCAATGTTCAGCCTGATTGCTCAGGCTCAGCTGCCATCTTAATTAATTTTACTGTCACTCAAAATAGAAATAGACGCTGACCAAGAAATGCCATTTGAAATGTGTTTGTTAAGATACATTAGATCACGACTGGATGTTCTATTGTGGATTGGAATGTTCCGATTTTAGAACAATTAATTCTGTGTGGGTTAAGATTAGGTTAAGTGTGATCTGAACAGTCTCAAAAAAATAATTATCTGAGGGCTTAATTATTATTATTACGGATGAAGTTATACGCTAATGGTAAGTTGAACTATCGCGTTTTTTTGTAAGTTAAAATTTAATCCGTTGTAGTTGAACCTCCCTTTTCAGTTAGACACGGTGAAAGATCTTTCAACGAACCCGAGAGGTGTATACAGCAATAATAGCAATTAATCAATTTTATTTGTTTTTGTTGCTATTAGCAAAATATTGCGGCTTTCCTCGTCAGAGTGTACTGGGTGAACCCTTATATATATATATATATATATATATATATATATATATATATATATATATATATATACTAACATAAAATTTGTTTTGTCTTCTGGGAAAATTTAATCTAACGTGTGATCCTTAGCTGGATCTGATCATACCGTACGTGTCTAATCTTTATATTGAAATTTTTAATACGTTAAGATTATCTAAGGGAACTGGTGATGTAACATTTCTGTTGCTTCTCCCTGGTTTAAGCTTTACAGGGCCCTTTGGAATAAACCATTATTCATTGTTCTTCAAAGCTTGTGGCGCTCAAATTCTTGCTTGCTCTTCTTATTATTTCTACTACAATCTTTTCGCGTTCTTTCTCTAACCTAATTATATTCTATGTTCTCAACACTCCAAAAACTACCCACTCCAATCAAGTGCTCTACGATTAATTTATCGTTAGACCGAGTTCGCGGTCGCACTATTTTCTCTAACCTAATGTATTAATATATTATTTCTTGTTATGCGACGTAGTAGGTTAGTCACGTTACATTTTGTTCCTATTGGCTAATATACAGACGACACAGCCACAAGAAAGTTATGTGCTGGCCACATCAAGTTCTCCCAAGTAAATTGCGCTCTAAATATGTTCAATATGCCAAGAACAAAACGGTGTCCAATAACACAAGATCATAAAATTTGTTATCATATCGTTAATGGACTTTATTAGGACTATTATAGCTGTTGTCAGTAGCGCATTTGTTGATATTACCTCGTTTTCTACAGGAATAGACGATGTAAATTAATTTTCTGCATGAAATTTCTCATAAGAAAGTATCTGAAACAATTTTATTGGTCTTTGCGTGAGTGCAATAAACATAATAGAATAGATGTTATAAACCGTTTTGGAGTAATTACTTGTACTGCGAAAGGCAAAGCAGCATAGTTTTTTCAAGTACACCCAGGATAAATGTCTGTTGCATTAAAAACCTTGGTATCCATGCCAAAGTACTTAGCGGCAGAACTGCTGGAGTTGGGCCTGATAAATAAAAAATTATTTAATGACTTCTAAATTGCCCGTATATTTGGTTGTGAAGAACTAATAGTTTATTTGCAGTATAATATATTAAAAATAATTTAAACATAGAAATTTGAGTATAATTTTACCCCAAATAAATAAGTAAAGTAACCATTATTTGTATGGCAATGTTATGGTTTCGTACAAATTAAGTACATTCTAACCTACAAAGTGGAAATGAGATAATTTAAATAATAACAATTTTTAGGATAATTATGCAATCTCTTTTTCAATACGTTCATAACAAAAATAGGCAACAATGTAAAAACAAAAACAATAGTCTATGTCAGAAGGGCATTTAAAACTTCATAACATAAAGGAGTAATAGACATTTAGAGCCTAACTAAAAAAAATCCAAAGCTGCACGGTAATACAGTTTAAGCATTTTCAACATTATTTAATTAATTTTTAATGCATTTGAGCTTCGTATTAGAAGACTTTATACAGAAAAGTTATGTGAAATTAAATTATCATTAAAGAATGTGTTTTCACATTTTCTTATGAAATTAATCGTTATTCAGGCAAATTCCACATTTTTTCCAATTTTTTGCCACCAAATTACGCGTCGCATTACAAAATTGCATAGAACATAATCAATCGAAGTGTTTAAGATCTATATCTATCTATCACTTTGAAATATGC
Source organism: Vesta saturnalis (assembly GCA_036346205.1). Lineage (NCBI taxonomy): Eukaryota > Metazoa > Arthropoda > Insecta > Coleoptera > Lampyridae > Vesta > Vesta saturnalis. The sequence goes on along the minus strand of JARFJB010001119.1, from coordinate 2,650,336 downwards.
AGCTTTTTCAGAAATATTTGATAAAAACCATAAACTGCCCTTAATAAACCCCCCTCGCCAATGCATTAGAAATGATCTGAAGCTTAAATACAACATTTCAAGTATGTACGGATCATGGATCTGAAGTTATCATAGTTAACATACATCCACATACACACGCACACGCGCACGCCCACTCGCACACACACGCATACGCACACGCATACGCACACGCACACACACCCATCCACACACACGCGCGCGCGCACGCACCCACATACCCACACACGCACACCCGCACCCACTTGTCCACACACAGACGCGCACACGCACACGTACGCACACTCACACGCACTAGCTTTTAATGTGAGAATTAAAATAAACCATACAATCCTGAAATACATTTATAAAGTAATTTATTTTTTATAGGATCGTTCATTGCAGAATTAGGTACGTGTATAAAACGTTCAAAGGTAGTAAAAAAAACTTATTATACGATTCACATTATACCATAATTCTGGTGAAATGTATAATACTCTATTAAAAATTTACATGTCCTACCGCTACGATTAATACTTAGTAACAAGTAATTATACATAGTAGTTTGAACGGCAAATGCAAATATTGGCACTTAATTATTATACCGCATTCTAGAACGTTATCGCATTAGGTATTTAATTAAGGTAACAATTAAAATCAATTTCTGTGTTACTACCTACTTGTTAACGATATTAATCCAATTAAATTTTATTGCAATCACAAAAAAATCACGGGAAGATCTTTGTTTAAATATAACAACTTGCTTATTCGATTATTTCCAAACGTTGTGTACTCAATGTCGATATAAAAATAATGATATACCATAAACATAAGTAAGTGAGTCTGTTTAGAATTTTTGTTTTGAGGTTATGAAAATCTTTCATAAAGATTGTCAAACTGAAACTTTTCCCACCACCACAGTTATAACAAGAACAATTTATGAATAAGAAATGAGAATAGATGTGTTTTGATGCAACGTAGTAATCGCCTCATTAATTTTTATTATTTTTGCGTTAAAAAATATTTTATTTTGGTAGATGATACGTAGATAATTATATGATATGATTTATTTAGCTACTGGAAAAATGATCCGTAAAAAATTGTGATGTACGTAAATTATCGCATTTTACTCCAACATACATTATTATTTCATTGGAAAGTGTGTGTAAGTCTACATATAAATTTAACCTTACGTAAAACCCTATGTTGCGCCCCTGTCCATATTGGGTCATTCATTGTAATATATTTTCTATTTAAATTCCTTAATTTCCTGCTCCACTGGGATAAATAATTAAATCTAGCGGTACAAGTAGAACTTCGAATTTGCATTTGACATTTGGACTTTCGCTAAAACTGAAGAACGCTGGAATATGTTTCTCAAAAATATGTCATAAGGGTTTACGACATTTCATATTAATTAAACATTTTGCCAAATTTTCCTATCATTAATTATTTGCTAATTACCCTGACATAATTAAATTCTGCAGATAATCATCGAATAACAAATTTATATCCCCTCCGACATTAATCTCAAAAACGAAAGTTTTTCTATGTCAGAGTGCCCTCCTGTCTACCTTCCAATCCCGACCTGTGGACCACTACCAGAAACCGTCTCCGCCTTCCGCGGATCCTCAATAAAATCGCGAGACGCGCTATCGAACTTCCAGGGCAGTCCGAACCTCGGTATCGAACGTAAGCCCCTTCACGCGTAAGAGTTTTGTGATTTTTATTACAATCTCTTAATTTCCAAAAAAGGACTTAGCGTTTTTACGTTCATCGTTCCGGCAGCGTGATTTTCGCCGCTTCGGAGTTAGATCTATCACTGCTTGCTACAGATAATACAAAGAAGCGGTCCTCAGTAGAGGAGCCACAGCCTAGCAGCAAGCAGGAGCCGCCAGAATACAGCAGGAGTGAAGAACGTAAATAACGAAGCATCCAAGACACCGCCACCGCCAACTACAGGATCGACGTCGCGTAAGACAATAGTTACCGTTCAATAAAGAATAGTTTTTAATTAATTTTAATTTATTGTTTTATTTTAACACTTGTTTTCCTCCTTTTCCTATTTGGGCCTTTGATTTCCAAGTCTTTATTCCTCGAGGTGTGAGACTGCACTTCGGCGGAAACCCGGGCTTTCTTTAAAACAAATTATTTCTACTCCTTTCTTCAAAATGCTATTAACAACAACGGCGATGGTTAAGCATGGTCGCCACCGTGCTACCATAACGGTGGTATCCCCAACACCCGACGCCGCCCGTCCACCTACACCGACACTCACCACACAGCCTCACCTCGCCGCCACCATCCTCACGTAAACGAACCCATTCTAACGCCTCATCCATGATTCCTACACCCGCTTCCCCCAATCCTGAAACCACCCGCTCCCAATCCTCGAGATATTGCATCCGCAATATCCCAAAATCCATTACAACCCAGAAATCTCTTTTTAATTCCTTAAAATCCATTAACCTTCCCTGGTTGAACTTAACATTCAACCATAACCACACATATCTCTTAGAGACCGCCTCTCCCTTGCCAGATGGTGCGCAGCTTAGGCTGCGACACCATTTCGGTGACCCTTCCGTCACCCTCACCCAACTCTCCGGTCCCCGTTTACCCAACTCCACTCCTAGAGCTCCCTCCTTCTCCTGTGTGATTCGTCACGTAGATAAGGACATCCTAGCCCAAGAGATCCTAGATGCGATCGATCTTCCACACGTGAAGAAGGCCGTTCGTTCACCTCGAAGGTCACGAACACCCAAACTTCCCTTGTCCGTATCGTAACTCCTTCCCAAACCACCCTAGAATACCTCCTCGCACGCGGTGTCGTCATGTTCGGGCGACACTACCGTTGCGAACCTTCCCGTATCCCACAACCTCTCCCAAAATATTGTTCTACCTGCACGCAGGTCGGGCATACCGCGGAAGTGTCCTTCCCGCGCGATCCGCTGTCTAAACTGTGGCGAAAGTCACAGATCCTCCGCCTGTAAATCCTCGGTAAACCCAAGGTGTAACAACTGCGGGGATTCTCACCCTACCTATTCCTTTAAGTGCCGGAAGACTCGTCAGACACCGCCCACCTCAAACCCACTCCCGATGCCGACCCCCTTTCCATTAAGGACTTCCTGCAAGTCCTTAGACACTCCCTTTTCCACATGTTCCCTAACCGACAGGACATGGTTCTTCGCTCCCTAGACTCCCTCTCCCAAAACTTTTTCCAACGGCGTATCAACGTCTGCGTATCAGGTACGCGGATGAAGGTAGCCGTAATCCGCCAACCCAATCCTTAACTCCTTCCCAATGAATATCATAGCAGGGACCGTTAATGCCAGGGGCGTGCGTCGGAAACGTCCCTTAATCAAACACTTTTTACACTCTCACAATATGCACATCCTCTCCATCACCAAAACAAAGCTTACACCCAGATGTACCCTTAATTTTAACACCTTTCACACTTATTCAAACAATAGCCAACATTAAACCGCCCACTTAATTAAAAACTGCTTCCCCTCCACTCCTTTTCAACTCCCGGCGCACCTATAGTATCTCGAATGCGTTGCTGCAACGGTGCACTTTCCCACTCATATAGTATTTATTTCCTATTACAACCCGCCAAGTCACAACACACTATCAGATGACCTTTTAATCTACGCTTCAAGCCTCCGTAATGCCGTCATCCTAGATGACTTCAATGAGCGCCACGCCCAATTCGGAGACACCGCAACGAATGGCAACGGTAACAGGCTTTCATACGCTCTCTTGCAGTTGTCGCTCTTGCGAATCTCCAACACTCAACCAACCTATTTCGAGTAGTGCCTCTATAGTAGACCATATCATAGTTTCCAAACCCATAGCCCACTATTTCGAACGTGAGAGCTTTCTAGGCACCACAATCACATCTGATCACATACCAATACTGGTCAAAACTTCATTTTGTCCTACACCTCCTCAATACATAGTAATTAAACATTTTTCTAGAGCAGACTGGAATGTGTTCTCCGAACACATCTCCAACAACCTTCCTACACCCAATCTTCAAACGACCCAAGGTCTCGATAGGGCCATTAGTGACCTAACTTCGGTAATTACGGAAGCGGTCGACATCTCAGTGCCGTTAAAAAACATTGACAACTCCCGCAAACCGCTCCCACAGCACATTGTGAACTGGGTCAAAGAGAAAAGACGAATATAGCGTCAATTCTTGCTTTCCACGGATCCGGCTCTCAGGACCGAATACAATCGCCTTAACTCCTTAATCAGGCGAGAAACCAATGAACACGCTGAAGACTCCTGGACCAAATCCACTTCCCAGCTAGATTATAGAAATGGTAAACTCTTCTGGGAACAGTTCGATAGACTGACCAGAAGAAAAGTAAACCCAAAATCCCACCTAACCGACCTTCAGGGCAACATAATCTCCTCCGACCAAGAAAATGCCGATTTCTTTGGTCACCACCTTCAATCCCCAGATGATCCCCAGTCAGATAACCGGTTCAAGGCACTCCTCGAGGGTCGCCTTGAAGAATTTCGCAACCTTAACCTTCCTGAAACCCATCTCGATAACGAGAGTCCTTTTTATCCCCCTATGACGCCCGACCAGGTCCAAACATATTTCAAAAAGGGAAAAATTCAGCCCCAGGTCATAACGGCCTAAATAAGAAAATCCTCCGGGACCTACCTGACCTAACCCTCCGTATACTTTCCCATATTTATAACAAATGCTTAACCCTCTCTCACTACCCGACGGACTAGAAATCGGCCTCCACCGTCATGATACCAAAACCCCACGCTGACCTAACCTCACCCTCCTCCTATAGACCCATATCCCTCCTCGGAAAATGCTTCGAGCGGATTCTAGCCAGGCTACTCAGGAACCACCTAGAATTCAACGACCTTCTTCCCAACAGCTAATTCGACCGAACGTGTCACAATCCCTTGTTGAAGCTGCTTACAGAGACCACCAGGGCATTTCACAAGAAATGCAATCTGGCTGTGTTTCTGGACATTAAGCAAGCATTCGACAGGGTCTGGCACGCCGGTCTCCTGCACAAAATCCGTAACTTCAATATACCCGACCCCTTCTCCAAACTCCTACTCTCGTACCTGACCAATCGGTCAGTTCGAGTCAAAGTAGGGAAAACCTTCTCCGACCCTTTTCAACCTACAACAGGCGTACCCCAAGGCTCTGCCTTAGCCCCGATCCTATACCTACATCTTCGCTTCCGACATTCCCGAAGCCACACATCCCGGAGTAGTCGTTGCGCAGTTTGCGGATGACACCGCCTTCTGGGCGGTTAATCGAAACAGCCTCCCGCCTCATATCGAAAACCCTGTGGAACTTCTCCAACTGTGCTAACCAGTGGAGCGTCTCCGTCAATCCCACCAAAACCCAAACTATCCTCTTCCGCCATCCTAATTACACTGAAGATAAGTTCCCAAAGCTAGCCTCCATAAATGCCCCCCCATAAATCAAGAAATATTCCCACTCCAAGATGAAATCACCTGCCTAGGAATCATCTTTACTAGAACCCTCAATTGGCTCTCCGATGTAAAAAAACACTCAATAGGATTAGGAACCGCGCAAACCTACTGGGTGCCCTCCGGGGTGGAATCAAAGGTTGCCACCCCAAAACACTTCTACATACTTATAAAACATACATCCTCCCTGTTATGGATTTCCGATTACCAATATACACCAATATAAACTCCAATCATCTCTCAGGTACCCTAACGACCTCACAACACAACTCGTAAACATACCAACCATCACACACAGAATCCAAACACGACAGAAAAACTTTGCACATAAAATAATCTTCCGCGAGTGCAACGGGTATTTGCCCAGATTGTTGTAAATGATATTCCACCAAACACCCAGTACACAAACACAAACACGCCTACACCAGGCAAACTAGCAGATTGGTCGCAACCAGACGCCCGCGAGTAGATCATATTTGGGTCACCTAGTTTCCTAAAGAAACTACGAACTTCGTACATAAACGTGAATAGTACATTTTAATCTTACGTAAATAACCGCTGTCCTACACGCTCACTCTTCGTGAGATGTCCAGAAGATAAGATACCTCCATACTTAGACTTTAACGTTTCCCGAAGGTTAAAATGCCTTAATTAACATTCTTATCATCGTTATTAGCGTAGCCCCAAGTCAAGGAAGATACCATCTATTTACTTCCAATGAGTTTAAACAGTCAGTGACCTCGCCGATTCTATTTCATTAAAATTCAGGTCAATTATTGGAGAATAATTAGACAATAGATCCACTAACGTAATTAATAACCTAATGTAAATAATTAGTTACATTACTCCGCTTTAAAATGTACGTTTAATAGAAGTTAGACCGTAAAAGCTTTGCTTTTATTAAAAGCAAAACCGTATTCTTGTTAAAATATAAACTCGCATTCTTACAAAACCAGTCTCTTTTTAAAGTATTGGTTTTTCTGGTTTACCATCAAGTAGGTAAATAAGAGCGTTACCCTTGATATCCTATCACCCATCACATGCTATATAATTAGGATAACTGTATAAACATTTCCTGCTTCCTTTTGGGATACTGAAGACAGGTCCGGCTTTAAAAAATGTCGTTACTTTTAAATTACTTATTTTACCTAAAATTTTGTCTTTATGGCATAATATAGAATACGATCAGATCTTGTAGAATACATAAACACGCCGTTAATAAATAGAAGAAAATCCAAAGAGTAGAGCAATCAGAGGACCCCGCCTGTAAGTCTCGGAGAAAAGCATTCATCCGAAGACGAGGCCACCAGGTTTCGGTCCCGCAGAGGTGTCAATATTTATTTTTTGTTTATCTGAAATATCTTCTTAATTTAGTTCATTTTGTATATTCTACCGTAGTTTTAAGTGTATATATATATATATATATATATATATATATATATATATTTAGCATTGTGAAAAACAAATAGACTTAATGCATGTATATAACCCTTATGAGACCATGGTTCCGTGTGGGCTACCCTAATACAGTGATCAACCCCGACATAAGAAAACGAACCACTCCCCTTCTTGCAGACGCAAGAACCGATTGAGTTAGTTCCGAGGCAAATTAAAGTTCATTAAATTAAAGTAAGCGAAAGGGCAGGTTACAACGTAACCCATCAGTTTTAGGAAAGATTTTCTTAAAGGTACTATTTTCAAATAACTGGTATTTCTTCTCGAGGTTATAAGTGTTCTTTTTTCGTACAACGTCGTGAGTAAGTAACGCCATTTTCTTTACATGTATATCAATTTTGTACCTCTTAGTTACCTCGTACTATTCTGGACCACCTTTTTAACAATATAATCATCTCTACCAACCAAGGATTTCTTCTATGAATAAATTTCACAGAAATCAAATTGTTGCCTTCTAGTTATGTCTACGATTACTTACTGTAAATGTGTACTCCATAATTTCTGGATTGTAGAAGGTTAGTGAAAACTTGCATTAAATGATTATGTTGTCAACGCGTTAAGGCTTATTTACCTGATCTGTAACATCAGTTTGCTACTGTTTTGTTTAAAACAGTCAAATTGTGTAGAGCACATATTGCATAGAATTACTTCCATCAAACTGCATATTACTTGCTCGTATAACTGCAGCATTATTAGAAACTTCAAGAGAACGTTTTTATATTCATCTACGAGTTACTAACCTAGAATCTGCATTCATATATTAGTATATAACTTGTACTTAATAATTGTAAATTTTTTCATCTGATTATATGTGCATAAGCCGTGGATTTATATTTTACCAATTAACTGTCTCACATACAGTTACATTTCTGATTGTTAATGTGATCGGTTACTGAATTACCTGTCGCGTTAGTGTATTCTATGTGTTGCAAGTAGTACAACGCTAGTTAACTTCTGAATCACGACTGCTAGAGGGTGTGGCCACTCCAGCCGTTTTCATAGATATGTACCTAATTACAGTGTTTTTGATATTTAGAAGTGTGGAAGAGTTTAAATGTTTGTCTTTTAACTTCGAATTCGCACATCTGTACACGTGGTCCAGAAGTAAATCACTGTTGCCCTATTTAGTTTCCTTATTAGATTTGAACTTACACAGGGTGTAAATACTAAGTTGTAACCCCCGAAAATGGTAGTTGGAACTCATCGAAACAAATAACTTTTTTTAGTAACAAATTTTGATTGGGACCTCTGGTCGTAGTTATTCGACTTCCTAAGATTTATTAACAAGCGTCATATTTTCCTTATTTAAAATGATATTTTAAAAATTCAACGACTTTTAAAATCAGCATTTGATTTTATAAAACATTTGTATTTACAATTATGTCATATTTTGAATAATAACAAAATGGCGGCCAATTAAAAATCTCAAATGATATTGGCTTAACCATCCCATGGATTTCTAAAAAAAAGGAAAATCTATAAAATGGACAAGCTCTATAACGCGTTTTAATATTCGCGGAAACTTTGAAAATAACTGCCTGCTTTTCTTTAACATCCTCTGTTGCAGTCACTATTTTTGCCACTAACCCTTCCTCTGTATTTACTGGTGTCTCCTATTCAAAGACACTACCCAAGAAAAAAATCTAGTAGAGTTAAGTCTAGACTCCGGGCTGGCCACAAAACAGGACCGTTCCCCCCAATCCGCCTATTTGAGTATTGTCTATTCTGCAACGCCGTAATTTCCCGTGTACTGTGTGCTGGTGCCCCATGATGTTAAAACAAGGGTCGTTGCCTGATGTTTAATGGCAAATCTTCTAAAAGCTCTGATAACACAGTATCCAAAAAGAATATGGTAGTTTTCCCCACTCAAACGATGTGGTAAAATATAAGGTCCGATTACATAACGGCCTATACATTCGCCGAAAAACGTTTCTGATGTGCACGTATAAACGTTGCACGGGGATTTTCGTCAGCCCACACGTGTAAGTTTTTCGAGTTAAATACTACATCTCTTGCAAACGGCAGCGGCCAAAAAGCCAGCGACAAAACAATAGTCTTAGCTGAAAATCTCCAGGTTCCAAAGCTTGACCTTTTTGTCTGGAATACGGGTGGAGGCATTGATTATGCAAACCATTCCAAATTGTCATATGATTGACATTCAACCTTCTACCTATTACTCTAGTGCTAACCGAAGGATCGTTTTCAACCATTTCAAGTATCTCCCTTCAAGTGTTCTTCGAAATATATTAGAGTTTCCACCAATTTTTGGATGAATGCAGCAATTTTGCTCTAAACGGCTGCAAACTTTTCTAGAGATATGGTTGTTGGCGATGTGAATATCTTCTTCGATATAATCTAAGAGCTTCTTGCGCATTTCGTTTTGCTTCCTCAAAAACCAAAAGCATATCAAGGAGTTCTACATTTTGGTAAGTGTTCATTTTTATGTGTGTAATTAGAGCAAAAGAGCAAAAAAATAATTTATACAAACTACAAAACAGCCAAACAGTAATTTATACAAAACACCAAAAGACTAAAAATTATTATTAATTTTATTAAATACATAAATAACAAGTTTACCTGGTGTAAGATTTGAACCTACGACCTGTACTTTGCTAGAGTACCGCGCTAACCAACTCCGCCATCAAGGTTCAAGCACAAATCGGTGTAAATTTTGTCTTTATGTAAATTCTAAATATGATGAGATTACAATCAAATTACTTATATTAATGGAATGTGAGCCTGCAATATCGCAGATTCACATATCAAGCAACTTGACTAATATTAAATTATTAAAAAACTTAATTTAATATTAGTCAGTTGCTGTATGTGAATCCTTGCGATATTGCAGGCTCACATTCCATTAATTTGATTGTAATCTCATCATATTTAGAATTTACATCAGTTCTACATACATAAAGTCAAAATTTACATCGATTGGTGCTTGAACCTTGATGGCGCAGTTGGTTAGCGCGGTACTCTAGCAAAGTACAGGTCGTAGGTTCAAATCCTACTCGAGGTAAACTTTTTATTTATGTATTTAATAAAATTAATAATAATTTTTAATTACATATTTACCTTTGAAGTTATTCGTTCATAACAAAAACTTATAATAATTTACCAAAAGACTAATTTTACAAAACAGCAAAAATGACGTTTCTGTTATCGGCTTCGTTTACTTTATTTTTCAATAACACAAGGCTACTTGACTTCTTTTGTATTTTTAGTTTATTACTAGTTTAATAATTATTTGAAATTTTTATAGGTTTCTTGCGTAGATATAAAAAAAAATTCATATAAATGTTGTAGTATAGACATCTCAAGCATTAAATGTTTCTTTTTTAAAAATCCATGGGGTGGTCGTCAAAATATTTTAAATTTTTGATCGGCCACCATTTTGTTATTTACTAAAATATAAAATAGTTGTAAATACAAATGTTTTAGAAAATCAAATGCTGATTTTTAAAGTTTTTGAATTTTTAAAATATCGTTTAAAATAAGAGAGTTGTGACGATAATAATGCGGGAGATTAAAACATTTAAATTTTCTTTTTGTGTTTAGGTACGTCCGTATTATATTTTCTTTCCAAATGCATAAGCGAGATTCTTATATTAATTTACATTTCATTTTCTTTTTAAGTGATTAACAAATCTTTTAAATTCTAATATTTAAGCAGGGTAATATATTCACTGTTTATAAACAAAATTATGTAAATTTTACTGTTACCAATAAATAAAAATACAATAGTAATCTTATTAAGTAAGTACTACAGATATCAATTTTGATGAGTTACCAGAAATAGATGAATCCTATTTAACACTTAAATCATTCGTAGATCGTATATGGGAAAACGAAAATCGTAACCAACTAAATGTTTATCACACGAATATAAGCAGTATTAAATAAAACTTTATAAACCTCGAAGCAATAAGCCATGAATGAATGAGTGAAGTTGAGAATGTTTGAACGTAAATTACTTTAATCTTAAACACTACGATATTTACTACAATAATAGTAATCTTAATCAAACGGTGGATGTATAGTATATGTCAAATCACAATTGAATCACACTGTACATTTTATAAATATACATAACTTTACATTCATTAGAATCAATATACAAATAGAATCGAAAGCAATTGCAATAACCGTTGTTTATAAACCTCCTTCATTCAATGCATACAATTTTTTAGAATAATTGTTGAGTGTTGTTACATGCGCAAAGATATGGTCAGAGCAAAAGTAAAAGTCTATAGCTAGTAAGAGTAAGGCCGGAAGCTCAATCGGTCGGTTAGGAACTGGGACGCGTAGACGTGTGGCTGGCGTAGATACACAAAGAACTTAAAAAGGCGCCACTTGATTTAGTTTTATATCGCCTTTAGACCAAGAAAAGGGCTACGACACAGCAATAGATACAGTTAAAAATAAAGTTGTACACAGTCCAAGAAGGAAATATAGGTTCGGTTGGGATTTCACTCCTAAACCGCAGTAGTGAAGAAAACAACTATGGATTAATTAACACAAGTCGGTTTAATCGTTGTAGATACAATTGGTAATAATACTAATAAACCCCAAACCTTAAATATACTACAGATGGTTAACACAAACTCGCTGAAGGCATTCTAGTCTAAATATCCAAACGTATTTGGTACAGAAAGTACTCAAACCACTGGTATCGTAAATCGGGATAGCTACTGTTCAGCAAAACAACCAGAGAATGTTTACAGGTCCCCCGAAATTGGACTAATAAAAAAAATTGAATTGTACCACACTTACCTTTTTCTAGTGCATCTTCTAAATAGGTAAAAAAAACATTTTAATTGAATCAAATTATAGTACAATAAAACGGCACTTCTTATGCACTGTGCAACATCCAGTGTTGACCGTAGAAATAAAATACACAACACAAAATAAAATTGTAGAAATGAAATACAACACATGATAGCTGTAGTAAAATATACCAGCCAGATGTCTATCATTGCATAAAAAGAATTAAATCTGAAAGTAATTAATAAGCAAGACAGAAAAGTGAAGTAAAAGTTCTCAAGCGACGCACAAAAAATTATAGTCTGTTACTACTATTGCACACAAAACTACAAGCATTAATTAGAAATCTACTTTAATGTTATACACTGTAAAGCTTAACACAACCAAAAAAGAAGAAAAAAAAACATTCCAGCTGAAGGCTAAAATATTCACGTTTGTGAATCATTAATAGCTTCCTTATTTATGACAATGTTTGTTAGAACGTACAGTTAAAGTGTAAATATTAGTACACAGCAAAACACAAATCCTAAATTCAACAGCAATATTAACTCATTACTTTAATCAATGTTAGATTGTAATGTGGATCTCCCCATATAAATTACTATTTAAACACAGAAGCAGCAAACTTCAAGGTGAAGAGTTGCAAATTGTCACAGCTGTGTATAATACATTTAAAATTTCCAAACCTTAATCAGTAAAGTACCTCAAAATAAAGTACTGAGGAAGCTAAATCAGTAAAAGCAAACGTGAACACCTCAGTAAGTATGAATGCGGTTAAATCTTAATTAAAGAGTTACAATTTCAGGTACATAACTTCGTAAATTGTAACTCAAAGCAATGTCACAGTTAAATGCATGTATAACACACCACTAGGAAACCGTGTTATGTTTGCAGCTAATAACGAACCACTTCTAAAGTAATTCGAAGTTTGACTAAAAACGATGTGTATAGGTCCAGGATTCCGTTATGAGGTAATTAAACATTTAAAAGGCTCACCAATCAGTTGCTGGTAAATAGGAGTGTTGGTGTGTCTTACGTGACTTAAGCTTAATGTTCTTTTAGAAAAAACGAGGTGAGATTAACGTAACCCCTCGAGTTATCTTTCAGCGGGCTGTCGTTGCATACTAAATTGTTAAAGTGTATTTTACGTAATTTATGTTAAAATTGCAAAACATGTATTTTATTGATTTAATTGTTCAAACAGAGGTAATCAGTGTAAAAAAAAGAAAGCGGTTTAACTCACCTCTTGATCTGACGAAACACGTTTGTTAAGAAACTTTAATATCCGTACAAACGAGCATTTTTTAACGGTGGAGACTTTACAAAACCAGCACTAATGCTGCATGTAACTTTTATTAAGTCAAATTTTATGAAAAAAATTACAGAAAGAAAATCTCCCACATACGTAGTTTCTAACAACGCATTTTTCACAAAATGGCGTTCTTTTTCAGACGAGGAACTAGAAGAAGAAATAAAAAAGTCACCTGGTCCTATTTGGCCAATTGGAATTTCCGAAATTATTAGGTTTTTAAAATTTATTTAAAATTCAATTCTCAGGCACCATGATGCCAAACTTCCTCTAATGGAAGCAACGTGTGTTGCCTATACAACAGGCATAAAAATTTCAAACTCGCTCTAACAATTCCCAAGTTAATTTAACACGTTACGGTGTATCTGACAAAACATTGCGATAACTAGATTGAGATTTTTGCAGGTAATGCCAATATAAACTTATTAGCAAATAATGAAATTGTCAAGTTACCTGAACTTAATGAGTGAATATAAATTTTTATCGTATATTAATCATCCTACAAGAATAGAATTTAACTCGAGTTCATGTGACATTTTTATCAAATCCAAAACTAATTAGAACTTGTTACTGCAATAATTACGAACAAAATAACTGAACACTCTCTTGTCGTATTACATATTTATTTAACGCAAATAAAAAAATATCTGATATAAAGCTAAAAATTGTTAATTATCATGACTTAAAATGCTTAGCTATATTAACTGGTTACCAATACAATCATTAGATTTAGATAGTGCATGTGATTATCTTATAAATAAGCTAACTAACTATCTAGACAATTGTACACATATAAAATATAAAAAACTAATAAGTAATAAACAACCATGGGTAACAAGGGAAATTTTTAAAAAAGTGGCATTAAACATGAACAGTTTAAACGGTATATAAAACATAAACACCAAAGTAAGTTGTTGTATTACTATAAAATACGGAGAAATAAAGTCAATAACTTAATAAAAAACTCAAAGCAATAATATTACCAGAATAAAGTAACAGAATCTTGTACAATTGTGGTCGATTACAAAAGATACAGTACATATTTCCAAGCAACCCAATAGCATAAAAACCGAACATAACGAACACTTAACTAATTCTACAGTTACTGATAATGCATTTGGTAAGTATTTTATAGCAATTCCTGACAAAATAATAGCAAAAATAATGAAAACGAAATCAGCAGACAGTATCAAAATCAAGAATTGCTACAGTATGTGTTGGACTCCAATAATAGCAAATGACATTCAATCAGCAATTAGGTCTCTTAAATAAAATGCATCAAGTGGTATGGGTTTATCGCGCAAATCTACTTAAGAATGTCTCTCATATCATTAGTAATCCACTCACAACTTTATTTAACAGATGCCTGTGTGACGGATATTACCCGCAGGTATTAAAAAAAAGCTATAATAGTTCCTATACACAAATTTGGCGATCGCAATACTTTGGGTAACTATAGACCCACTACCTTAAGTTCTGCTATATCAAAAATTTTGAAAAAATTCAACTAATAAACTTTTTCGAAAAACAGAGATTATAATCCAAAATCAACTTGGGTTTAGAAAAAGGAAAAGCACAGAAAATGCCTTAGCTATCCTACTTACATAGTTCAATAGATAACTCTGAAATGTTCTGGCTATATTCTTAGATTTACCCAAAGCATTTGACACAGTGAACCATGAAATAATACTTAATAAATGAGAATTTTATGGTTCGATTTAAAAATAGGTTTATTAGTAATATATATATATATATATATATATATATATATATATATATATATATATATATATATATATATATATATATATATATATAGATATAAATGATCTGCTTTATTATCCTTTAAAATCGTCAAAATTAATTTCTTGTGCAGATGACACTGTTATGCTAACCACCACGAAAGGCATTTCAGATTTGTATAAACAATCAACATCAAATATTGCTCACAATAACTTTCTTTGTCTGAACTATTTTAAAACATATTTAGTAAGATTTTCGTATAGCACTTTAAGTAATTTGGACAATGAAGAATTATCATCCAGTATTATAATTCACAATAAAAACTGTACCGGTACCATATGTAAGTGTGAATCAATCAAGAGGAAAAATTTCTAGGGGTTCAATTAGATTGTAAATTAAAATGGGACCAACACATACATTTGTTAATCAAGAATATTCGCAGTGTACTACACTTGTTTAACCCTGTTAAAAATATTCTTGAGGATAAACATACTTTTAAAATAATTTACCACGGTCTACGTCAATCACTTTTGAATTATGGTTTACTCGTTTGGGGAAATGCTGCTAAGACTTATCTAAATTTGGTATAAGTAACACAGAAATTACTCCTAAGAGTGACGTTTAAAAAAACATCCTTGAATTCTTCTTCACAACTATTCGCCGATATAGGTGTGTACGTAGTATATCACTTGTACATGATCTCAGTCTGTCGATACATTTATAAGAATAGAAAAGAACTTGTTCACCTAATAAATCATAAATATTCTACGAGATCAAAAGCCAACGATGTTTCTTACAATTCGAAAGCCAGAAAGTCTTTTATTCAAACTAATTTTAGATATACGGCAGTTAAGGTATATAATAAATTGCAAACATCACTACAGATGAGTGCCTGACCACCTAGATCTCCTGAACAATCATCCATGGATTTCTTCTTTTGGGACTATATGAAAACTTTACACACCTCCCACCGCTGCAGATGATATGAAAAGAAGAATCAGAAATTATTTTGAGACAGTCACCCCTGATATGTTGCAAAACGTAGATGTTCGTTGGAAAAAGAATTACACTATGTATTCAAGAAGATGGACATCATACCGAACATTTGTGTAATTTTTTTTTATTTTTGAGGAAATTATCACACCACATAAATAAAATTTTAGTTTCCATTGTGTACATGCTTTCTATCCTTACACTGTGAAACTGTTGCATAATGTAGATTTAACTAAAAAATCACAATAGATTTTTTTAAAGTTTCACTTTAGTTTTTAAAATTGGACGAGCCAAGCATCGTCAGAGCTTTGAAAGGTAACAATTTGTCATTACGGTTATCGAGAATAAAGATAAGTGTATAAAAAATCTATTGCTATGTTTAGTTCAATCTACATAGTGTAGAAATAACTTTATAAACGTTCAAATTAACGTTACTAGATTTGAATTTGAAAATGTGTTACATTAGCCAAAAATAGCCAAAAATCATTTAGAGTAGACATTTTGGAAGGATATGTCTATCTACAAATGATACAGGAACAGACAAACTCCAAAAATTATTAAATACGTTGAAAATTTTAATGTTTAGGTAAACCCTTCTAGAAGTTGAAATGTAATTAAGTAAGCTAAACGATAAGCGTATACAATACAGGGTGTTCCATATTTAAAATAAGCCGAATATTTCAGTATGAATGTTCTAATTTAACTGAAAGGAATGAACACCCTGAAAGAGGTGTTTACTATTCAGTCAATAAATAGACTAAGGGAACAGTATTTTACTTAAATCTAAGAGTAAAGTTGTCAGAGTTAATTTCTCCGAAAACCCTATATTTTCAGAAAAATTGATATAAGTTGAAACACTCTGTATAGGGTAAGGGTATAGGGAACCCTTATAAAAGTGCTAGTTATTTTTTATGTAAAATTCGAAAATGCAATAATATACGGGGTGTGTCGTTTAAAAAAACATAACTTTGATATGCCACGTTTTGGAGCACGCTGTATATTTAAAAATATTTTTTAAATTTTGCTCATATTGATTTACATAATATCACTGTATTAGAAATTAACGATTATATGCCGCTTCGCCATAGAACTCCGTGGCGTCGGTCGTGGTTCACCCTATATATATATATATATATATATATATATATATATATATATATATATATATATATATATATATATATATATATTCTGCTCTCAGTAACGAAAGCAAATAAAGAGGAATTGATCATACCACGCATTTTGGAACAAAAGCGTGACAACATATTGTGACGGTTTTAATGCTCTACCTCCTATGGACTTCGAGATACCGCACAACTTCTACAAATACATCGAAAATGGGATACACTGCACTGCAACCTTCAAAGACGAAGCGAACGTTATTCATTTAAAAGCGATTCGAAAATTTCGAATTATTTAATAAAGGAGAAAATTTAACCTTAAGAATGATATTCTGTGAGTAATTCAAGATTAGCCAAATAGTATACTTGAAATTTTTGGCATTCCGCAAACATAAGGAAATAAATATACAAACTTTATAAGTAAGGTTCATAATTTTGTCAAAATCGTTTAGCAAAGCACTATAATAGTTAATGACTTAAAACGTTATAAAAATGACAAAGTGTATGGTTTATAGCACAACCGAACTTTATAATTTTGGTTTAAAACTATCCTGTAAGGAATCTTCTTTATGGTATTTAGTTAAATGTTAAACTGAAATATTAACAGTAGCATAGAAAATCAAATACAGCTCAATCGAGATGTAATATTTTTTCATAACTTTGTAGGTATATTACAAATTCTCGATATATCTTGGTTTATATACATTTTGGCTGCATTCTCATCTAAAATACTAGACGTTTCTGAACTATAATTACCAGCTTCAAATATTCTCTAATTTTACACAAATCAACTATTTATTATAACTACCTTATCTGGGAAATAACAGACATCCCAAATAAACTGATTCCAAACCAAGAGAATAACTTCGAAATATTTTCAAAAGTTCTTAAATAAATAACTTATATTAACTTTATAAGCAAACTCTTTTAAAGTGTAAATATTGCGTTATTTGCTCGGATTGGTTATTAAAATTTGTACAAAATCAATATGTGAGGTTATAAACGAATATATTATAATGTAGTAGAGAGAGAATAAACACCACCATTTATACAATTCAAATAGCGAACAGTAGGTATGCATTAATAAATTTTTAATATAAATAAAATTCGTTTAGCTACATAGAAGACGTATATACTATGTCTAATATATATGCAATTTTGAACATCTGCCTTCCTGTCTAGTTTTATTTTGGTAAAACAAGTAAGTTTTCTTTAAAATGCTTTGTCATGTTTTAAACTTAAGCAAGTTTTATTAAGTTACGACCAGTTTCCTTCTCTATTTTTCTAACTGCATGAATAGAATGTAAATTGTCACGTTTTGTGGCTTAAATTTAAACTGAAACGTAATTTAAAATTAATATGTTGAAAGGTATTTTAAAATACCTTGTCACAATCTGCACCACACTAGAAATGACCTTTCAACCTACAATATGGAAATTAAAAGAAATGAAATAATTTTAATAAAAAATTTTTTTAGAATCTTTATACTACGAAAATAAGCATAATTGTAAAAACAAAAACAATAATCTATGTCAAACAGACGTTTAAAACTTCATGTCAGATAGAGGTTAACATCTAGATGTTAACTTAAAAAAAATTCCAAACGCCCGCTCTATAAAAATATCGATAATGCAGCTTAAGCATTTTCAACCACATTTATTTAATTTTTACTTTTATTTCGCTTTACATTAAAAAACTTTATAACGAAAAGTTATGTAAAATTAAATTTTCTTTTAAAAATATGCCTTCACATTTTCTTATAAAATTAACCCTCTAGCAGGCCAATTTTTTTGTTGATGAAAATATCTGATTGTACACTATATCAATATCACAATACAACGCATTTACAAAAAACAAGAATGAATAAGGATGAAGGACTTGAACAGTCTCACAGATATATATATATATAAGCACAAATAGTAATTACTAACGAATGAGCATACTAACAAAATTGTTGATGAAAATATTTTGGTTAGCTAATTTTGGTGCATACAATACAAATTTCAAATCAACAATGATGTAGGATTGATAGTTTACAGTTCAGGTGAGAAAGAAGGAAGCCCGCCATTTGGCTGACTAAGGAATGAAACTTAAAGGAGTTCAGATACGCTTTGGTTTCTAGCATTTTTTATTAGAATACAAAGTAAACACAAGTAAAAAAAGTAAAGTAAATACAAGTATTATAAATAAAATAAGTAATATATTCTAAAATTAGAAAGAAATTATAAAAACAGTAAAAAAACAGTGTTATGGTTTGGTGTGGTAAATTTGGAAACATTTTTTTTTAGATGATAGGCACAAATTGACTTGACATTTTAGGCAGTACATTTGTGTTTCCGACTTGCAACCAGGTACGTTTACCAATTTTACGGTCTAATTGATCAGGCATATGTCCTACATCATCATAACGTGCATCTAAACCCCAATCTGTATGGTTTTTT
The DNA here is from genome assembly GCA_036346205.1 of Vesta saturnalis. Classification (NCBI taxonomy): domain Eukaryota; kingdom Metazoa; phylum Arthropoda; class Insecta; order Coleoptera; family Lampyridae; genus Vesta; species Vesta saturnalis. Next base: position 2,631,014 of record JARFJB010001119.1, on the reverse strand, counting down.
AACACTTGATGGAGCTGTTGTTTCCGGGCTTGTAGCCGCGCTTGAAGGTCTATCAACTGGTCGTTTAGCTAATTTTTGTTGATAAAAACACAAACTATTTGCAACCTGACAACGAAATTTAGGTAGTTCTGGAGTCACTCGTTTGTATCCTCTTCCTCCGTCTCCAGCATTTATGAAGCGTTTATGAAGAAGATAAGCATTAACCATCGCCATATCAATGAAATGGTAGAACAACTTCAATGAAGCACTTTGCGTTTTCCAATCAGACCATCCATGAGATCCACGCCTCCCATATGATGGTTATATTCCTTGATAATCCGTGGACAATCAACTTCTATAATTTTTTTATTTTTTCAGTCGTACCTAGCAATTTTTTCAGGATGTTTTGGTGTTTGTGCTGCTGTTAAATATGGTTTAACACCAACATAAGTAGATGCCAGTCGAACATTTTTGGTGTCTTTCCATACAACTGTGGCAATATCTACGCCAAGAACACTACCGACATACTCTTCCGAATAACCTCTTTCCATGGCCTTAATTTGGTCATCCCTTGGCAGTTTGCAGTTAGTAATACGATCTGCACGAATAGTACCTAACGGGTAAATGCCTCTACTTCTTAGATACACCAAAAGAGGTAATGATGTATAAAAATTGTCTGTATATATAACATGATTTTTAAAATTTGGCACTGTTTGCGAAAGACGAACGACGACACTACCAGTTGCTCCCAAGTCTGGTGTACCCGGTAATACTACATTATCATTTTTGCTGCAGTACACTTCAAAGCGGTATGAAAATCCGGTGGAATCACATAATACAAATAATTTCATTCCCCACTTGTGTGGTTTCTTTGGCATATATTGTCTGAACGAACATACCTTCTTTGTGGATCACACCTGTTCATCGACACATAACCGAGCTGATTTCGGTACGGAATCAAAACGTTCATTGAAGTAATCAGATATTGGTCTGATTTTAAAAAGTGGATCGTGTTCAGGATGGGTACGATCTTTCATAAGAGAGAAATCGTTGAATCTAATATATTTTCGAGTTTCGCAAAAACGTTTTGATGTGATTGTGGTTCGAATAGTTTCAAACGAATGTTCACCCCAATATTCTTCTAAACTTGGATATCTATATATAGACATGTAGATAAGTGCTCCTATGTATTGTCGGATATCTATGCTGCTTACTTTGAACTTCGTATTTACGTCCAGTTGGACGTGCTTCCCAGATTGGTAAAATCTGCTATTTTGGTCAATATCTCCTCAGTGAAAAAATACATGAAACATTCAAATGGTGTATGGAGCTCATTGAACTTTTCTGGTAATCTGTCATCGCCTCTAAATACCACTGCATTGCGATGAAGTTGTATTTTTTCGCCAGACAACACTGTCAAATTCTTTTGATTTGGGAATTATTTCACCAGGGTTTCCAATAAATCCACCATCATTTGGTGGAATGTTTGGCCCACTTGCTTCTTCTGCTGGTAATGGCGAACGTGGTCGTTTGGCACGTCGACCTTTCAGACGTGGGTGGTCAGTAACTATTGCTTCAAGTGACGGTCCTGCTTGAGGTAATGACTCTGCTTTAGATGATTCGGCTGTTTCTGATGATGGCCTTGCTACAAGTAAACGTTCTTCAGTTGATTCAAATGCCAATTTGACCTCTGTAAGCTCATAGTAAGTGTAGAGCTAATATAATCAGCTGATGTTGATCTTTCCGTTTGTTCTACGCACTCTTCGATTAGTTTCCATATCTTCAAGTGATACTTCATAATCTGGGTCATTTACACTATCATCGTCATCGAAATCGCTGATATCATTTGCATCTGCTTCAGATTCAAGATCGCTACACGATTCCAAAATTTGCTGAATTTCCTCTTCCGTCAACTTGTCAAATTTCCACGATTTATTGTGAACATCATGCTATCTAGGTAATTTTTTCTTGCCTTTCCCATTTGAAGACATATATATATATATATATATATATATATATATATATATATATATATATATATATATATATATATATATAACAATAAGAGACAGATATCAACAATTTTTTTAATAAAGATAACTTTCATGCAAAAATATGCCAAAAAATGTTTACATATAAAAGATATTAAAAACTACGCGAACCCTTTTGGCCTTTTGGCGGGTTGCTTTTCAGGGCCACTGATAGCCACTAACTTTTAGAAAATCTACAATCCAATCTATTTTTAAGTAAATGTAATTTATTTTATACTCACCAATAATTTGTTGATGTCCGAAAAGCAACTAGAAATATTTTTAATAATATCACAAAAAGTGGATGTTAACGACGTATAATTATTCCCTCTGATCTTCACCACATATCGTGTTCAACTGAGGATACCTCTCAAATGAACGGTACGATCAAACTGAAATCTCTACCAGTTAATAAAATAGAGTATACAAATGGCTGGACTGCCGGTTAATGACAAAATAATTTTTATGTTTCGAGTTAACTTGATTTAGATGTTACCAGCCAAAAGGCGGTCTCGCCTGCTGGAGGGTTAATCGTTATTCAGATATTGAAGAAATTTTAAATCTACCTTGGGAATTTTTTGCCGCTACATTACGCGTCGTATCCAAAAATTGTATAGAACATAATTAATCTACATGATTAAGGTCTACATATTGGTATTTTTATATTTTTTAAATATACAGCAAATCAAAAACAGCTCCTAATTATTGGGGAATGGTACTTTTGCCGAGGTATGTATACGATTTTATTCACAATTAAAAAACAAGCAACATTATACAGTTCAAATCAAAAAATTTTGGAACACATCCATCACGGCTTCTCGTTTAATATCGAAGGTCGTGACAGTTCGAATGTTATACTTACTATTTTGCTATTGGTTTTGTCGTTACTTGTTATCAATAATTCACATTAAATATGCTTATGAAAGAAAACGTGTTTTGTTTTCACCTATTGCTTATGTTCAATCACCATCTACGCACGTGAGAAAAAATGGTTGCATACTTTTGACCCTTTATTAAAAGTTGTCAATTTGGCATTGATAATTTAAACCTATAGTAGCTCCTGCACAGGTTGGAAAGTGGTCCATTACTGACCGCTTCCTATATTTACTGTCTCCTTTTTTTGTTATTACAGACCGGTTAAAGTAAACCCGTAGAATCATTTACTTTTCAACCTTTAAAGGGTTAGAAAAGCGGTATGTTACAAACTAATTGTGAATAATGGTATATTACATAACGATGGTAAGTAGCCTATTACGCACGAGTGCATTACGATCACGAACGATCGAATGTCGTAATATGTGGAACAACATGTGACCTTCCAACCTACTGGAAATTAAAAGAAATGAAATAATTTTAATAACATTGTGATATACCCAGGCCAGTCTATCGACTGCACAACTCGAATGCAAAAACAAGGTTAATGGGCGAACTTATTTAAGCCAAATGATCGTCTTGAAAAATTAGGTAGGACCGCTACGTTGTGTATGAGAGTTGCGGTATCTAAGGGAGGATAAAAATAAAGATAACACAATAAAACACAGTATATAAATTTACATGCAAGTGCAATGTAGTTCTGCTATCTTTATTGCGGATTGAGGAAGAACTACTAAACAAAACCTCACCGCCTCATACTACAACAAGAATAACAACATAAACAAAGAGTCAGTATTAATTATAGATACCTAGATCAATACGTATTTAGATTCTACTGTTATTGCAAGATTATTACTATCATCCTACTCTAACCTTAATAACTCAATCAATGTAGTAGTAGTAATTTAATACAGGTCTGTATTTCATAAATGGTGATCACCAAGTTATAATACAGCTGGCTACTGTAGTATAAGAAAAACACCAAAATATGTTAGGAGTCTGCATTTACAATTAACAAACCGAAAGGTAACATATTTCATAACAGGCACACACACTAGCACACACACACACAGTGTTCCAACGAGAACATGCTTTAGTTTTGCTACGGTTATCACCCCTAGGTCAGCATTATGCCAGTTTTACCCAAGTGCCGATTTTACGCCTTCACTACATTTACAAGGGATCATCCATCTTAAAATATGCTACCTTATAGATGTAAAAAGTCAAAATAAAATATATCAATAATGTCATCAAGAGACCTCTCTACGTTAAATAACAACATTGTAATGTAACATTAACTTTCAAATTATCATTGATATTAATTTATATTAAACTAAATAATTACTCTTACCTTAGTGTTGTAATACAAATCATATACTCATTTCAATTATTTACTTCAGTTTGTAATAGAACGTTCAGTTTTCGAATCAATTTATAGTAGTATTACAAATTAATGTACCTTTTCATTTAGATAATGACATTATAAACATTTTCTGAAAGAAAATACAGTTAATGAATATATAACATTACCTTTTATTTTCATTACTTTCTACTATCAAAATATACAACATCGGCCCATATTTACTAGATGGCTTTAATTCAACCCACTTTCTAATTTATAAAATAAGATAAGCACAGATGCACTAGTTGTGGTACATCACAACATTTTTTTAGGATAATTATGCAACCCTTTTTATACGGAGTTCATTACGAAAATAGACAACATTCCAAACGCAAAAACAATAATCTTTGTCCAACAGACGTTTAAAACTTCATGACAGACAGGAAAACCATGCAACCTCTTTTGATGCGTTTATAGCTAAAACACACTCTACAGCAGAGTTGTATAGTCGATTATATAGAATACTGACAATCTGGCTTGTGTAGGCTTTTTGTAAATATTGTTGAGAACTTATCTGACTCAGTTTACAGTCGTTGGTAGTGTTATCATATTTCGGGCTTTCCCAAATTGAGTCTCTTGATTTTTTTATCGTTGAGTATCCATGTGAAATGATGAGTTGCTATTTACCGAAACTACTCTTGAAAGAGGAGGCAAATGATTGCTGCTTCTAGATTCAGTCGGAGTTGAGGTTTCGATCTTGAAAGTTGAAGTAAATACAATCAAGATGTAGCTGCGAATTGTTGGGTTGTGAGGATTTATCAGCGTCCCCCGTCGTGTTATGGTTAAGTGAAGACGAGTTTTTTGTTGAGAGTAGACATATAAGGCCGATCCTGGACCAGTTCAAGGTCACCCATGTAAATCTTATGGGGATTTATTTCAAGGTCAAGTGAGTTTTCTCGTTATGCCAGAACGCGCTCCACGTCTCAAGCATGCTTGTGGTGGGGGATTTAAATTTTTGGAGTCACTCGCCCTCTGGTGGTGAAATCGGAAGCTTTTGGAGCTCTTTCAAGGTCGAACTTTAAGCGGGAGATTTAAAATGTAGTTGGTCAAGGTCAAAGCTAAAAGTTGCAAGGTAATCATAAATCAAAAATAGTTTTGAAGGTCAAAGGTTATTGACTTACGGTGGTTTCTTAGAAATATAAAAGGTCAAGGTGAAAAGCTAAAATAGAAGTTGCAAGGTAATCATAAATCTAAAATAGTTTTCAAGGTCAAGGTTATTGACCTACGGTGGTGTCATATTTCTTAGAAGTATAAAAGGTCAAGGTGAAAAGCTAAAAATAGAAATTGCAAGGTAATCATAAATCTAAGAATATAATTTTCAAGGTCAAACTTTTTGCGGAAATATAAATTTTGGAGCTGATCATCATCATCATATTATATTTATAGTCAAGGTCAACAGTAGGTATTTAACAAGTTTAAGCACGTTGTAATATGTAGGACACATATTTCTTATATAAATTACGTGATCCTAACTCACCGTGACGTACGCGTACCCGTTTCAAGGTCACAGGTTAGTAACATTGCCTATTTCAAGGGTAGCAACCCTGCTAAGTCCCTCGCTTCAAGGTCACCAGAAAAGTTACTAGGTTTTGACTATCCTGAAGGTCATTGCCCTCAGTCTCAAGCAAGTCTATGCATGTTTCAAGGGCACGTCCTATTCTGAAATCAAGAACAAAGGGGTTGTTTAAAGTCTATGCTTTCAAGGTCGCATGAGAGAACAAAGACGATCTATTGTTTCGGCTGAGTCATGGCTTCTGAAATTCTAGGAAATCAAGAACAAAGACGATGCATTGTCGATGGTTCAAAGTCTATGCTTTCAAGGCCACATGAAAGAACAAAGACTATCTATTGTTCCGTTATTCTAAAAATAGATTGTTATCTCAATTCTAAGAAATAAATCAAAATGTAATGCAATTGTTTTGTATTATTATATTAATTTTTTACAAAATAAAATTAATTGTTAATAAATTTTTAAATTATAATTATTATTTTTTAATTTTTATGTAAAGAAAATTTAACAAAAAAATAATGACAATTAAATATACAATAAAACATAAATTTACAATTTTATGAATAAATATGTAATATAAGTTAGAAAAAATGCTTTTGAAAAATTTGAAAATTTTATGCATAAATTTGATATAAAAAAAAGTTTTAAATTTATTAGAAAATATGTTAAGATGGTAAATTATCTATTTGATGTAATAATTTTTCCAAAATATGAAAAATTACACTTAAATTGGCCAATTCCATTTTGAAACAACAAAAAGCACTTAAAACACACCTTTTGTACTTACGTTAAGCTCAGAAGAACATATGATGCCATTGTATCCATTTAATGTATCTAAATGCTCTTTAAATTACCAAATTCAATTTTAAAACAACACTTACAAACATGACTTGTAATGTTGGTCAATTGCGTTAATAATCATTGAGGATAATGAACGCAGTTTTGCTGAATAAAGGATTTAAAACATTCTATGTCATAGTTTAACATTACAACTTTAAAACGAAGTCGTAAATGTTTGAATACATCATTTGTAGATTTTTAAAAAAATCAATTATATTTTATTGTGGTATCCTAATTAAAGCTGTTATTTAGTTTTTACCTAAAATTGATGGATTTTTAACTAACCATTAAGTTGTATGATAAAAGAGATATTTATTAACATATAATTATGATAAAAATATTATTAACATATAATTTATTGTTTACTACTACATTTCATAATGTTGTTACTATAAAGATTCACAGAAACGTAAATTGACATTATCTGTTTAGATATCAGCATTGTTGAATTTACAAGAAAATAATTTGATAGGTTTTATTTGATATATAAACATACTATGATAAGGTTATAATGTTATTTCACATAATTAGAAATCTATCAATGCTTTTTCTTGATTAACATTCAGTCTTTTCTTTCTATCAATACTTAATTTGTTTTCTTTCTATCATATTTAGAGCTCTTGTCATGTTATCATTTTTCAACATCAAAGCTGTCTATTGATCTTCTTAATTTTATTTTGCTTAAAGCATTACTCGTATAATACATAATAATGTTATTCACCTTTCATTTAAATTAATGTAAATTTTCAAGTATAAGACAACTTTTTCTGTTGAGTTATAAAATAAATTGTTATTAATAATATGTAAAATAGATGTATTTCAAAGAATTTTTATTGAAATTTAACGTGTACATTATAGCTGTAGTATAACTAAATTTTATTAGAATAGAGTAATAGATATTATATGAATTTATGTTTTACTTTGATTTTTAGATTAATGGTTATAAACAAATTAACTATATTTCACATAGTTAATGTTTGTTGTTATATCAGTTTTATACTTTCTTTTAATAGCATGATATAGTTTACATATGATAACAAATAGCAGGACAGTTGCTTCATCAAATGCCGTTTCAAAAATTATTGTTCATATAAACAGATTACCTAAACAATGTTTGATAATTATTTAGAATATAAAGTAAGTTTTTGAATTAACAAATGATTTTTGTTCATAAATCTAATAAATTTTAAGTTATCATTGAAGGTTACGAATTTAATTTTTTAATTCATATTATTAATAAAATCCATTAGCTAAAAATAAAATTGATTATATCAAACCATCATATTATGTGTGTGTTGTAGTGTTGATGTAAATGAATGATGTATCAAATTTTAAGGATTTCTGATTTATTGGCAATATTCAGTATATTATAAATAATGGTTGTTCATTTTTTATCACATTTTTTTGGTTTCAAAATATGGAAGCTCATAATTGGCATTATTATGGTATATATACGAAAATTCAGAATTTTAGGGTAAAGGATTATCGAGTTGTGATTTATTAAGCATTAACAACGTTCAATTACATATCAAGAAAACTTTATCATTAATCATTGAAAATTTTTTCACATTTGTAGTTTTGAGAATTTTGGACTGCAATTGCGCTTAACGGTTGGTATACATGCCAAAATTGGAATTTTGGTAAAGGATTAGTGATTTATAAATAGTATAAGGATAGTGTTTATGTGTCATTTCTTAACCATAATTTGTAAATTTAAGTCAGATAAGAAACTGTTTAATATATATATATATACTATATAATTCAATTAAAACCAAACAGAAATTTCACTTTTTTCTTCTATGCCTACACACATTTTATTTTTTTACAAATGAAGTGCCTTTTCCTTATGAATATAACATACATGTAATTACTATTTACTAAAGCACCTTTTCATGGCACATTCACTCGAAGTTGCATCATTTTCTTTGAGCTCATACAGCTCTAAATTACTCAATTTTTATTCTTGATTAACATGGATCTTTCTTATCATCATTACTTAATCTTCTTCTTTCTAAACCATTATCAATCTTATTACTTTACCATTTCTATCAATGAAAAGTTTACTGAATCATGCAATCACGGAGAACTTTTATATAAACATCATCCTTTCAAAACTGCTAACCATAAAAAACTTCAGATTTCTATGAATGATACCTTGCATTACAAATTTTAACACTTTATTTTGCAAATGAAGTGCTTTTCAAATATAAATAAAATTATTATTTACTAAAACCTTTACAGCTCTAAATCTACCCTCAATTTTTTATTTCTTGATTAAGCTCAAGTCTTTTCTTCCTCTCGGATCAATATAATAATTATTTCTCTTATCATTCTTATTACTTTCACCATTTCTAAATAAAGTTTCTGAATAATTGCAATCTCGGAGAAGTTTTATTATAAACATGCATCCTTCAAATAAGGTTAATTATTGTAAATTTTTTGAAGTTATTTAATTTTATGTTTTATCTTAAGGTGGGAAACATATTATCATTGAAACCCAGAACTTTAAGTGCATACTTACCTTAGGATTTTATGAATAGTTCAAAAGAAGAAGAAGATCGCATTGAAAAGTTTAAGCAATATCCGGTTGAGAATGAGGCATTACCAGCACCGGAACTGTAGGAAAGATGACTAATTTAACATTTATGTAAAAAAAAAATAATAACATATATATCTATGTATAATTGTTTGGAAATAAATTATATATTTTTTGTTGCAAAAAGAAAGTCTTCTATTTTTGATTAAATGAAGGGTATATCATAATGAAGAGAGCTGCTATTGATGAGACTAAAAAAAAAAAAATGTAGCGTATAATAATATGGTGTCTGCAGCTATATTGGCTAAGCTTTCAAGGTTAAAATTTATTGGTATCATATTACAATTCATACCAACCAATCTTCAAGGTTAAATTTTATTGACAAGGTATTGAGGAGGTATAATATTACAGTTCTTATGTTAGACTCTTAACGGTTCTTAGGAATAGCAAAATAAGCATTCTTAACCAATCACAATGTAACTGACTTTGTGCATGCTCATTTGCTCAGGTATCCTCGTGGAGTCTACCCTTCTATATAAGTTTAAATTTTATAATCACATATCATTCCTAACATCATGTTTTCCCAAAGTATATATATATATATATTTAAACTGTTTTGCACATTAAAATCGCTTACGTATTTACTATTTATTTTGTGTGTGTGTGTGTGTGTGTGTGTGTGTGTGTGTGTGTGTGTGTGTGTGTGTGTGTGTGTGTGTGTGTGTGTGTGTGTGTGTGTGTGTGTTTTAAACCAGAAAATCAGTTCAATTTGTTTAAATGTAGCATGTAGAAATACTGCACGATTGCATTAGCGCATATACAACACGCTAACGAAGACAACCAGACAAATATAGAAAAGTAATGATTGTTATAATTGATGTGCAAGGATTCAAAACAGCAAGAAATATATTTACACCTAAGGAACTAGCGATATATAATGGAGAGCAAATTGTTCATTACGTATTCAAACCTCCATTTCCATGGCACACCTTGGATAGTGAATTTCAAAAGCAAGCTAATTGGTTAATTCACAACCACCATTTTATCAAGTGGGAATATGGATATTTTTTTTTTTTTTTTTTTTTTTTTTTTTTTTTTTTTTTTTTTTTTTTTTTTTTTTTTTTTTTTTTTTTTTTTTTTTTTTTTTTTTTTTTTTTTTTTTTTTTTTTTTTTTTTTTTTTTTTTTTTTTTTTTTTTTTTTTTTTTTTTTTTTTTTTTTTTTTTTTTTTTTTTTTTTTTTTTTTTTTTTTTTTTTTTTTTTTTTTTTTTTTTTTTTTTTTTTTTTTTTTTTTTTTTTTTTTTTTTTTTTTTTTTTTTTTTTTTTTTTTTTTTTTTTTTTTTTTTTTTTTTTTTTTTTTTTTTTTTTTTCTATTTTTATCCATATAAAGATATAGCAATTTTTTATTATAAAACCATAATGTGTGTGTGTGTGTGTGTGTGTTTTGGTGTGTTTTTTAGAATTTTAAAGGATTATCAGTTGTATTTATTAAATTTCAGTAAAATTTAATTAAATGAATTTTATATTTTTTTATCACATTTTTTTTTGTGTTTTCAAATTTTGGAAACTCTATAATTCGCTCTTATTGTATATATACGAAAATTCAGAATTTTGGGTAAAGGATTATCGAGTTGTGATTTATTAAGCGATTAACAACGTTCAATTACATATCAAACTACAAACTTTATCATTAATCATTGAAAATTTTTTTCACATTTTTAGTTTTGAGAATTTTGGACTGCTATATTGCGCTCTTACTTGTTTAGTATACATGCCAAAATTGGAATTTTGGTAAAGGATTAGTGATTTATAAATAAATATAAAATATATAAGCTTTATGTGTCATTTCTTCACATAATTTGTATAATTTAAGTCATGATAAGAAACTCGTTTAATATATATATATATCTATATAATTCAATTAAAACCAAACAGAAATTTCACTTTTTTTCTTTCTTCTATGCCTACACACACACTTTATTTTTTTCAAATGAAGTGCCTTTTCCTTATGCAATATAACATACATGTAATTACTTATTTACTAAAGCACCTTTTCATGGCACATTCACTGAAGTTGCATCATTTTCTTTTTAGCTCATACAGCTCTAAATCTACCTCAATTTTTATTTCCTTGATTAACACCTCGAGCCTTTCTTTCTCTCATCAATACTTAATAATTTTCTTTCTTTCTTCCTTATCAATCTTATTACTTTCACCATTTCTATAATGAAAAGTTTACTGAATCATGCAATCACGGAGATTTTATTATAAACATGCATCCTTTCAAAACTGCTAACCTACTAAAAACTTTCAGATTTCTATGAATGATTACCTTGCAACTTCTTACAAATTTTAAACTACTTTATTTTTTCAAATGAAGTGCTTTTCCAATATAACATATATGTATTACTTATTTACTAAAGCACCTTTACAGCTCTAAATCTACCCTCAATTTTTTATTTCCTTGATTAACGCCTCAAGTCTTTTCTTCCTCTCGTCAATACTTAATAATTATTTTTCTCTCTTATCATTCTTATTACTTTCACCATTTCTAGCAATAAAAAGTTTACTGAATAATGCAATCACGGAGAAGCCTTTTATTATAAACATGCATCCTTTCAAAATAAGGGTTTAATTATCCCTGTATATTTTTTTGATACGTACCTTTCAATTGTTCATCCGGGTTGTTATCACAACGAGCTGCATTAGTTGCAATTAAGATTGAGCGTATAGTTCGCCTCGTCTTCGCTAGTTATTAGACGTTTATCTGGTTCATTCATTACTATTATGATCATAGAGACCGCTCGCATCAATTAATAACCAAATCCTTTCCGTCTGTATTTACCGGTGTCTTGTCGATTGACCACTTATCGCTTGAAATGCCGTAAAGGACTCCATAAGTGGTATCAATTGCATTAGATGCATCACTATAATTTGAGGACTACATAAACACTTTAGGGCTAATATTTATGTATCAGTATGTTTTATTATTATTAATAAATAATACAAATTACAATTGGTCTTTTATTATTCTTACAGAAATTACATTCTACGTTAGTTCCTTACACACTATTACAATAAGTTATATTCTTACTAGTCGGTACCTATACAAGCAGGACATTTATATCCGTTATTAAACCAATAGTGATGCTTTCTACAGTAATTTAAGTGTTCCAAAGTGCTTGTTGTTCTTACCGGCATCATTGAATTATAAATGAGATTATTGCCTTACAATAATAATAATATGCTTATAAACTACATTATCAACGTCGATCCATTTTTTAATCCCAACCACTTTACGTCAAATGACCTTTTCCACCAAATACACATCGGATATTTAACCTTTGCAGTTCCTGATATGAATAGGTGTCCCTGTCTTGTAGTAAGTACGTGACCGGATTCCTTACATGCACTTTAACAATCTTGAAAAGTTCACTAAACCAATTTGGTATATAACCTTTATCAAATATTCTTTTAAATTTTGTTCGGTAGAACATTGTAAAGACCGAAAATGTGAATAGCATAAACTTTGATGCAGTCAGCTCAAAACAGATCCCTATTTTCTAGCAACAGGCAGAAACAGCTCAAAACAACTTTCCCGGTTTCCGAAAACAGCTCAAAACAGGTAGCTGTTTCTCAGAACCGGTATCTGTTTCCGGTAGACCGAAAGCAGTTTAGGTTCTCATTATCCAAATGTTTATTCTTAGATAACATTTTAATTATCTAGTTCTTCTTCTTCTTCTTCTTCTTCTTTGAAATACTCATAAAAGCGTTGAGGTAATACATGTGAATAAGAATGTCAGTTAATAAATCTTTATTAGAATTTCGCTACAATTTTTTCATATAAATGATATACATGAGTCAACGCGCAGTGACAAGTGTTTTGTGTATAAAAAACAGCATGGATGAAGTTTGGGTAAAGTATGTTGTTCTTCAAACACTGTAATGCTTTTGTTTTAAAAATTTTGAATAAATCAGCTTTCTCGTCCTTTAACGTACACCTCATCTGTTGTTGATATGCAATCACTAAGTATACTAGGGAATAGACGTGGAGAAGTATATCCATATTCCCACTTGATAAAATGGTGGTTGTGAATTAACCAATTAGCTTGTTTTTGAAATTCACTATCCAAGGTGTGCCATGGAAATGGAGGTTTGAATACGTAATGAACAATTTGCTCTCCATTATATATCGCTAGTTCCTTAGGTGTAAATATATTTCTTGCTGTTTTGAATCCTTGCACATCAATTATAACAATCATTACTTTTCTATATTTGTCTGGTTGTCTTCGTTAGCGTGTTGTATATGCGCTAATGCAATCGTGCAGTATTTCTACATGCTACATTTAAACAAATTGAACTGATTTTCTGGTTTAAAAAAAACACACACACACACACACACACACACACACACACACACACACACACACACACACACACACACACACACACACACACAACTATTACAATAGTAAATACGTAAGCGATTTTAATGTGCAAAACAGTGTTTAACATATATATATATATATATATATACTTTTAAAACATGATGTTGAAGGAATGATATGTGATTATAAAATTTAAACTTATATAGAAGGGTAGACTCCACGAGGATACCGAGCAATACGAGCATGCACAAAGTCAGTTACATGTGATTGGTTAAGAATGCTTATTTTGCTATTCCTAAGAACCTTAAGAGTCTAACATAAGAACTGTAATATTATACCTCTCAATACCTTGTCAATAAAATTTAACCTTGAAGATTGGTTGGTATGAATTGTAATATGATACCAATAAATCTTAACCTTGAAGAGCTTAGCCAATATAGCTGCAGACACCATATTATTATACGCTACATTTTTTTTTTAGTCTCATCAATAGCAGCTCTCTTCATTATGATATACCCTTCATTTAATCAAAAATAGAAGACTTTTTTTTTGCAACAAAAAATATATAATTTATTTCCAAAAAATTATACATAGATATACATGTTATTATTTTTTTTACATAAATGTTAAATTAGTCATCTTTCCTACAGTTCCGGTGCTGGTAATGCCTCATTCTCAACCAGATATTGCTTAAACTTTTCAATGCGATCTTCTTTTTGAACTATTCATAAAATCCTAAGGTAAGTATGCACTTAAAGTTCTGGGTTTCAATGATAATATGTTTCCCATACTTTGTGTTGATAGTATTCATATCAATCACTTTATATTTTGCGTCTTTTACGTTCGTGAAGGATTTACAGAAAGTGCTACTGTTCAATGCAGATAGATCCATCTTTATTGATTCGAGAACGCTTATGAATTATAGTTGACACCGGAACTGTCCTATATATTACTGCATCATGATGTTAGAGGGGAGAGTGCACTTTGATAATCGTATTGATAGGCTAATCTGCATCTGATGAGGATGAACTGCTACCATCAGGAGATGCCGTCCATTTTTACATCGTTGCAAAACTGATGCAATTGCACAGCTTTCAGTTCTTCTACAAAACATGTTCTACATATTTCCTTTAAATTTAAAAACTTTTCACATATCTTTACTCCTTTTTCATACTTTTTCACTAGGACGTTACACTCCGCTTCACTATAATCACCTCCCCCGTAAACCGCCTCATGTTCGGCATCGAATACTAATGCTGAAAATTCTTGCTTCAAGCGTTCCACCGCTGTTCTCAGGTCAGTTGCTTTGGTCCATTGCTCTTGAGCGTATGCCATCCACATGTTTGACACAACACTCACTACCCATTACACTATTTCCTTATATTGTTACTCTAAACGACCCCCACTATGTTACATTAGTGCAGATATGAACCATCTCTTTGATTACCATACATATCTGGTTACGCGCATAAGCTACTTTCAACGATGATGCTGTCACTATACTTTTTAGCTGTAACGCGATCACCTTTTAGTGAGGACTTGAACCAACCATTTTAGCTATGATATACAGATCAATAACCTTGGCCACACTAAGACTTCTAAGAATTGTAATATGATGATGATGACATTGCAGTTTCTATTTTTAGCTTCTGACCTTGACATACAAATTTCCAGTAATATGATGAGGATGGTGACATTGCAATTTCTATTTTTAGCTTGAAGTGGAGTATTCACCTTCAATGAGCTCATGACCTACTTTTTATGCATACCTTATGAGATCTTCGTCGTAACCTTCAAGTGGAGTAGACCTTGAAAATTCTATTCTTAGATTTATGATTACCTTGCAATTTCTATTTTAGCTTTTCACCCTGACCTTTCTATATTTCTAAGAAATGTTGCGAAACAGCTATCTGTTTTGGGAAACGGACCCTGTTTAAAGAAACAGCTACCTGTTTTAGGAAACGGCTACCGGTTTAGGGGAACGGCCACCTGTTTAGCTCACTTGAGGGGTGTGGCATTGCTTGAAACATGCACCTCAGGGCTCTTGATTTCCTAGAATTGAGATAACAATCTATTTTAAAATAACTGAATAATGGATCGTCTTTGTTATCAGAGGTGTGACCTTATAAGCATAAACTTTAAATCGTTGACAATGGATTGCTTTGTTCTTGAAAGAGATGTATTTAGATAACAATCTATTTTTATAAATCAACCAGAACAATGAATCGTCTTTGCTCATTTACCTTTGAAAATTATAAGCATAGACTTTGAACAATACATCGTCTTTGTTCATGATTTCAGAATTGAGATAACAATTTATTTTTATAACTCGACCAGAAGAATGAATCGCTTTTGTTCTTTTACCTTGAAAATTGTAAGCATAGACTTTGAAGCGTTGACAATGGGTCACCTTTGTTATTGATTTCCTAGAATTGAGATAACAATCTATTTTTAGAATAACGGAACAATAGATAGTCTTTGTTCTTTCATGTGGCCTTGAAAGCATAGACTTTGAACCATCGACAATGCATCGTCTTTGTTCTTGATTTCCTAGAATTTCAGAAGCCATGACTCAGCCAAACAATAGATCGTCTTTGTTCTCTCATGCGACCTTGAAAGCATAGACTTTAAACAACCCCTTTGTTCTTGATTTCTCAGAATAGGACGTGCCCTTGAAACATGCATAGACTTGCTTGAGACTGAGGGCAATGACCTTCAGGATAGTCAAAAACCTAGTAACTTTTCTGGTGACCTTGAAGCGAGGGACTTAGCAGGGTTGCTACCCCTTGAAATAGGCAATGTTACTAACCTGTGACCTTGAAACGGGTACGCGTACGTGCACGGTGAGTTAGGATACACGTAATTTATATAAGAAATATGTGTCCATATTACAACGTGCTTAAACTTGTTAAATACCTACTGTTGACCTTGACTATAAATATAATATGATGATGATGATCAGCTCCAAAATTTATATTTCCAAAAGTTTGACCTTGAAAATTATATTCTTAGATTTATGATTACCTTGCAATTTCTATTTTAGCTTTTCACCTTGACCTTTTATACTTCTAAGAAATATGACACCACCGTAGGTCAATAACCTTGACCTTGAAAACTATTTTAGATTTATGATTACCTTGCAACTTCTATTTTTAGCTTTTCACCTTGACCTTTTATATTTCTAAGAAACCACCGTAAGTCAATAACCTTTGACCTTCAAAACTATTTTTGATTTATGATTACCTTGCAACTTTTTAGCTTTGACCTTGACCAACTACATTTTAAATCTCCCGCTTAAAGTTCGACCTTGAAAGAGCTCCAAAAGCTTCCGATTTCACCACCAGAGGGCGAGTGACTCCAAAAATTTAAATCCCCCACCACAAGCATGCTTGAGACGTGGAGCGCGTTCTGGCATAACGAGAAAACTCACTTGACCTTGAAATAAATCCCCATAAGATTTACATGGGTGACCTTGAACTGGTCCAGGATCGGCCTTATATGTCTACTGTTGAGATTGTACAATATCGATGCTACATTAGCAGTTTGCTTTTATGCGATTTTGAAGTGCACCCCTAACAAATTTGTTTATCGTTTTATCGAGGAATTCCGGGTTCAATAAGTGAAACCGAAGATTTCCAATTTAGCCATTTACTGTTCTGAAGAAGGAAAAAGCGTCATCTTAATCCATAACCGTCGTTGGCGCTGAGGGGTGCACCGAATTTTATGATTTTGTGATAAACAATACTTTCTCGAATTTATGGAAATTATAGACATTACCGTGATTTTTACGCGTGATAGAACAGTATCACGTGCTATCTTTTTTTTTGTAAAAGTTAAAAATCCAGTTTATTGTGGGTTTAACGATGTATATAGGTTAGTTAAAAGAATGTGCCTACTTAGGATTTTGTTAAATTTGTATTTGTGCGACATTTCGAATAAAAAGTTGTCAGCTGATTGATGGAATTCGGATCAGAACACTGAAATTGCGTAAGGACGCTGGTAACATTGTTTTCTTTCCTTTGTATATTAATATGCTTGTTTATAATAATGTTTGGTGTAATTTCTAAGTTTTATTCAATGTCGAAGTAGAAAATTCCGAGGTTGTTGTAATAAAGTCGGTTGGATTTATTTGAATTGTGATAAATCAGAATTTTTCTCACCTGCAGTCGATAGTATTTTTTTTAATATTGTTATTTGTATATATGTATTGGTGATGCTTACGCAAGAAGGAGTAATTGATATTACTTCGCTTTGACGTTAGCGACAGCTGCTGAATAGGTGACGCAGCTCTATATTTTTTAGGTGTTAGTTTTTCTTTTTTTGTTTTTGGCGAATTACTTTTGTTTACGCCCCGCTGCCAGAGGAATATTTCATGATTGTACTTGCCTTTGTATACATTTTTTGTGCTGTCTTTTAATTGTAGTATAGATATTTGTAGTGTAATTTTTGGGCATTTATCGTAACCTTCACCAAATTAATAGCACTTTGAGTTTATTTCAAAAAATTTATAGTTACCGAAATTAAAGCTATCAACATTTATAAATGTAAATTTGTTTTGGATGAATTTTAAGTAACGTTTATTAAATGACAGGACTTTTAAATATAGGATCGCATTTTGTTTCTTTTTTTTGTGACAAATATACATTTTAAATTGAATAATTAATGACCGTGTAGTTATCGTTTTTTTTTTGCTATTTGAGGAAGTAATTTTACGTGAAAGTATACTGAAAAGGTATAATGAATTTCGAGTTTAGTTTTCTCCATTTTTGCGGATTTTGAATGAACCTTAAAATTTTATTTAAGTGTAGGTAAGCTTTGCGTAGGTATTTTTGAAGTATAATTTCAGGTAAAGCTGAGTGGACATTATGGTTTCCTGTTAGGCCATTATTTTAAGATCTAGTTTTTTTCCCGTTATAAATTTATTTAACAGTGACTTTGTGATTTTAACTTTGTTGGGTGCCCTTTTGTAGTGTCGAGTAAGAACCCCGCCCATACCAATGAGCTATGGCTGTAACAATATTTACATGATATTAGATCAGAAAGGATTTAATAATATTTTAGAAGAGGCAAAAAATATTGCCGAATATATCGAATGCGACCCTTCACTTCCATCACTTAATACCTTTAAGCCTCGAACGAAAATTATGAGAGCAAGGATGAGACTAAAAAATCCACAGGACATTTAATATGAATTTTTATTTTGTGATATTGGACACTGCATTAACAAACATCGAAGAAAGGTTCGATCAAACAAAAAAATCATCACACATTTTCAAATTTTTTCTGAACGACTTAAATAATTTCCTTAAAATAGAGAGAGTAAATAGGTATTTAAAATGTAAATCTTTAGAGAAAATATTATTTGATCCGTCTAAAGATGAAAAAGATATTATTGTCCAACATTTATGCGATGAAATTGATAACATTGCATCCTATATGTTCCCTGAAATGAATTCATTAAACGTTATTCAAAATCTATTTACGAATAATTTTATCTATCTGTTTCCAAATTTAGAAATTGCCATAAGAATCTTTTTTAACATTACCAGTGACAGTTGCTAGCGGCGAGAGGAGTTTTTCGAAACAAAATAATAAAAAATTGTTTGAGATCAGCAATGGGTGAAGAAAGTTTATCAGACTTATCTATTATTAGTATAGAAAATACAATTTCTGAAGATATAAATGTATCTGATATTATTTCAGAATTTACTTTAAAAAAGCAAGGGAAGTAAAATTTATTTAAAATTTCTTAATAAGAATGTTTAATAAATATAAATATTAATTAGTATACAAGTCTATTCATGTTAATTTATCAATCAAATGCTTATTCCAACTTTTTTGTATGTATCCATTAATAAATATAAATATCCATCATGTTAATTTATGATAATTTCCTGCTGACCTATTTTTCCGAAGTACAATTTACTTTTTTCACATTTCCTGTGTTTTATTTAATGTAAAATTTCTTCAAAGAAATTATGATTCATCAGAAGTTAGGGCCCGGGAAAATTATTTTCGAACATGGGCGCCAGGTACCTTAGGAACAGCCCTGCTCATGAGCATCCGTTAACAAAGTCGCTTGAGCAAAAGTTCAAATTTTGAAATGGTTGTCCTCCGCTATGTCATAAAAAATAATAAATCCGATAGCTGCAACGCGTTTTATGAATTTCTACTACGTCTCAACACGGCGCAGTGTTCAGATGCAGGAGGAATTAAATGGATGTTTTTTTCCAGAATTCTTTAAAAATCAACCTCATAATTATTACGCATGTTGTCACCTGGGATGATTTTAAGTACAGAAGATATGTGTGTATAATTGGGATCCATACCGTATGGCAACACGAGGCGCCATACGGTCCCAATTCAAAATGGTGTTAACTCTTGATACCTACCTGTAGTATATTTTGCAATTATTGCTAATATGCCTGTTTGAAACTTTTGCACATATATCTAAACGTCATTGCAAATCCAATGAACCCTCACTAATATTTTTATTAGCGGTAGCAAGAAATAACACTATCTACTACAAAATAATAACAAAATCTACATTCAAGAATAATTGGGTTATTGAAAACAAAATTATCCGTTGTTTATTTTGTATTGTGAAACTTTACCATAAATTATATTAATAGTCGATGCAAAAAACTCTTAGAAAATTTTTTTTTGAAATTGATAAACTTTTTAAAAGAATCACGCGACTACAAACGCGTCACGATTAGTCGGCATTTTTGTGACGTCATAATGTTAAATTAATTCTCAATAGTACAGTGTCAACGGCTTCTACATGTAAATTGACTAAAAATATCCGAAATTTAGTGCAAAAAATTATTTATAATAGCTTGTTTAGTCATGTGTGATAAAGTTTACGGTTATGTTGACAACTAAACTTGTGCGGTACTACATCAACTTTGATTTTTGCTCTACTTCCCATTGTAGTGTAGTAAATATAATTCTCCATGTATTCTTTCAGCTAAAAAAACATCAAATCTTGAGAATTGTTTAAATGACATTATAACAACGGAAGAACCACCATTATATACACTTTTAAAATTTCAATTTCGTATACTACGTATCCTAGCGCGTAATTGAAATACAAAATACTAAATTAAACCGAAATCATTTAAAAACCGTGTACAAATTTATTATTTAATCGTTTTAAATTATTCATAGAAATGTTTTTGATGCTATGATTTTTAAAAGTTATGCTTCTGGAGTTTAGTTAAAAAAATTTATTATCAAATTCTATTTATTCCATTTATACGTTTACGTAAATAATTATTAATTACTATATTATTACAAAAAGCACGATAACCTTTAAGGTTTGACATTTTTGATATTTTTATCAGTATATTGACGATAATAACAAGATTTAATCGATTAAAAGCCAAAACACTGTATTAGCTGTATGATACGATGCAAAAATAAATGTGACGTCACACGCGCTCTGGTTTGTTGGGAACTTTTGGCGTGTTTCCGGTACTGGGTTCAAAAATGTATTTTTAATGTAATATAACTTTTGAATTAGAGCGAAAGAAAACTAAAAATTGAATTAGAGCGAAAAAAAAACTAAAAATAGTTTTGTTATAAAACTATACCGGGTGTAACAGGATTATGGTACACCCCACTTTTCTCCTTTCGTTTTGAAGATAATTGATTGAAACTTGGGATATCCTATATACATAATAAGGGGCACTTTTTAACATAATAAGCGGTTTTTTCCGGTTCCGCCGGAAGTGACACTAACTTTCGATTTTTAAATGGAACACCCTGTATATTATTGCATTTTTTAATTCTGCACGATTTTCTGAATCCAACGGTGCCAAATAAGTGAGATTTCAAACGTTAATGTATTTTATAATATAATTTTTAGTTTTCCATTTAAATGTGCCATGACGGTTCCGACTTATTCTAAATGACCCGTTGTAACAACCCATTTTGAGTTGTATTAAAATATACCGTAATTTAGGTTCTTCGTTCATTTAGTTGTAGATATAAGAAAAATTCTATTAATTAATGATTTGTAAGTATGAGGTAGACAACCTAATTTGCATTTTGGTGTAACCTAGGTGTATGTTTCCTTAAAGGCTTATACTTCCACTTCTTTAAATTATTTTTTTCACCTCAATATTTTCGCGCAACGCGTCATCGTTGACTTAATTCTTTGCGCAAATCTATTCACACACGGCCCCATCGTCTGATATTCGGAGCGTCCATTTTATCACTTCTGGGGGTACGCTGTTAGATGTAGGAAGCCATATTTTTTGGGTTTACATCAAAATTTTGTGAAAAGTGCCATTGATTTGATGATAAGATAATTTAACTCGTAATACTAAAAATTAAAACATCTGCTCTTTGCAGGCACTTTTATTACTTTTATTACTTTAACTTTTACTTTAATTACATTTTAATTACACGTTTAATTCTATTTTTACGTACACTTTCATTTTATGATTGCAATTTTGCATTCAATGCTATCTAAATTTTGATCACATTTTTTTTATTGGAAATCTCAAGAAAATGCAATAAACGGATTATTCAATTTCATGAAGATAAATTTATAAGACGGAAAATTCCATTTTGGGTGTGGTTTATAACAAACAGCATTGTTATTTCGAGATATTGCGTAACATTGATACAAGGATTACATCACCTTGGTTTGCATTTCCCCATTATTTTTTATAATACCAGGGGTTCTCAGAAGATTTATAGTATTTATAATATTTTGTACATATTTATAACAATTATTTAGTAATTAATAATAATAATAATAATAATATTTATTGTGTAGCTTATTTCACCAATATTTACACTTGTCAGAATTGTTAATTATCTAAAATACATAAATGCAATTTCACTGATTAAATGAATAACAAAATAGTCGTTTATATTATATAACTTCTTAGTAACACTGCTTTAATACTGGATTTAAATTGACTAAAGATAAATTTACATTGGTAGGCAGTGCATTAAAAATTTAACAGCAGAAGTTAGTCCATTTTGACTTAGATAATCTTACATATTACAATGTGTTATCTTTGTTCCTAGTATCATAAGAATGTATTTGACTATATGTTTCAAAAGTAGGAATATTATTTTGACATAACATAAACAAACAAAACAAATAACGAGTACATGGTCATTACACAAAGTTTAACGAAGGATTGCTTATAGTAGTATGGCAGACGATCTACAAACGAATATTTTTGAAGGCAAAATTCTTTTTGGCTATAACTAGTTTTAAGATATATTTTATATAATTCTAAATTTTAACTGTTAATAAACATAGCTTGTATATTTTTATTTTTACATTTTGGTAGAATTTTTATTGTAAACAACCTCGGTTTAGTTATTCCGAGCATAATTAAAAAATAACTTGGCGTCCGAGATCATTTTTATTAGTGTTACATTGGTGTTATTATATTGATGTTTAGTGGAAGTAATCGAGCAGAATTTGTGGTAATTAAGCAAATCAAAAGATTGAACCGCCCTACTTTAATCAACCGACTGGGACAAAGGCATTATTTTTGGTGAATAGTTTGTATCTCCAGTTAGTTTAACGATTTGTTTTGGAGAACATTTTTACACTTATTTCTTTATTATATTATTTAAAACACTCTGTATACTTACCACCTTTACCACCATTTTATACCGTGTAATGGTAGAAAAATCGAAATGCCGTCAAAAATAATAAATTACGTGATTTATGACCAAGTAATGTTCATCAAAGTAGTTTTTGGGGCAAAACTCATCTTTCTCAAATGGGGCCATATTGGTACCGTGGTACCATTTATTAGTACTATTACTAAGGAACTTATTCGTATGTTTATTACAATGTGCGATAAATGCAAACAAAATTACAGCTTAAAGAAAATAAGAAAATACAATTTATTTATAATTATCTTGTTATACATAAGGTGGCTTTGGAATACAAAAAATGAACACAAAACGTTACAGCAATTGTTCAAAATGCTGCCCATTAACGTCAATGCACTTCTGAACTCGAATCGCCGTTTCTCGAAGAACCTTCGCCAACTGCGCATCTTACACGTAGCTCCTACGTGTATTAGTACTATTACTAAGGAACTTATTCATAGGTATGTCTTATTAAATTGTGCGATAAATACAAACAAAATTACAGCTTAAAGAAAATACAATTTATTTATAATTAAATATTACAACTCTCTGTAGGGAAGATAAGAAGTAACTAAGGTGGTTTTGAAAACAATGAAAACTTAGCTTGTCAAACATTTGTTGGTTTATCGGTGTTTTTATTGTGTTTTTAAAACGTGCAGCCAAACAATGATTTTTTTTGGAATGATTTTATTTTCGGACGAGTCTAGGTTTACAAATTTGGGATTATTTAACCGACAAAGTACAAAATATTGGTCACAAGAAAATCAAAAAAGTTTCAAGTGCGGTTCGGTTTCAATGTTTGGCTTGGAATAATCGGTAGTAGAATCATTGGTCCAATAATATTTGAAGGACCCCTGACTGGTGCCAGAAACCTGAGATTCCTGCAAAATAAGATTGAGGACATTTTAGATGAGTTACCTTTGGATTTAAGACAGGGAATGTATTTCCAACAAGATGGCACTCTTCCCCATAATTCAAGGATAGTAAACGATTACGTTCAACAGAGATTCGGAGAAAACGTAATTTCGACTAATGGGGACCGCCAAGGTCACCTGATTTAAAACCCTTGATTTCTTTATTTGGGGTCATTTAAAGATATTGTCTACGCAACCGCCGTTACAACCCGTGAAGACTTGGAGCTACGTGTAAGACGCGCAATTAATAGCATAACGGCCCAGTAATTGGCGGACATTCTTCGAGAAACGGCGATACGAGTTCAAAAGTGCATTGACGTTAATGGGCAGCATTTTGAAGAACTGTTGTAATGTTTTGTGTTCATTTTTGTATTCCAAAGCCATCTTATGTATAACAAGATATTTATAAGTAAATTGTATTTTCTTATTTTCTTTTAGCTGTAATTTTGTTTGTACATATGAATAAGTTCCTTAATAATAGTACTAATAGTGGTACCATGGTACCATTTGAAAAAAATGAGTTTTGCCCCAAAAACCATTTTGATGATACAAGTATTTACCATAAATTGTACTATTTTAGTATTTTGACGATTAATACCATTACACGTTATTTAGAATAAACGGACCAGTACCATTTGAAATAAATGGAAAACTAAATTACATTATAAAAATATTGACGTTTGAAATATCACTTATTTGGCATCGTTAGATTCATAAAATCATGCAGAATTCAAAAATGCAACAATATACAGGGTGTTCCATTTAAAAATCGAAAGTTAGTGAAACCGAAATGAAAAAAAAATCACTTATTATGTCAAAAGTGACGCTTATTATGTATATGGGATATCCCAAGTTTCAATCAATTATCTTCAAAACGAAAGGAGAAAAGTGGGGTGTACGATCCTGTTACACCTGGTACATGATCTTTTCATTTATTACAAAAAAAAAAATTTTTTTAATCCAATTTCGATTAATTGCGATTTTATCAACAGGTAGCATTTCATATTCTTTTATGCATTTGCATGTTTATCAATTCCTCCTGGATACAGCATACAATTCACGTATCGTTTAAAACACGTTGAAGGACAGTAAAATTTTGTAAGATACCAATTTGTGTAGTACTGTTTTTAAAATTATGGAATGTGTGTACATTGGAACGGGAGAATGGAAAGTGTAAAAATATTTGAAGTATGTGACACTTTGACAGTAAACTATGTTATTCATTAAAATGATGTAACAGTCAACATGCGGTGATAAAACTATCACCGATTTGATAGCCTATTCTGCGATTTTGTTTTTGTATTTCAACCAATGAAAGTAATCAAAAATATACCATGTGACGTGCATTTCGTATATTGTTGTCAATCATTAGGATAAAAAAAATATTGAGCTGCGGGGTAGAGAGCGGACTATACGTCAGCTGAGCGATTGAACTTGAAGAAAAATAAAGAAGTAAAATTATTTTAGGCCAATTGAAATTTTTTATATGATCTTGCGCACGTATGTATATATAATAATGACAATCAGCTACGTTTATAGCGGTGGGAAGACCGTCTGTCGGAGCAAGAATATATCAATGCGTTTATATATTTTCACTGGTACAATTGACGACTTTCCTCCAAAGGGCAATTAGCTGACGAATACTTTTCCATTTTTATTTATTAATACTATGGTATTTGTAAATTTCAAATGGTCTTTCATCAATTTATCAAAGATACGGGCATGTAAAGCGGCAAAATTATGATATGTTTCATATTAATATAGAATAGTCCGATTGACGATTTTTCCCCCAACAAGCAATCAGCTAACGAATATTTTTTCATTCTTATTTATTAACACTACGAGATTTATAAATTTGAAATGGTTTTTCATCAATTTATCAAAGATACGAACAAGTAAAGAGGCAAAATTATGTCATGTTTCACATTGATACAGAATATTCGGATTCATTGCATCGTATTCGAATTAATTCATTGATTATTACTAATAAAATTAACGTACAAATGTTGAAATATTTAATGGAACAAATATTTTTATTTATAGTCATCTTCATCACTTGTATCACTGCATCATCGGAGTTATCGATAGTTATGTCACTCCATCGTCCTCAGTTTCGTCGGCGTCTGTAAGAAAATAAAAAATCAATTAAGGAAATCATGTAGGTCAATGTTATTTGCCAAAAAAGAAAGAATAAATTGGTTCATACCATGAGGGCTCGTGTCGAGATTAGAGATGCTGGTGATGGTTGGCGGTAATTGATCGCCCACAAACCATTTGAAGATATACTTCCCGTCCGTACTCTGTAGGTAGCAGGTCGGTTGGCACGGGAAGGTGAGCATGGCTCCAAAGGTGGGCGATGTATGCCGTATGTAGAACATGTTGCTGTAGCTCAGATTTACAGGGCGGGAACAATGAAGCATCAATTCTTTTTTCCAGATTGAGTGGATTGGAGTTATGTTTGGTACCGTATGCTTTCGTAAATGTAATGATATGAGCAACATTGATGTCATCAACTCCTGTCAGTGCATGTAATTGGCAAGCATAGCTTTCCAGTGTTACAAACAATTGGTCGAGGTCACAATCTGGTGTATTTGAAATGTCAGTCAATACTTGTATGTATGTTGAAGACAAGAAATACTGGCAATGCAGAGCACAAATTGGGGCCCAATGTTTCATATAACTTGGTGATATTAATAAATTTTTTATTGCTTCCGGTCCCAATATGCATCGAGATATTTAAATTGCTTTTGATGTAGTTCATGTTCCTCAACATTATAATCAAAATATCTGTGTCTGAACACCGTATTGTAACATGAGCATCAGAAGTCAACTGACAATCATGAAAAATAATTTTAGTGTCAGCTTCTTCATGACCTGGACACGCCAACAACGGTTGCGATGTTCTTCGTACTTCGCCTTG
Source organism: Vesta saturnalis (assembly GCA_036346205.1). Taxonomy (NCBI): domain Eukaryota; kingdom Metazoa; phylum Arthropoda; class Insecta; order Coleoptera; family Lampyridae; genus Vesta; species Vesta saturnalis. The sequence goes on along the minus strand of JARFJB010001119.1, from coordinate 2,603,991 downwards.
ATGTACTTCATATTTATGACATTCCAAATAGTTGAAAAAATTATATTATTCCCAATATATGGTGCCACGTAATCATTTGCCCAATCTTCAATTAAAAAGTCAATAAGGGCTTCTTTGAAGTATATATTTTTCAAAGCATCCATAAAATTTGATGGTCATACTTGATCGGGTCCATTTATTTGACAATGTGATATTTTATAAATATATATTGAAATATATTTTTCCGAGGGAGCAAAGAATACAGAAAGCCGAAGTATTGAATGCGTTATAATATGGATAGTATTTATTAATACATTTAGCAATCAATATAAATTTACTTACTTAGCTGTTGTACAAATGCACGTCGATTCCAAACATTTCCGATATTTTGTTGGTAGTGCAGTAAATGTTCGGTAACATAGAATGATATCTATAAAACTCATTCATGTCAGGCGGCACTCATCGTCAAATTATTCGCTTAACGAATTTCCACTTCTGCATTATGTTACCAGTGCGAATGATCAGTTTTTCATTTTTTTTTTTTATTTCAAAACACGTAAAATGGTTTTAACTGACGCCATGGTCTTTTCGGAATATTGCTCATGTCCGCGTTGTAAGAATGTCACGTATAAACTGTTGATGGGGGATGGGGAATGAACAATGATCACGATGTACTTAAACTAGGATGGTGCGCATGTGGGCATGCGCATGTGAACAAAGCGGAAAAGCAGCTGTACGGTCCTATAGCGAAAAGGGGTACAGGGCTGCAGTTATATAATATCACCGTAGGCTCCGTAGGCAAAATATATACTACATATATATATATATATATATATATATATAGTATATAGTGTTGTATAATATATAATGTATACTTTCCGTAAATTGTTGAAAAACCATTTGAAATGTATAAATCTTGTAGTGTTAATAAATAATAGTGAAAATATACTCGTCATTTTTACCGCTTTACTTGCACGTATTTTTGATAAATTAATGAAAGGCCGTTTGAAATTCATAAATCTTATAGTATTAATGAATAAAAATGGAGAAGTATTCGTCAGCTGATTGCCCGTTGGGGGAAAAGTCGTCAGTCGGACCATTGAAAATTCCGCGCGTCGCCGAGGTATATAAACGCAATTATACATTCTCGCTCCAGCTGACGGTCTTTACACCGCTATAAACGTAGCTGATTATCATTATTATATTTCCAAACGTGCCCAAAATCGTGTAAAAAACTTCAAACGGCCTAAAATAATTTTACTTCTATATTTTTCTTACAAGTCCACCCGCTCAGCTGACGTATTATCCCCCTCTACTGCGCTGCTGACTATTTTTGTTTTACCTAATGAATGCCAATGATGTACAAAAAAAATTTCACCCGGTATAAAATAATTTTGTAAAATATTTTACTTGACATGTTAGTCAGCCTCCTACGCACGCATCCACCGGAGGTGCGTCGGCTGACCTTCACTTTCGTTGTCAATAAAATCTCTTTTTCCAGTATAGTCAAGATTCCACCTGCATAAAAGCGCTAATCAAAATCGACTCCTGGCTCCCGGACTATTAGTTTTCCTACTGTATTTCGGTGCTAAGAACGTGCACTAGGAAGTCATAAAACGCATCTGCGACTACTTTCTAAACAAAATTTTGTCTGAAAGAAAAGAAGCTAAACATATGGAAACGGATTTACAACAGATTATTATAAGTTTTTGTTATGAACGAATAAGTTCAAAGTAAATATGTAATTAAAAATTATTATTAATTTTATTAAATACATGAATAAAAAGTTTACCTCGAGTAAGATTTGAACCTACGACCTGTACTTTGCTAGAGTACCGCGCTAACCAACTGCGCCATCAAGGTTTAAGCCCCAATCGATGGAAATTTTGTCTTCATGTATGTAGAACTGATGTAAATTCTAAATATAATTTTTAATTACATATTTACCTTTGAACTTATTCGTTCATAACAAAAACTTATAATAATTTAATATTAGTCAAGTTGCTTTGGTATGTGTGAATCCTTGCGATATTGCAGGCTCACATTCCATTAATGTAAGTAACTTGATTGTAATCTCATTATATTTAGAATTTACATCAGTTCTACATGCATGAAGACAAAATTTACATCGATTGGGGCTTAAACCTTGATGGCGCAGTTGCTTAGCGCGGTACTCTAGCAAAGTACAGGTCGTAGGTTCAAATCCTACTCGAGGTAAACTTTTTATTTAAGTATTTAATAAAATTAATAAAGATTTACAAATGATTTATACCGACAGTTTCTAATTATCACTTCAGTTAGCTAATACTAGACGTAATTTTAGATTTTTCAAAAATGTTTGTAGTAGTCTATGAATACGATGTTTTTTACTCGATTTTGTTAAATTGCTAGCGGTCATTTCCTATGCAACCCACGTAGAATTACAGAAAGAATTTTTTTTTGCATTTTAATTTCTTGTTGGTAACATCGAAAAACACCTTTCTGTAAGTTTTTCTAACTAAATCATTGCTAATTGTATTGTAAATAACTGTAGTTAAAAACTAACTCTAAGTTTACTTATTGTATTATATTAAACAACACTGTAAAGGAATAAACTTCTTTAGATGTAGGTCATGGGCTCCTTTTACACGTAAAGTCCGACATTAGTTTTAGTACGGTCTATATTCTCTCACTCCACGTCTATAACTACCACTATCGTTTACATAACACAGTTTACCCAAACTATATCTTGCCCTATCACCATCTTCTCTGCGTGTCAGATGCTTAAAGTATTTTAGTCAACCTGAAATTATATAGCTATTTACGCATAAATTACATATATTATGTAAAGTGTTCAGATATGGCGAGAAAAACATCTTGAACAATCATCCTACAATAATTTAACACGTAAAACCATTTCTAGTGTCATATACAAATACACGTTCCCAATACAAGCACTATTTAAAATATCGTATCTTAAGAAACGAGACAAGACATACTGAATCTGGCTAGAAATGTGCTTGAATGTCTTTGTTTTTCACGTTTATTTATTTTAAGCTTTTTTAAGTAACAATCGATTCCAAATTTGTATTATTTAAGTACATTTTTCTTTTAATACCTATGGGTTTTATTACCCATTGTTAAAATAAATATCAGTAAGAAAATATAAGAATTCACACGAGCTTAACCATCTAACTTTGACTGACAGAAAATGGAAACATGATGACAGTTAATCTGATACAGGTCACAGTGATATGTCTATAAAACTTTCTCCTGGTCGCAATATATCGAAATGTAAATACAAATAAAGAAGAGTCGCAAAAAATAAATAAAGCCAAAATATTTCATCAAGCAGCTTAAACAATACGAAATATTTAATAACAAAACTAAGCCATTATAGTAACAATTTGTTTAAAAGCTTTAATCAATGGTAAATTTCGCATTTGCAATTTTTTCTAGTATTATTGATGGCGACGCCTCCATCGCCACAGTTCACTAAACGAGATAGAAACCCCTTTATGTCCATAAATCAAAGATAACCCTATATAATAGCGGTGTATTTTCAAGTGTTATATCATTCCAGGGACATTTTCTATCAAGCAGGTATATCATAATCGTGATTTTTTGGTAAAAACAAATTTAAAAGATCTATTGGTCCTTTTGAATCTCACGTCACAACAAAGAGTGAATGCGAAGCGATTTGTAATAAAATTTCTATACTTTTTTTGTCACTTTCTGAAAACATAATAAATTATGCCGCAATCTTTCAATGGGTATCATTAAGATAAAGTTAGATGTGAAAATTATTGGTTGATATTGAAGTATTAGATAGTAATATCTGAACCTTTGGCGCAAGAGCAAATAATTACCACATAAAGTTTAATTTCAACTTTCTATAGTATTTTTCTTTTGTAAAATTCCACTTTGAGTACTTACAAGTCTTTTTGAATACTTAAAAGTAGTTTTCAAGTGACAACTCGAGAATTCAAGTCTCAATAATTTAGTTCCAACTTAATGAAATCAAAATTGATCTCATACTTTAATTGCAACTTCGCTTGTCGATTTAAACGAAATTTTAATAATTAAAGCTATATAATTCAAGTATCTCATTAATTTCAGTCAATATTTCTAACTTCTTTGCAATTAGCACAGAAAATTCAGAAAATCATACTCTCTGTTTTTATTGATCAATATCAAAAATTATTAAAAGCACCCTATCCTTATACGTTCACTTTCACACGCTGTAAGTAATAACTCTAAACACTTTTAGGCCTCAGTGGAGACAGATTTCATTTCGACATGAATGGAGATGGACCTGCAAGATACAACATTATCCATTTCAAACAAATTTCTGCTGGAAAATATCAATGGGTGCGTGTTGGGGAATATTGGGAAGGAGAGCTTAGATTAAACATGTCAGGTAAGCATTATTTTTTACAATTCTAATCGTGTTAATCATTACTTTGATTCTAAAGCAATCATCACAAATTACGTGTTCTTAATAAAGAAATGTTTGTTTCTTTGTCATATGCTTATAATAACAATGGCAACGTCGTCAAAACAACAATATTGATTTATGACAGATGTTTAAAACTTTATGTGACACATACCTTAATATGCATTTCTACCAATCGTGACACACCAAACCTCGTAAAATAAGGTAAATTAATCTAGCGATAGTAAGCAAGTCATCTTTATAACTGTCTATCACCTCTAGTAATTTACGTTATCCTAAACATAGTTCAAGATAAAAATCCAGATGTTGGATAGTGGCCGTGTGTGCGTGCGTACGTCCATGCGTGAGTTCCTGTATGTTTGTATGTCTGTGTGTTTCTGTGTTTGTGTGTTTGTGTGTTTGTGTGTTTGTGTGTTGTGTGTTGTGTGTTTGTGTGTTTGTGTGTGTTGTGTGTTTGTGTGTTTGTGTGTGTTGTGTGTTTGTGTTTGTGTGTTTGTGTGTTTGTGTGTTTGTGTGTTTGTGTTTGTGTTGTGTTTGTGTGTTTGTGTGTTTGTGTTGGTGTGTTTGTGTGTTTGTGTTTGTGTGTTTGTCTGTTTGTGTGTTTGTGTGTTTGTGTTTGTTTGTTTGTGTGTTTGTTTGTTTGTGTGTGTTGTGTGTGTGTTTGTGTTTGTGTGTTTGTGTGTTTTGTTTGTGTTGTGTGTGTTGTGTGTTGTGTTGTGTGTTGTGTTGTGTTTGTGTGTGTTGTGTGTTTGTGTGTGTGTGTTGTGTTTGTGTGTTGTGTGTGTGTGTGTTGTGTGTTTTGTGTGTTGTGTGTGTTGTGTGTTTGTGTGTGTTGTGTGTGTTTTGTGTGTTTGTGTTGTTTGTGTGTTTGTGTGTTGTGTGTTTGTGTGTTGTGTCTGTGTGTTGTGTTTGCTGTGTTTGTGTGTTGTGTGTGTGTGTGTGTGTTTGTGTGTTTGTGTGTGTGTGTGTTGTGTGTGTGTGTTTGTGTCGTGTTGTGTTGTGTAGTGTTTGTGTTGTGTGTTGTGTGTTTGTGTGTTTGTGTGTTTGTGTGTTTGTTGTGTTTGTGTGTGTTGTGTGTTTGTGTGTTGTGTTTGTGTTGTGTGTTTGTGTGTTGTGTGTTGTTTTGTGTGTGTTGTTGTGTTTGTGTGTTTGTGTGTAGTGTTGTGTTTGTGTGTTTGTGTGTTTGTGTGTTGTGTGTGTTTGTGTTGTCTGTGTGTGTGTTGTTGTGTGTTTTGTGTGTTTGTGTGTTTGTGTGTTTGTGTTTGTGTTTGTGTGTTTGTGTGTTTGTTTGTGTTTGTGTTGTGTGTTTGTGTGTTGTGTTTGTGTGTTTTGTTGTGTGTGTGTTGTGTGTTTGTGTGTGTTGTGTGTTGTGTGTTTGTGTGTTGTGTTTGTTTGTGTGTTTGTGTTGTTTGTTGTTTGTGTGTGTTGTGTGTTGTGTTGTGTTTGTGTGTGTTGTGTGTTTGTGTGTTTGTGTTTGTGTGTTTGTTGTGTTTGTGTGTTTGTGTGTTTGTGTGTTTGTTGTTGTGTGTTGTGTTTGTTTGTGTTTGTGTGTTTGTGTGTTGTGTGTTTGTGTGTTTGTTGTGTCTGTGTGTTTGTGTTTGTGTTTCTGTGTTTTGTGTGTTTGTGTGTTGTCAGTGTTGTGTTTTGTGTTGTGTTTGTGTGTGTATTGTTTGTGTGTTGTGTGTTTGTGTGTTTGTGTGTGTTTGTGTGTTGTTGTTTTGTGTGTTGTGTCATGTTTGTCTGTGTTTGTGTGTTTGTGTGTTGTTGTGTTTGTGTGTTTGTGTTGTGTCAGTTTGTGTGTTGTGTGTTTGTGTTTTGTGTGTGTTTGTTGTTGTGTGTCTTGTGTTGTGTGTTTGTGTTTGTGTGTTTGTGTTTGTTTGTGTGTTTGTGTGTTTGTGTGTTTGTGTTTGCTGTGTTTGTTGTGTTTGTGTGTCTTGTGTTTGTGTGTTTGTGTTGCTTGTGTTGTGTGTTTGTGCTGTTGTGTGTTGTGTTTGTGTTCTGTGTGTTGTGTGTTGTGTTGTGTGCTGTTTGTGTGTTGTGTGTTTGTGTGTGTGTGTTGTGTTGTTGTGTTGTTGTGTGTGTCTGGTGTTGTGTGCTGTCGTGTTGTGTGTTTGTGTGTTGTGTGTTTGTGTGTTTGTGTTGTGTGTGCCAGTGTTGTGTTGTGTGTTTGTTGTTGTGTTTGTGTGTTTGTGTGTCTGTGTTGTGTGTTTGTGTGTTTCTGTGTGTGTTTTTGTGTTTGTGTGTTTGCGTGTTTGTGTTGTGTGTTGTGTTGTTTGTGTTGTGTTGTGTGTTTTTGTGTGTTGTTTGTGTGTTTTGTTTGTGTTTGTTGTGTTGTGTTTGTTGTTGTGTTTGTGTTTGTTGTTTTGTGTGTCTATGTTGTGTGTTGTGCTGTGTGTTGTGTGTGTTGTGTTGTCAGTGTTTGTTGTGTTGTTGTGTGTTGTGTGTTGTGTTTGTGTTTTGTGTCTGTTGTTTGTGTTGTTGTGTGTGTGTTTTGTGTTGTGTGTCGTGTGTGTGTGTGTTTGTGTTGTGTGTTTGTTGTGTTTGTGTTTGTGTTGTGTTTTGTGTGTGTTTGTGTTTTGTGTTTGTGTGTTGTTGTTTGTGTGTTGTGTGTGTTGTTGTGTGTTTGTGTTGTTTGGTTTGTGTTTGTTGTTTGTTTGTTGTGTGTTTTGTGTTTGTGTTGTGTTTTTGTGTTGTGTGTTTGTGTGTTTTGTGTTAGTTTGTGTGTTGTGCTGTTTTGTTGTTTATGTTGTGTTGTGTTGTGTGTTTTGTGTTTTGTTTTGTGTGTTGTGTTTTGTGTTTTGTGTGTTTTGTGTTTTGTTTTTGTTTTGTGTTTGTTGTTTGTGTGTTTGTTTTTTGTGTTTGTGTGTTTGTTTTTGTGTTTGTGTTTTTGTGTGTTTGTGTGTTTGTGTGTTTGTTGTTTGTGTTTGTTGTGTTTGTGTTTGTGTTTTTGTTTGTGTTTGTGTGTTTGTTTTTTTTGTTTTGTTGTTTGTGTTTTGTGTTTGTGTTTGTTTTTTGTGTTTTTGTTTGTGTTTTGTTTTTGTTTGTTTTTGTGTTTTTGTTGTTGTTTGTGTGTTTGTGTTGTTTGTGTTTGTGTTTGTGTTTGTGTGTTTGTGTTTGTTGTGTGTGTTTGTTGTTGTTGTTTTGTGTTTGTGTGTTGTGTTTTTGTTTTGTGTTTTTGTTTTGTTTGTGTTTTTTTGTTTTTGTTTTGTGTGTTTTGTGTGTTGTGTTGGTTTTGTTTTTGTTTTGGTTTGTTTTTTTGTGTTTTTTTTTTTGTTTTGTGTTTTTGTTTTTTGTTTTTTGTGTTTTGTTTGTGTTTGTGTGTTTTGTGTTTGTTTTGTGTTTGTTGTTGTTTTTTGTTTTGTTTTTGTTTTTGTTTTTTTTTTGTGTTTTTTTTGTTGTTGTTTGTGTTGTGTTTGTGTGTTGTGTGTCTGTGTGTTGTGTGTTGGTGTTGTGTGTTGTGTGTTGTGTGTTTGTTGTGTGTGTTGTGTGTTTGTGTGTTTGTGTTTTGTGTTGTGTGTTGTGTGTTGTGTTGTGTTTTGTGTTTGTGTTTGTGTGTTTGTTGTTTGTGTGTTTGTGTGTTGTGTGTTTGTGTCTGTGTGTTGTGTGCTTTGTGTGTGTGTGTGTGTTGTGTTGTTTTTGTTTTGTGTGTTTGTGTGTGTGTGTTTGTGTTTGTTTGTGTGTTGTTTTGTGTTTGTGAGTGTTTGTTGTGTGTTTTGTGTTGTGTTTGTTTGCATTTGTGTGTTGTGATTGTTTTTTGTGTGTGTTTGTGTTTGTGTGTTTGTCTTTGTGTTTTTTGTGTTTGTGTTTGTGTGTTTGTGTGTTTGTGTTTGTGTTTGTGTTGTGTTGTGTTGTGTTTGTTTGTGTTTGTGTTTTGTGTTTGTGTTTGTGTGTTTGTGTTTGTGTGTTTGTGTGTTTGTGTGTTGTGTGTTGTGTTGTGTTGTGTGTCTGTGTTTTTGTGTCTGTGTGTCTGTGTGTCTGTGTGTCTGTGTGTCTGTGTGTCTGTGTGTCTGTGTGTCTGTGTGTCTGTGTGTCTGTGTGTCTGTGTGTCTGTGTGTCTGTGTGTCTGTGTGTCTGTGTGAGTGTGTCTGTGCGTGCGTGCGTATGTGGCTGCGTGCGTGCGTGACTGCCTGTGTGTGTGCGTGTGCGTGTGTGTGTGTGCGTGTATGTGTGTGTACATGTGTGTGTGGGCGGGCGGGGGAGCAGGTTCGCGCTTGCATGCGTGCGCGTGTGTGTGGTCAGTACCTTGTAAACAAAATTACGGCGAAGCCATAATTCCCATTTTAATGAATTTTTGTGCGTGTCAGTATAACGTTACCAGATTACTTTACTTTAGGTCTTACTAGATTATCCATCATAAAATATTTACAGCAATGTATCTGAAGAGTAGAATTTTTATAGAGCGGTTTTTAATACAAAACACAAAATGTAAAGAAAAATAAGGAAAGGTAGTGCCATGTAACCACCTTCGCATCTTTTGAACTAAACTGCAGATGTTCAAAGCTACACATAACTTACAATTAAACAAAATAGTCCCACCTTTAAAGGAAAACAGAGGTGACGTGTTTTATTTTTTCCCAAGGGGAGGACACACTGCTTGAGCTTTCCAATAAGCTTCAGCCGCAGCCGTGGGTTCCCAACACACATACATTAAGTGCGTGTGTATGGTTTGACTAAGGATGGGTGCGGTCAGGATCGGATCGGAAAGAACGCAGTTAGGGTTCTGAGGGGGAAGTTACTAACCCACCATTCGCCCAAATAGCCGCACATGGTGTGAGTACACGTAGTGATCATGTCTTTATATGTGTATGGGGAAAATTCATTGAAAAACTCATACTGGGTAGACGGTAACCGGAATCGTGCCTATTGCCTCCCGAATATTAAGCAGATCGTTTTACTACCGATCTACAGGCTTGGTCACCTTTTATAAACACAACACCAGTGCTGGTTAGACATCGAGGAAAATATTTAGTTGTCTCCATTGATGAAAATGTTACTTGTTTTAGTATTAAACATGTATAGGTGTCTAATTCTAACAGAAGATTTCGGAGTGAAAAGGTAGAGCAGTAGACAGAAAGTTAAAACGGTATATGCATATTAGCCCGACATGTCAACAGATTTGTTTTTGCATACACCAGCCCTCCGTTTCCAAAACCGCTGAAGCTCCCTTGTCTCGACTATCACTGTGTAAAGGAGTCTCGGAAGTGGTTATTGCTAAATGTTTGAGTCTGCACCAATTTGTCTAATGTAATGTTTGCATTGTTAGATTCACAAATCATTAGTCATTAATGACGGTCATGCATTTAGATATTAGGTCCTCGTCGGTTTTGTATAATTTAAAAATTCTTATTTAGAAAACGGAAGCCATTCACAAACTTAGTGCAGAATTCTATACTAATCACACGTTGCTGTGCGAATGTGTATACTTTCAGAAACTACGTTGTTGGCTTTGCCTGCTTTTGTGATAGTATGTCAATTTATAATTCCTGAAATAGAACATGTTCCGATTTAAATAATTTACACACAGCTATATCCATACGAAGTGTTTCGGGAGAGCACATAATAACTAAGCTAAGACTGCAATGATTTCTTACAGTTTGAGTAGACTCTCAGCTCTGTAAGGTTAGCAATTTAAAATTGAGATGCAATAAAAAAGTTAAAACAACAGAGAGTTACTGAAACATCTGATTGCAGCTATAACGAGTGCTAATCTTTGTGAAGGGCTATGGCTCCTTTACAATACCGTCGAACGATTGTGACCAGGAGAGACTTTAACCCAGCACAATCTAGAAGGTAATACCCAGAATCTAGCGAAGTAATTACAGTACCTTGGATGCGTGGTCAGAAGACCTAGTATATAAGTATATATGTATCAGATTTTAAGTTACTCAAATTGTTATTTTTTTCAGGTACAAATTAATGTAATCTGTAAATTTATACAAACGGATCTTATGTGAAACTGTATGTATTTAAAATTAATTAAAATTAAATGCTCGTGGCACAAAGTCTCTATCATAATAATTGATAAATACAGATAAAATAGAATTTTGATTAAGTTTCTTCATACATTATACTAACTGAAGCGGAGAAACCAAACACAGCTATAAGCGGTACAATAATCACTTGCGTAGCGTCAGTGTAAGCTGACAAAGCAAATAAGTAAACAATGGTCAATAGTTACACGCATATATGAGTTAGAGAATATACAAGTAAGTGGATATATATAGAATTGGTTGATTTAATCAACATTCCATATTTTAGCTAATCTCGTAGAGCTTATATGAATAATCAAATAGTTCAATTGAAATCACAATGTTTTGACACAATCGCTACACAATATTGGACTTAATGCAAACAGGCAGTAAATTGGTGTATATAATTAGTTATCATTAACTGATTGCCTTGACAACCAGGTGAACTAACTGAATGTAATCATAGACTAACCTGTTTCGATGTTTTCAATGAGAGCTATAACGACGAAAGATCTATAGGTAGTATGTAGATAATGTAGTTAACAGCTAAAGCAAGCAACCTTCAGCGTAGGTAAAAGGTGACCATGTAATTTCAGCAAGAATCTTATAAAGTATTTTCAGAAATAATCACATTGATATGACCAGAATGTTGATATGATCAGTAGTACATAAATGCTTCAGAAAAGCCCAGAAAAGGAAAACTAGAAGTAAAAGTGCTAAAGCATTTCCAGATATAAGTTTGATGTGTATTTAAAATAAAACTGAAATCAATTTAACTTACCACCTTGAACATATATGTTGATATGAAAATCTTTATTTTCGAGAAAGCTGGTCGAAAAGGAATAGTAATCCTAATTCAGTATAAATAATGCGTTGGATTATATACCAATTAACTCGGGTCCTTTAATTAAAAACTAAACAGAGAATTTCCTGAGAATTTCAAAGCATGTGTTTCTAAATTCAATATTTTTTTGAAAAGAAGTTATGTTATATACTGGATTCTAATTTTACCACTAGATGTAATTTTTATGACATTTACATAATTATAAGGCATAATTCAATGTAAAAATAAGAAAATTAAAGATATATAACGATGAGTTAAATAATTATTTATACCCTCAAAAAATAAAATTACTTTTTAATTAGGGAACACATAATAAGAGTGATATACAAAAGTCATTAGCGTAACATAGAGGTTTTATTTAAAGTCAAATTATTATGTATATTACGCAAAATTTACAAAAAAAAAGATGTGAATGTGGACTAAAATAAGCGAAATGAAATTACTTATGTCACACAGCAGTCTGTTTACATGGAAAACAAGAACCTTTTCGTGGATACGATAAAAGTAATAATTCTTTAAACAGAGCAAATTACCTAGAAACTCTAAATACATTCCTTGAATTCGATAAGAACGTACACAATAATTTGCTTAAGTATTCAGAATGAACAATGAACTATATCTAAAATAATTTATATAAATTTAAATTTATTTATTTAAATTTATGTAAATGCGTTGCTAGTTGAAATCAAAACCGAGTTGAAGAAGCTCAGTGTGTTGATTTTTCAAGAGATGAAACAAATCGCTGTTATATTCAAGTAAGAATTAATTAAAACTAAGTGAAATAGTCAGAAAGAAACTTCCCGTATTTAAACATTTAGCTGCAAAATTAACATGCTAAACATTTAATTTGCAGGTATATAACTTACTTTTTTTTTTTTTTTTTTAGGTTAGTATGCTCATGCTTTTGGTTAGTATGCTTATATTTTATGCTTATATGCTTATTCGTAGACTGTTCAGGATTCCTCCTCTTCAGCCCTGGTCATTCCATTATTGTTGGTGTTGCGATGTTTTTTGTAATTGTGTGGTTTACAATCATGAGTTTATTATTTTTGGTGTGTAAAAAAAAGAAATATAATTTGTTGAGGGTTTATTAATTGGTGCAAAAAAAGTTAAAGGTCTGATTTATTAATGTCGTGGGTATTTAGGTTTAGGTGTACATGTGGTTGAGTGTGGTGAGGGGTGTAAACGATTCGTTGGCCGGTATCCTTGCGTGGTCATTATCCAGTTGACGGTGGGATGCGAAGTGCATAAGGGATGTTATCGAGGGTCTCTTCTTCTCCTCTGGGATGTCGTCTAATAATTGGGTTAAGATCGCGGGGGGTTGTTTAAATTTAAGTTTGGGTTTTTACGGGGGAATTTGGGAGGGTGGTAGGTGTAGGAAGTTGTGATAATTTCTTTGGTAGGGATGGTGTCGCCGAAAATCCTTTTGTGTGTAAAGTTTTTCTGAAGTGTTTGGATTCTGTTTGTGATTGGTGGTATGTTTGCGTGTTGTGTTGTGAGGTTGCTTGGGTACCTGAAGGGTAACCCGTGTATACGTCTAAATATCCGGCGTTCACAGGATGCTATAGAGGAAAGATGGTTAGGATTAATGTTAGTGTATATTGGTGCTCGGAAATCCATAACAGGGCGGATGTAAGTTTTGTATGTGTGTTGGAGTGTTTTGGGGTGACAACCTCTGATTCGACCCCGGAGGGCGCCCAGTAGGTTTGCACGGTTTCTAATTCTGTTAAGTGTTTTCCTAACATCGGGGAGCCAATTAAGTGTTCTGGTGAATAGGATATATAACTTACAAAATTGACCTTGTATATTTTCAATTATTTCTCCTGCAAGAGAAAAGTGGCGCAAAGCTAAGATGTTGCCGCTGTTGCCTTATTTACGTGGAGTAATATGAGATAATAAAGATTTAAGAAGTATTCATTCAATCCTTAAAGTTGAATGAAAGTAAAAGGCAGGTTTGATTTGGTAGTGTTTCTTATACGCCAATACTAATATTGTCTAACAACTCACTGCTTTACATGAAATCTTTTTTTAATTTCTGTGGAATTCTGCAGTGTCCTAGCCCACCAGCAGTTTAGTCCTGCATGCCCTTGCCTAAATGTCTTGCACCGCCACTGACAGCACCTGCACACATAAATTCCTCAGAAGATCTAATAATAAAGGAAAGTGTTCTATATGCACTACCATTTTTAGTGTATTGTGAAAAGTGTATAATTTCAATTGATTTTATGTTCGATTGACATGAATGGCATTATTCCGATTTTTTTAATTCACATTGCACCAAATTGTGACTCTATCTATTAGTATGAGACTTTTGAACATGTTCATGACAGACAATTTCATATTTTTATTACACTAGAAATATCATTTCTTTCCAGTAATACTCCAGAAGTTGCATTGAGGACTTTGGGCTTTCCTAATTTATGTTCAGATACATTTCCGAATTTCAAACAATGTAGTTTTCGTAAAAAAAATATCATAACCCACTTTGCTTTGCAAAGTCAATATACATTGGATCAACTTGACTCCTATTATGTAAAGAACTTCACTTACAAAATCAGTAAATACGCTAGGGAAGCTGTATTAGGTTTGACTACAAATACAGGCGCATTTATTACAGCGAAAATGTTTAATAATTCGCAAAAACAAAAGGTACCATTTTTTTTTAAAGGCCGCCTAAATCTTGTTATCTGACACTGTTTTGGAATTGCAACGTGTTACCTAGCAAGGCCCATACAAACTGAGCTAGTTAAATAATGTGCACATTAACTTATACGGGCTAATTGTGCTACTGTACGTTTACTAGTATTGAATAACGTTGAAGTTGTATTGAGCGTTGTTATTGAAAACAAGAATCACTGTTACAAGGATAATTGCTTCCAAAGGTACTGCTTAAAATTTTATGGAAATTCTAATCGAACAATTTACTTTCGACAAAACTATGCATACTTTAGACACAGCGATGGGGCCTTGTTTACGAATTATACTGATTAAGACAACAAACATTCATGTTGTTTTAATTTTACCTAGGAATAACTATAGTCTGTGCAAACCTCCAGTGCAGTACAGGCTCTTATGGACTAAATGCCTCTTTTACTAGCTTTAGTCATCTAAAAATAACGCTATCCCTTTCTTTCATGGCAATGTTGTCAAACGTAGAATATCATTTAGGAACAAATAACCTTTTTGAATCTTCATATTATTGTTCGTTTGTACTACTTTGTTTTTCAAATTAAACCAACTCCATTTATTAAAAATCGTTCGTTTCAGAACACTTAAGCTTAGTACAAGCGTCTTTTAAGGTAATGACGAGTATTTTCTATGTGTCTGTTATCGAACTTAATATTGTAGAAATTTCTTTGATTCTTCGATATGGAAGTAGAAGTTCAAGCTGGCCCTTCAAAACGACGTACTGGAGAATCATTTACCCGTAAGGAAATTGAACGTTAATGCAGCCGTTAAAGAAACGGACAACTTTTTATGTTGTTCAAAACGAAGTATCTATGCTATTAAAAAGGAACATTAAACTGAAGCAATAGTTAGTCCGAAGAAATATGCGAAAAGGAAACCAATGATCGTCTTTATGTATATTACCAGATTGTGGGAGAAATATATTATGTTGAAAATAAATGATGTACCTATAATAGAATTTTATTAAAATTAGGTAATCCACTAATGCTTATTTGGCGCTGATAAATTATAATAACTTTATTGCTGTTAAAATGCTGAAAAGGAACACTTACAGAAGTTAAAATAACTCAAAATTAATACCTTAAGGTTAAATTAAACTTAAATGACTGTGCTCAAAATCATACATGCATTTGCACCAGTCTAGGGTAAAAAATATATATAATAAAGGGATTTGATACATTTAAAGGTTTTAACAAGTTGTATCTAAAAATTATTGTAATTACGGTATTTGTTGTAGTTATAGTAAGTAATTAGGTACTCATTAATGGTTAATTTGAATGTGACCATAAAGTGATTTTTGTTTCCAAGTCAGTTCTTACGTCAAGACCACATCTCATCTGAAGTTCATATATAATCCCATGTTGTTTAAATGTAATTAAGATTGCTTTTACGTATAGTAAACATTCATAAACATAAATACATGTAGGGGAAGGTGGGGTAAGATGACGAACGGGGTAAGATGACGAATGGCTTTTAACGAAACACCATAAACAATTTAAAATTCTTTCATGCTACTAACATCTAGTGGTTAATAGGTGAATTAATTTTATGCTGTCAAATTCTGGTGGAGTTTGTAGTTTTCTCGTTCAAAGCACATGTTTGTAATCTCATGTTTGGTTGTAAAATTGTATATCTGTGATTTTTACTGTAGGTTCTACCTAACCTGTATAACAATGGTGTTCTATTTAAATTGAATAAATCTTAAGACGCTTTTTATATAAATTTTAAAACTCCTTTTTATCTGTAGTGGGGTAAGATGGCGATCGTCATCTTACCCCGCAATTTTATCTCAGTAACCAAATGCATTATTTTTTATTAATAAGTTTTTAATACATGTACGTAATCATGCCAAGACCCTATAAACGGAAGACCAATCGTGGAAATTGGACTCAAGACGCAATGATAGCGGCTATGCACGATGTTGAAGATCCTGCAATAAAGCTGCAGCAAACTATGAAATACCTGAAGCAACACTTCGGCGTTACATGAAAAAGTCGAAAGAGAACAAAGATTCACCTGAACACTCAGGAAGATATCACAAAACCTTTAATGCCTAACAAACTACTGAATTTGTAACTTATGTAAAAGAATTTAGCAACCGGGGTCTAGGCCTTACCAACTTCAGTTTAGAAAATTAGCTTACGAATATGCCGAAAAAAACAATATCGAACATAGATTCAACCACAAAAATAAGTCTGCTGGCGAGGACTGGTTCCTGGAATTTACGAAAGCCAATCGACTCAGTCTCCGAAAAGCAGAAACCACGTCTATCGGCCGATTGATGGGATTCAACAGAGTCGCCGTTAGTCAATTTTTCAATCTTTTAAGAGATGTCCGGACGAAATATAATTTTTCTGCAGATCAAATATTCAACGCAGATAAATCAGGCGTCTCCACTGTCCCAACAAAACTACCCAAAATTTTAACACCTACTTGTCATCGTAGAGTTATTAAAACAGTTTCATCAGAAAGGGGCCAAAATACTACTGTTGTATGCGCTATGAGTGCAGTGGGTGTCTATATTCCACCTTTTTTTATTTTTGCTCGAAAGAGAATGAAGTCAGAGCTTCTGAATGGTACTCCTCCATGTACAATCGGCATCGCCCAACCCTCTGGATGGATGACAACTGAGAGTTTCGTTAAATATTTGAGACATTTTGCACACCATACCAAGCCTTCTGCAGAACGTCCGATTCTACTCATCGTGGACAACCACAGTTCTCATATCTCGCTTGACGCCATTTACTTTTTTAGATCCAACAACATAGTAATGGTAGGGTTGCTCCTCACACAACACACAGGCTCCAACCTCTTGACGTCGCTTTTTTGGGTCCATTTAAAACCTTTTATAGTCAAGCATGTGATTCAATGATGGTTAATCAACCAGGTACTCCGATAACTGACCGCAATTTTGGACCAATGTTTGAGGAAGCATATGGGAAAGCAGCAACAGTCAATAACACAATCAAAGGATTTCGTGCCTATGGAATTGAACCCTATAACGCCCATATTTTTGAGGACAGCGATTTTGCCCCAGCGGTTACAAGCGAAAGACAGTATGAGCCAAGCATGACCATACTAATGACAGCATTGATATGATTGGTAGTGAGATTACTAATGAAACCCCAGAAATTCAGACTTTTCATCAGATGATAACATTCCGTTGACGCAAATAAGAACATTTGGTTTGGTTACACCTACGAAACATGATGGAGAATCATCAAGGATGTCAGCGCTTCAACCTATGTCATGCAATTTATTTTACTCCGCAAATGAACCAGGTCCTAGCTGCTCAAAATCACAGTCAAAGTTACAACTCACTTTGGAAAATCAAACCCTTACCAACTATTAATCGTCCTATTCAAAACAAGCGTAAAAAGCTTTCGGCAAGCGTAATTTCTGGCACTCCCATGAAAGACCAGTTAGAAGAAAAAGATAGGTTAGCAAAAGAAAAAGAGGAAAAGAAAAAAAAATAAGAAGACACGAAAATCAGGGCCTAACAAACCTAACAAAAAGACTGATCAGGCATCCAAGTCGTCATCCAGTTTTTGTGTAATCTGCCACGAACTTTACATAGAACCACTAGTGGAAGATTGGATAAAGTGTTACAAATGTCAAGAGTGGTGTCACCAAGACTGCCCCAGTAAACGATGGGCAAGGAGAATTTATTTGCGATTTGTGTTTGTAAGCGTCATCTTACCCCATTATGTTCGTCATCTCACCCGCACTATGGGGTGAGATGACTAAAATGCCACTTTTTGTTTATATTTTTTTAAACTAATATTGGAACTTGCGTTTAGTTTAAAATCATATTAAATTCAAAGGTAGAAAACCAATGTATGTAGTAGTCCCTTTTATTTAAAATTATTAAAGTTACTTTGCCCAAAAATGATTTTTCTTGTTAACGTCGTCATCTTACCCCACCTTCCCCTAAGCATGTGCACCTAAAATAAAATTCGTTAAGTGTAAAAATGAAATCTAATAAAGTAATACTTACAGTTATCTGGTGCCCACATTTAGCTTCTAATGTGACTAGCTTCTTATGAATCGAACTTCTGTACGGTATATTCACAACTCGAGTTATAAGTTCATTTCAAGTTTATATTCGTCTTTTATTTTAGCCTAGAAACTATGTCTCTTACACCGTGGCTATCGGGCCCGGTATTATAAAACGGTGCAGTAACCCCATCAGTATAATAGGTTTGGCAAGCATGCACTGCCTTCCCATAAGCCCCATTCAACTGCGTTACGAGGTTTGGACGGAGTATAGTATAAAAAACTTTTTTGTCTCGGGAAGACCGTATTCAGTGTATGTGCGGTTTTTAATTTTTCGGGAGTTAGAGCGGTAGGCAGAATTAACCCTTAGTTAAGTATAACTGGATAGAGTACAGCCTTACTACCTACTGTTTGTACTAATTGAATAATATTGTATAATTACAACTTGTTGCTTATTGAAGCATAAACCCGTTCTGTCAACTATTAATGAAGTGACAAACACGGAGAAACAATAATTACTAATTTTGATTTTCAAATAAATTTATTAAACTTAAGCTATGTTTAGCGCCTTTGTATTCCTTATGATTAAGTTATCAGACTTCATACTAATTATATTTACGTATTCTTTAATTACTAAACTTAGTAACTAATATCAATCTATACCTTCTAATTAAATTGATTATAACTTCATGTACACAAACAAGATCAAATGCTAAATCAAATCCGTAAATTAGTAGTTGCTTTGTTTATTTCACTCCCTTTACAAAGCTTCCAATGGTATATAGTTTAAAATGAACGTACATGTATTATCAATCTGTTTACGTAAACTACCAACGTAATTTGTATATGATATGCGACACATATTTACGTAAAGGCTGGTAAATAAGGTGACTCCTACATATTAAAAATACACAGGGTGATTCGGGTTTAATCTTGATAACTTCAGGAATCGATAGAACACGTGCAAATAATGGGGATTTGTTCTTTGAACTTTTGTCGTAAAACGCTTCCTACAAGAGATCAGCGGCGCAAAAATTTGAATTTTTTTAATATTTTTTTAATATCTGCTAAACGGAAATAGGTACAACTTCCAAATTTGGCAGGCGCAGTAGATGAGGGATTTTGGCGCAGTCGGTATACCGTATTTTTTGGGCGATCACGCACCCTTCTAAGCATCCGAATTTTTTTGAGTTACGCCATTGATTAAATTCGATCTTATAGCGTGCTTATCCAGTACTTTACGAACAAATTCTTAATTTTATACGAACTTTTTTAGTTTCCTTTTCCATGGTAAACTGGTTGCTAGGATGTAATAAAAACTGAAAATTCACGTAATGCATCTTCTCGATGTCTCAAAATAACAAACGTGTCATCTACATATCTATACCAAACTAAAGTTTTTTAAGTGCATTTGTAACGCTAATGTTTCAATTTTTTTCCTGTAAAAATTAACTATAACAGAACTAAGAAGACTACCCATTGGTACACCATCAAGCTGTTCATAGAATTTACTATTCTACTAAAATAAGTTGTAGTAAGACATTGCTGAAAAAAATTGTTATATCCTTTGGAAAAATTTGATCAATGTATTCAATACTTTCTTTTCGAGGGACTTTTGTAAAAGTAAAACAATACCAAAACTGATATTATATCACCCTCTTCAATTTTGAAATTATGTATTTTTTCAATGAAGTCGGCAAAAGTTTTAATATAATGGGGTGTTTTACCTATATGAGGTTGTAATAGATAGATAATGTGAGATGTTTTGCAAGATTGTATGTAGAAGAACCAGTTGCACTAACAACAGGCCTTAAAAGAACAACACGTTTATAGATTCTTGGTAGACCATATAATTTTTGTGAAAGAGCTTCAGAGTTACGTAGTTTCTTTTTTATTTCTTCAGGAATAAATGATAATTTAACAATTTCTTTAGTTTTCAAAGGAAACTTTTTTGTAGGATCTTTTGGTAGTTCATGATGTCTATGGTTCCAATAGCTGTTCCATTTTAATGTTATAGTCGTTTATATGTAATATAACAGTTACATTACCTTTATCTTACTGTAATATTGTAATGTTTTCAATACGTTTAAGATCAACGTAAGCACTGCGCTGACGAAAGCATAAGATTTCCAAATTTGAATAAGCTCATTTAGGAGTATGAGTAGTCAAGAACATCAAACATTTAATTAACAAACAAAAGTCTGTAACCAATTAACAACTAGGTATTACAGCAACTGTTAGAATGCCTTCCTCCTGCTTCTGTTCACCTGCGACATCCATTCTGTATTCTTTCGATTAATTCGTTACAGGTATTTATGATACACTGTGCGTTTGAGATGACCCCAAACATAATTGGACGACCGTGGTGGTCAAGCACTTCACCGGGAATTCAATTTAAGTTATTGTCTTCGGCACTTACGATTCATCGATCATGATTATCTTCATCCAACCACTGCGGAACTCGCCGGCCATAACGCGCTCAAGCCCCATCCAACTGGGTCAAATTTTCTTAACAGATTCGTTAAATCGCCGCGCCGATGTACGTCTACAAACACTTGTGCATTTGGAGTTCTTTTGTTTGGAAAACGCGCTCGGTACTCAATTGCAGCGTTAGGATTTCCGTCGCAGAACCCATCAACATAATGGATATCGGAAAAGTCTTCATTTAAAAACGTTTTTGGCATTGTTGTCCCCGGTTATTGATAGACACTGACACTGACACTGACACTGATACGTGAATTTGCAGAAATCGCATCCATGTTTGTTGTAATGGCAATCTATGTAAAATTTATGTCTGCAACGCTGTCGTACAGAATTTTGCCCAAAAACTCAAAAACAAGTGCAAAAATCGAAAAAGCATAAAATTAAGAATTTGTTCCTAAAGTACTGGGCAAACACGCTATAAGATCGAATTTCTTCAGCGACGTAACACAAAATAATTCGGATGGGTAGAAGAGCGCGGGACCTTCCATATATACTGGCTGCTCCAAAATCGCTCATCTATTGCGCCTGTCAAATTTGGAAAACGTACCTATTTTCGTTTAGGCTATATTAAGAAAAAATATAATTCAGTTTGGCTGATAAGAAAATGTTTGAGGACAATATTTCATAGGACAAATCCCCATTATTGTTACGTGTTCGGTCGGTTCTTGAAGTTATCAAGACTAAGTCTAAATCACCCTCTGTAAGCCACTTTGCTTACGATCATTACATTGGTTTATTTTAATTGCCCTCTGGTTAGCTCACTCGGGTCCGGCGCTAGCAAGGCAGGGTTGGGTTCGCTTGCATAGATAGCTTTTGCTAAATACCGTTCACACTAAATGATTCTGATGTAATGCTTTAAACACATGCTACATAACTAAATAACCCTAGGCATTTGAACTCAACTTACTGACGACAAAAGAATAAAATATGTACAACAAACGAAGTAAATAAAGCAGGAAATTCTCTTTTTTCTTGACACCCTCTCTGGATGAACGCCGTGGACGGTAGGTGGTCTGTTATTGACTCCTGAGGACGTTTCTGCGGGAATTAGAATTAATATTACCTTTATCTGTTTATCAGGCACTCGTATTATAACAAAAAACTCCAAAACAATTACTTTGATAATTTCTTAAGAACTCTTAGGCCTGCCCTGTAAACGAAAGCTATCGGGTGCCGTTTTGTAATGTTACCGGTATTACATAAGAGGAGGACAGGGCAACGATCGCGCTTGCGTTTGGGAGAAGGTCAGTTCCGAAAAAAATCAATACTTTAAGGTAAAGTTTGTGCGCATGACTATTTTCATATACGAGTTTGCTTTCAGACTAAATAGATCTATTCCTTTAAAGGAAATATTTATTAAATGAATTTTTATATTTGTATGATATCGGGTTGATTAATTATGGAAGTTTTTACTATAATTATTAGGAAATAATAAATTTAATATTGAATGTTACCTAAAGAAAGACAGGAAAATGTTTTCTGCATTAATTCGAATACGCGTTTAATACGTACGAATTTCTTTACTTACTTATTCTAATTGTTTAGCTGGAAAATAACTAAGCTTATTATTTACACAAGATATTAACACTACTGTGTCGGCATTAAATAACTATTATTTAGAACGGAAAAACTAACGTTTAGAATTTACTCTATTAATTCCCGTCTTAAAAGGAACTGATAACTAATACGTGCCAATTCTAGCGTTTGATTGCATTGCGTTATCAGGTGTTCAACCTTCCTGGGACGAGTTATTTCAGGATTATCAGGAGCGGGATAACTAGCTCGTTACTAATGACAGGAATGGTTTTCTTACAGGACTTCGATGAAAAAGTATTATTAGACCAAAACTAACGTGGCGCGCAATTATGACTAATCGCGATCGGTTTTTATTTACTTTTGAGGCGATTAAATATATAAAGTACGGACAGGAACGCGTAACGTTTTGCTTTTATGTAACTGGCGGATCTCTCCCGAAGCGGCTTCTGGAATTAGCGTTATCTGCGGTTGCAGGGACTTATTTATATTCCCTTGTGTGAGGTGTGGTTGTGTAATGTTGTGTAATCGTAGTTTAGGTGAAGGGCCATTTATAAGAATCTGGAACTAACCCGTACTATGCTGTATAATTAGGATCCTCCGGGGGCTGGTATAATTAAGGCGATGACCTTTCTTCCCAGCGGAGAAAGATGACTCCGGGCGTCAAAGCCCGTCGTAACACCGCCCGATTTGTGTATTTTGTAATAATTGTTGGTATGACTCCGAGATCTAAGTCCGTCGTAACATCGGCCGATCTGTGTAGTATGTAATATTAACCTCAGAACGCATCAACCAGCAACTTGATTATATGGAGAAGCTTTGCAGGTGATGGCGGCGTAGTAACGCGACAAAAGATACACGACGGTTCAGGATCAACGGATTCAGCACTCGACAGGTCGGCTGTCTACACAACGAGAATACGAACGGCAAGCGCGCGGTCTAGGTTATCGCAATAAGCGATCAGGATTCTGGTCAGGCTTTTCAGGATTTATCGCGGTAAGCGATCAGGCTGCTGCTCAGGACTCACTTTATTCGGTAGCGTCGTCGGAACGGATCTACAAGCAAGCGGTGGATGAAACAGCCTGACGCACAAGCAGGAAGTAGACTATGGACCGGATCGGCGCACGAGTAGCAAGCAGTCGCCAAGACTCGACACGCAAGCATGTTATACGGTAGCTCGTCTCGCGGTAGGCTGGAACAGCTTTGTGCAGGAGTCCTACGGTTGTGATTGGCGCGTGATACTCTGACGTAGAAACATTCGATTTTTTTTTGTTTTGAAATCCACGTCGGAGGGGATTATAAAATTAATTATTTGTTGGTTTCTCCGAAATTTGATTAACACGGTATAATTAGCATATAATAAATAATAGAAAAATGTTTGGAAAGAACACTGGCTCTTTACACCTCCATACAAATAATATGATTTTTTTTCAAGCGTAATAAAATGTTCGTATTATGACGCTCTTAACCCTACATAAAAAGACTTCATTTTTGAGAACAGTACAAAAATTAAATTATTATTGTACGCAGTACAATAATGACAATATATTGAAATTCCAAAAGAAGCGTGCTTCCATCTACGATTGTACATGTAAATAAATTGTTATGTGTCATTCAAATTCGAACGTGAAAAATGTCGCAAGAATTAACGTCCACTACTCCGGGATTGTTGGAGATTGCACAAACACGCTGAACGACTTAATTACCGCAAAATCTAAAAAAATACACGAATTTGCTTACGAAAAGTTCTTAAAATGGTGCTGCTAAGAACATAGTGTCAGAAAGTTGTCCGAGAACGTATTTCACAATAAATGGCCTTCTCATTTAAGCGAACGTGTATCTTAAAGTAGCTACATAACCTAAAAGGTTGTTTTATTTAAATTAAACACAACGCTTGAAAAAAAAATAACATATACAACACAGCGGAGAAAACTTTTTAACAAGCCTCGCTCAATTCAGAAGGCTCACCTTCGACCTTGAACTCGGCTATAAAATTGGCAATGTCTCTACCTGGTAGATAATATACTATTTTGTATGATTGACAAAATAGAATCTATTATATTCAGCCATTAGGTAATAGATGGTTGAACATAGGTGTTACTCAATAAATTCAGTTAACTAGACAATATTATTTTAATTATAATAGAAATCTAAACTGCGTGCTTCAAACCCGATGTCGTCTCCAAAATAAACGCTATACACTGGGTCCACATTTCGATGCTCACCACTGGTATATCAGTTATTAGAAGAGATAGAGCCACGGTTAAATGAGTAATGTTTTCCGGAATCTCATTTCACATTCATCCTTACTTCCTTCAATTTTGAAATATCTTAAAAAAACGATACATTTGCCGATTTCAATTTTCTTCAATAACTCAATAACGCCTTATGCAGCCGCTTTTCATTTGTTCTCAGCGCTATCTTTCGTATTTCTAATGCCGGCCATTTTTAGGTCTTGATTAGTTAGATATCCCTCGAGAAGAGCTGTTTCCTGTCTGAAAGATCTTCATTTCTACGAAAGACATTAACAAAAAATAAATTTGACTGTGGTAGGTTGTGATATAAATTATAAGCTCTGTCAATATTCACATGTATAAATGGAATAGGTGAGTCAGAACTTTATGTACTGGTCATTAGTGAGTAATCACCGTTAGAGTCGATAGTAATAAGTACTAATAATGTCACATAAATTTACAAACGAAGGAAAGGTCGACATGTTGGAAGTTTATTTCAAAGCAAATCAAAACCCTGAAAATGCTTGCACGAGTGACGTTCAGCATTTTCCCGAATGATCCAATCCCACCAAACAATTTTTAATAGAATAGAATAGAAATTAAGTAAACTTGTGCATCTTTGAACAAAAGCGACCCAAATACCCGGTAAACAATGCCGAGATACGAGAAAATATTTTTCAAAACTAGTACTTATACTCCGAAATCCACTGTTCATACAACATTGAAGAAAAACAAATACCACCCTTACAAACCAACAATTGTACAAGGCTTGAACGATAATGACTAACACCGGAGATTGCAATTCAGCAAGTGGTATCTGCAGAAATCTAAAGATGATGCTAATTTTCCTAGGAAAATACTTTAGACTGATGAAACACTGTTAACTAATTGTGGAGTGTTCAATAGGCATAACTATCATCAGTCATCACTGTTCTGCTAAAAATCAACATTTGGTAAATCAACGGAGATTTGATTTTAATACCTGGTGTGGTTTGATTGGTACGAACATTTATTGACTATTTTTTGTTCTTTTCAGTGTTTGTTTTTCGTCCTAGACGATCTGTTAATAGGTCCTTTCATCTTTGATGAGAACTTAACTAGAAACAGATATATAGAGCTATAAACGAACGAGATAATGTCCGCCCTGAAACAAATTATTAACCCTGAGAAGATGCAAAACATCTAGTACCAGCAGGACGGCTACCAGGTTCATAATACTAGTGAGGTGCAAAATTTTTAAGAAAAAACTTTAAAGAGAGCGTTATTTTAAATAATCTGCCAGTACAATGCCTGCGATATAACCCGCCCTGCACCCCCATGACTTTTATCTGTGAGGTGCCGCTTAAAACGAAGTGTTTAATTTCGAACCACCAAAGAATCGGAAAATTTTTGAACAAAGGTGCTGCTAGGATTGTTAAATGCTGCTACCGTGCTACTTACCGGACTTGCTGTTATTTATTTGAGAAAGAAAATGATTTAGTTATTTTTAAATCAGATTTTCGATTGCGAATTAGAGCTTGTTTTGTTGTTTATTTAATTATTTATATTTATTTGTTTTTTATTTATGCTTTAGATTAAGGATTCCATCTAGTTATTTATTTTTTATCATTTAAGCTAATGAAATGATTATGCTTAGGTTTGTTATTGAAAGGCGTTTATTGTAGGTAAATACATTGAGCAGATACTAACCGCTTATGTCAATCTTAAGAGCTTTACACTTTCATGATTCATATCTGGCATATGTTGTTCTTTATTCTACTATTACAAATACGTATTTATCATTTATGTTTACGTGTTTGGTTCAAATCTTTGGCAACACAGTGGCATTTGCGCTTTAAGTGCTTCACGATTATACGTGTTTTAACAATCGTACCTAACATGGGTTTGAAGGAACCGTAGAAATACAGTGCTATGGCAATCCTAAATACTATTTACATGCCTTTCTTATTTGTGTCTCTATAGAGCAATTTCATACATTACTAAAATTGCACTGGTTAGATTATTGTTATTTTTATTTATTATTAGTATTCAAACCGCTAGGTTATAAAAATCTGTACAAAAATACACACTTACTGCACACTAATTGAGTGATTTAGAAATGGTCATTTTTCACCCACACAAGTCTCACCAACCGAAGGTAGGAGCCAGAGCACTACATCGTATAAAAAGGTTACGTTCTGGCCTCATCAGATTTTTGTGCAAATTAAGTGAGGAAATTCTTGTTCTAAGTTTAATTCATTTAATTTAAACATAAAAACAGGTGTGTTTCCAGAACGACCAGACGATGACATTGTTTTGATTAATACAGCTCTGAAACAATCATGCGGCCTGATCGTAACGTTGTTTTCCTTAAAACGTTTTTCTCTATAGTTTAAGCCAAAGTGGCGCGCACGTCGTCAGCGTTTGATGACGTTTTCATTTACAGTATTGCCAAACTGATCAGGAAATATTTAATTTCCCATCAAATTATACTTCTTATTCAACCACAAATAAATATTAATTACTAAATTGTTTGTTGCATAAATAACGACACGTAAGTGGTAATGGTAATCGTATAAAAAGCGTTTTAATAATATAATAAAGAAATAAATGTAAAAATGTTCTCCAAACAAATCGTTAAACTAACTGGAGATACAATCCATTCACCAAAAATAATGCCGTTGGCTCAGTCGGTAGTTTAAAGTAGGCCGATTCAATCTTTTGATTTGCTTAATTACCACAATTTCTACTCGATTACTTCCACTGAACATCAATATGATAACTGCCATGTAACACTAATAAAAAAGATCTCGGACGCCAAGTTATTTTTTAATTATGCTCGGAATAACTAAACCGAGATTGTTTACAATAAAAATTCTACCAAAACGTAAAAAAATAAAAAATATACAAACTATGTTTATTAACAGTTAATGATAGGGTTAAATAAAATATATCTAAAAACTAGTTACAGCCTTAAATTACTAAATAATGGTTATAAATATAAATACCTGTACAAAATAT
This sequence comes from Vesta saturnalis, assembly GCA_036346205.1. NCBI lineage: Eukaryota > Metazoa > Arthropoda > Insecta > Coleoptera > Lampyridae > Vesta > Vesta saturnalis. Next base: position 2,576,829 of record JARFJB010001119.1, on the reverse strand, counting down.
AATAAATCTTCTTGAGAACCCCTGGTATTATAAAAAATAAATGCGGAAATGCCAACTAAGGTGATGTAATCCTTGTATCAGTGTTGCGCAATATCTCGAGATAACAATACTTTACGTTGTAAACCATACCCAAAATGGAATTTTCCTTCTTATAAATTTATCTTCATGAAATTAAATAATCCGTTTATTGTGATCAAAATTTAGATCAGCATTGAATGCAAAATTGCAATCGTAAAATGAAAGCGTACGTAAAAATAGAATTAAACGTGTAATTAAAGTAATAAAAGTAAAAGTCAAAGTGCCTGCAAAAGCAAATGTTTTAGATTTTCAATATAACGAGTTAAATTATCTTACCATTAAATCAATAGCACTTTTCACAAAATTTAGGGGAAACCCAAAAAAAAAGGCTTCCTGCATCTAACAGCGTACCACAAGAAGTGAAAAAAATGGACGCTCCGAATATCTGGTCATATAGCGGTGCGCGAAAAAATTTGCGTAAAGAATTAAGTCAACGATGACGCGTTGCGCGAAAATATTGAGCACAAAAAAAATAATTTAAAGAAGTGGGAGTATAAACCTTTAAGAAGATATGCACTTAAGTTACACCAAAGTGCAAATTAAGTTGCCTACCACATGCCTATAAATTATTAATTAAATTCTTATATTTACAACTAAATGAATGAAGAACATAAATTACGGTATATTTTAATACAACTCAAAATGGGTTGTTACAATGTTTGTAACTGTTCTCACATTTTTTCGATAAGTAAGTAAATAAATAAATAAACAAGTAAATAATTAAATGTATTAAATACATAAATAAAAAGTTTACATCGAGTAGGATTTAAAAAACTTATGGTAAAACAAGTAAATAATTAAATGGTTTATTAACAGATAGGTAAGCTATTTCAAAATTTTCACTAAAAAGCGACAAAACCTGATTCATTTTCTAGGCGTTTTCTTTAATAACATGCTGTGATAAGATGCATTATTTAGTATAATCAGAGAAGGATTCTGTAGGTTTTACAATTCGAACAATTTCAAGAAGTGTTCCTGGTTCATTTCGCCATGATAATCGCCAAGTTTACTTTTTTAACAAAATATCGCTTCACAACCCTCAATAAATCCATTTTCTCTCCCTGCATGAGGTATAATATGTCTGAAAGGGGATTCTGTCTAAATTTTAGTTTAAAAACTTATTTGTGTTGTAGTACAATCTTTTGCCATCTGTTTTAATAGTTTTAACACTCTTTACATTTCCATTTTGCCAAGAACGACCGATAGTTCCATTTTGGAATGTCCAGGTCTCATCAAGGAATACAAACTGGTAGTGAGCATCATCCTTAGCTTGTTTATATGATCTCAGGAATTCCACTCATTTCAATGCCACATTCGGTAGTTCCATGAGTCCACGTCGTGGATTATCCTTTATCCAGTTAAATCCAAATTCTTTGAGCAATCTTCTCAAAGAAGTGGAGCTGCCATTGAATAATCTCCTATTTTTTAGTTGAGGTCACAGAGATTGAATGGTTATATGTTGTTCCAAAACCATACAGGATAAAACGTTTTTATTATATTAATGTCTTTAATGATAAATATAATAATAAATTCAATTTTATAAAAGACATTTGCTTGAACATTTTGGAAACCGAAGAATGAAAATAGAGATCTCATTATTACAAATTGTTGGCGACAAAAATAAATCAAATATGCCGGCCAGAATAATGTCATCCATAACCTCGATGAATAAAAGACGGCAACACAGCACCATTTCTGACAGTGACTATAAGTTCACGTCGTTGCTTGCTGGCCTGTTCATTTAAATTTTATCAAAAATTTTACATTGAGAGGTGTCTATACCCAATCAAAACAAGCTTGTGCACATACATTATTTTGTCTCAAAAGTATTATAGTAATTAGGTCTTTAGGTTGTTTTTTTTTACAAATTTTATTATACAATTTGCAACGGAAACGTAGCCACGTAAGACATGGAAATGCGTCATTGATGATATGCGTGCCACTTTGTTTGGATTTAACTATATCAAATGATTTTATTTAGACACAGTGATCTTAATTTCTTGTGGGATTCTCGAATTCTGTTTTTCATACTTATGATTACAATAGTTTAATAATAAAATGTTTATTCCGTTACAACTACGTATACATACATGAGTCTAACTAGGTCGCTCGAAATAATATACTAGATGTTAAGAGAATGTCGTATGGTGTATTCGCCAGCGTCAGGTTTTTTAACTTTATCATAAAGCGGCGCCTCTAAAATAGTAGGTTTAATTAAAGTGGATATCTATAACTAATATTGCCCACACTTAACATCAGTTCTCACTTCCTATGTCCTACTAACTTAAAACGAAATATCTGGTGTGGAACACCACACGACCACAGATGTGTAATACATCTGTGACACTACCTTTCAACCTACAAAATAGAAATTAAAAGAAATGAAATAATTTTAATAAAATATTTTTAGGATAATTATGCAACCTCTTTTATAAGAAGTTCGTTACGAAAATAGACAACATTGTAAACGCAAAAACAATAAACTATGTCAGACGTTTAAAACTTCATGACAGAGGTTAATAGACATCTAGATGCTAACTTAAATTAAAAGATATGAAATATTTTTAATGTCAATTTTTTTAGGATAACTATGCGTTATTTTTATTTTTTATATGTTCATAACGAAAACAGGCAACATTGTAAAAAAAAAAATAATTTATGTCAGGATGACGTTTAAAACTTCATGTCAGATAGAGATTAATAGACATAAATACATGTTAACGTAAAAAAGAATTCCAAAGCCGCCCGGTTATATAAAAATATCGATAATACAGCTTCAGCATATTTATTTCGCTTTACATTAAAAAACTTTATAAACAAACTTTATGTAAAAGTAAATTTTCTTTAAAAAATACGTCTACATTTTTTCTCATAAAATTAATCGTTATTCAGATATGAAAATATTTGAACTAACAATTAAATTCTGCCTTGGGAATTTTTTTGCCACTAAATTACTCGTCATATCAAAAAATTGCATAGAACATAATTAATCGATATGTTAAGGTCTATAACTATAGTCGCGGCAAACTCTTTTCCAATGTGGGGATAGACGTCAGCGCTTGACATTGTTGCCAAACGTATGAAATTCGACGTCAACATAATACTTATGTTATATTGTTTACATTTGTTTTGAAAATTAGTTTTTGATGGAAATACTCGTTCTCAACTAAGTAACAATACTTTTAACAGTTCTTAGATCATTTTGCGATGATTAAGCAATTGTAACATTTTGAACAATGCAAGCCACACGAATCGAAAATCTCAAAATGTGGAAAACGTCAAAATTAGAAGTTATGTGTAAACAGAAGAGCTGACAACATTGTAATTTATTCGGCAGTTCTAACAACCCAACAACGTGTATTTCCCTAACATAGATATATCATTTGTAATTATCAGGGTTATTATGGAAGTTGGTATGTTAAGTTTGTCTCTCTCTAACAATTTCACCCCCACAACGGAAACGATTTTGCCGTGACTCTAGGTATTTTTATATCTTTGAAATATGCAGCTGTTTTAGAAATATTTTATAAAAACAAAAAACTGTCCCTACTAAATCTCCCCCCTCCACTCCGCCGCTGGATTTCTCCCAAAATCTAATCAGCTCTAAGCCAAATGAAAACAAGCTTAAATACAAAATTTTAATTACGTAGGTATTTTCGTTCTGGAGTGGATACTAACATACAGGCACACACACAGACATCTAGACATGATGACCGATCTTGGCGAAACTTGGCCAAAAGTTGTAAAATGAACTAATAAGTCGATTTAGCCGTAGTGAAAAAAAGTCGATTGCATAACCTTCTATATCTACATATGTATATGTAGGTTGGAAGGTAAAAATTATCGAATAAAGAAATTTTTCTGCGAGTCTTAAAAGTAGTCACTTCTAATACCAAAAACTGTCATTGAAGTTGATGTTTTTATTACTAATAAAAAAAGGTGTTTGTTGCTCAGGCAACACTTTCAGTTCCTAGCCATAAAAACACTTTTACTTCCAATGAATGAATGAATTGAAACTACAAAATTATTAAACAACGTCAAAAAAATGACAAACACAATAATTGCAAATTAATTATTTATATTAATATGAAAAGTACAGTTTGAGGCACTTTGAAAATTAAATAAGCCTGCAATGTCCTTTTTAGAATAATTGATTTTGACCATCTACAATTACAGGTTTACTTGTTTCATCAACTATGGTAATATTGTTAGTTGCACTAGTATTTGTTTGCAGTATCACTTTTATTTTTTAAGGAATCCTCGACGTAACCTTCTGCCACAGTGCCAGATTTCCAACCACCATGTCTTTCAGACATGTGAGGTCACCGCCTACTAGAAGCGTGGCAGAAGTTCGTCGGCCTGTAAATTCTTTCGGCTTATCTAAATTTAAAAATTTAGCGACCTCTTGAGGAACACTGCTAATCTTATGAAGCCCTACTACTACCCGATGAGTTTTTCATTTTGATATTTAAAAAAAAACGTGGTTCTGCAAAGTTTGTAGGGCGAAGACTTACATATTTTCTATAAATATTTAAATAACTATCTCCCATCACAGTAAATGATCTAGCCTTATTAGTTTTAGTGTAATGAATTTTAATCAATAAAGCGCCCGATTTAAAATCTTCAATATCACTAATCTTCAAATGTACTAACTCTCCGCAGCGACAGGCTCCAGCAACACCCAAAATGAATACAATCTACAAACATTTTAATGTATTATCGTAAAATACTCGATTTATAAAACTAAAACAAACCTTTATCATCAAATATTGCTCATCACTAGCACAATTCAAGAATCGATTCACTTGTTCTTTACTAAAAATTCTCGATTTCTTGGGAATATAGCCATTATTCTCTTTTTTGAAAAAGGCACGCAGTTTTGAAAATTCCTCGATATTTATACCATTTTTTAAACATAGTGTTGCCTTCACCATAGAATATTGCGACCAGAGGGTAGAAGCGTACATTTTACTGGACAATTCGGAGAAGTATGTTAACAGTACGCTTTCCGTGTATGATTTTACATTTTTCTCGGTACACCAATTTCTTATAGGTATATTCATATACGTCTTTAGATTTAACGGGCAGAAGATCTGATACTACTTCTTCTGCACATTGTAAAATTTCTAATGGTGTATCGTCTTCATTCTCATTCATTTCAAACATTTTCAATCAGAAAATTTTCAATAGGAGTTTTTACGTGTCACTTTTATCGAAATAAATAAAATGTAAAACAAAAATTCAACAGGAGTTGATTTTATTTATTAATTTTTTTTAGTAATTTGATTTACTATTTTGAATCCGGTTCTTTCGGTCGCAGAAAAAATAGTATGTATTATTCGGATTAAAAGTGACTTTTTGTGCTTTTTTGAGCTTCGCCTCGCCAATGAAAAGTTAGTCACAAAAAGTGGCACTTTTAATCCTAATAATACAATCTACTATTAAATCCGTTTTTGAAGGAACGAATATTCATTAATTTTGGAAATTTGGATATCAAAATTAAATATATATTTAATACTACAGTAATTGTTTTACTCAATAATGTTTTATAACTTTACCAATGAAAAATTTGGAACACTGGAGCTGTGGCGGGATCTGTAACAAGCGTACGTGGGTGCGTATTGTTTGTTACAAATTTACCATTAATAACAAGTAATGGAAGCAAAAAACGGAATTGTCTTATAACCACCTGAATCGATTTTTAATAAATGTCTACTTATCAATATAGAATATTAATTTCAGACAACATGTTCAGTTAACCATGAAATCGTGATTAATATGTACAATTACTACATTAAATTAGAATTTTTAGAAACTTACGAAGGTATTTTTTTGTTGTTTGTTACTAATACCTAGCTTTAATTTAATTCTTTGAATAAAGACATCAATATGTTGTCGAAATAAAAGACTTATTACATAGAACTAGTAAGAATAGACCAGAAATCAATCAATTTACACATTATATGAAATTATTATTATGTCAAATTTAAAACTTTAACATGTCAAGCGATTAGCATCCAAATGTTTTATCAGTTTTTTTTTTTCCAAAACTTTCATTCTTAAATTAATTTTTAAACAGTCGTACTGCATCTTAATTAACATTAACGTTTTTAAAATATTGAAATTCACATTTATTTGTACAATGATTAAATATTTATATTTGCTTTCACTTTTGCTTATTTTATACAGCAATATCCTTGTTTCAATATTTCATTTAAATTTCACTTTCAGAGAACATTGCTTTTCAGAAATTATAAATTAGGTTTCAAAGGAGTTTTTCAAATTTAAATTCATGCCTTATGTGAAAATATATTTATGACTATCATTCATAATATAAAACCGTGCTGTAGAGAGCCGTCAAAAGTTACGCGATGCTTATTGAATTTAAATTTATTTTCTTTTCGTTTTTTAATAGTAATTCAGATAATCTCTTGTTTGTTCACTTAAATACATTTCAGGATAGTAAATTAAGTAACGGCATTAATACAATACGGAACAACATAAAGATTGAGTAATCCCAAGAGTTTTTCAATTTGTTGGATAAAGACGATTCTTTACTTCGATAGTTAGAGTTAACAAATAAAACTTCGATTCATTTCGGGCAAGTACGAAGTATGGAAAACGCAAAATCAATGTTTTTAAACCTATATTTTTCTCATGTACTAAAAAAGAAACCACGGCATATACAGTGTGCTCAGTGTAAAATGATGTACATTGGGATATTGGAAAACGTTGGAGATACAAAGTCGGTTAAACGGAAGAAAAGTAGCATATTTATCTGCCCAAAAATAATCTAGGTTTACTTTATTTCAAATTGACACCATTACGTAGATGCAGGGTGAAAAGCAAGAATGTGCATTTTCGAAAAACCACAATATTTTGTTTATTATGGAAGCTATAGGTAAGAGGATACGGTAGTAGAATGAGGACACTTTCACACCCACAAACTTTTTTAATTATGACCCCTAAAAATGCCCCGCCACTGGTTGGAATTTTCCCATTAACGAACTTCACCTAGATTTTATTACAGAATTTTTGTGGAGCCTCAGGCTGTGATTGGAGGGCAGTAGCGTGCCTCTCGTTTTTGATTGGTCCGTTTTGGCGGCCATTTTGTGGGTGTGGCTCATAGGTCATCTTCGCAGCCACCATACGATAATTTTGTGGGCCTGGCTTGTCTGTTACCTTTGACAGTATTAAGAGCCTTTTTGGCAGTCCAGCTCCTGAAGGGTAGGCAACTCCAGACACTCCCACTTCCAGCTATCTGTACAAGTAATTAGATGAAGTAAATAAAATAAGGAGTGAGGGTTAAACCAAAAACGATCACTCATCATCGTTGTTGTTGATAATCGTATTGCAAGAACTCCTTGACAGGTTGCCACGAGCGTGTATAACTGCTGGTTTTTGTAGCATATATATATATATATATATATATATATATATATATATATATATATATATATATATATATAACAAGTTTATTCACGCTATTCGACACTAAGTATTATAGCTAAAGTATTTGATTTTAAAAAATTTTTATTTTATGAATGGATAGGGACCTATTGTCGCTACATTTTAAAATTATTTTCATGTTATACACGGTGCGCCATAAACACGAAAAGTATCAAAATTGCTATTTTTAAATGGAACACCTTGTATATAATTTTATTTTCAGTTTATATGATGAAAATAAATGCAAGTTTTATTAAGGCTTAACCTACCTAAACCTTATGGTTTTTGAAATATTTAATTTTGTGGAAATGTAGTAACAAATTTAATGCTTAAATTCTCAACTCTCTCAATTTTTTTATTTTCAACCAAATTAAGACTGGAGTCTACTAATTGATCAAGCTTTATGTCGCCCGTGTGAAACATTTACTAACTTATACAAGGTGTTTAAAAATTAAGGGTCAATAATTATAATCTTTAAACGGTAGTAACATTTTGTTATTCACGCTATTCGACACGAAGTATTATAGCTAAAGTATTTGATTTTAAAAAAGTTTTATTTTATGAATTGATAGGGACCTATTGGCGCTACATTTTAAAATTATTTTCATGTTATACAGGGTGTGAAAACACGAAAAGTATCAAAGTTGCTATTTTTTAAATGGAACACCCTGTATATTATTTTATTTTTAGTTTCTATGATGAAAATAAATGCGAGTTTTATTAAGGCTTAACCTACCTAAACCTTATGGTTTTTGCAATATTTAATATTTTGTGATAAGGTTGTAGTAACAAATGTAATGCTTAACTTCTCAATTTAAACTTAAACTTAAGGGTCAATAATTACAATCTTTAAACGTAGTAACTTATTTAATTTAAATAGGACAACCTGTATTTTATGGCAGATGTAAAATTTAATTGTCTATCGAATAGTATTACATATTCCTACGGCTAACTCTTCATATTTTCAAGTAAAATGCACATTTTGTTTGTACAAACTGAGTTCAAGAAATTTGTAATGTATTGTCGTTTTGACAAGTCGTTACTATTGGCTGATATCAGTTGTCAGGTATTTACAAATGTCTTTAATTGTAATAATTGCAGCTAGTAGTGATAGCAGTATTTTTTATATTTGTATTATTAGTCTATTTTTAATAATGCTATTTATCCGAAAGAAAAACGCATCGACATGATATTTATTCTCGGAGAATCTCTGCAAAACTACCTCCTGGCATCACGAATTTACGCTGAGAGATTTCCCAACAGAAATCAACCAAATAAAGCAGCATTGTAAGACTGTTAGACAAAACTGGAAGTGTCCTGTATAAAAAAAACCCACTACAAGCAAACCAGTGACAAACAACGAAGAGACTCAGTTTACAGTGCTTGCCTCTGTAACCGAAATTGCCCAAAATATCAACATTAACCAAGCAAGTGTGTCAAGAATTCTTAAGAGATATAATTATCATCCTTATAAAATCCAGCTTCATCAAGAACTCTCTGAAAACGATTATGGGAAACAAGTTGAATTTTGTATGGGGTATTAGATAAAGTGGCAGAAAATGAAAACTTTTTTAATTCTGTTCTGTTACAGACCAATGGTCGTTGAATAGAATATTTTTTGTTTTACAGTTTATTTAGTAACTTTAATTGTGAATTATAAATTAATTTACAACTTAAATTAAACTACTAGTTAATTTTCTAATTTTTTTACTGTTAATTCATCCACACAATTTTCATTCACTCTGTATATACAATTCATATTCATTCAATATACAGGGTCGCCTTTGGGAGCTGATCTGCTAAACCAAACTTACTATAATTTTGAAAATTTGGTGACAGGGTAATGATGTTAGGGCTAACTCATCTAAAATATTTTCACGTTCGTACCACTTCCGGTTATACCGGAAGTCGGTACTTAGTCGCTTATTTTAAATGGAACACCCCGTATATTAATACATTTTTGGATTCTATGCCGAATTTTAAGGTAAGTTTGTTAAATAAACTAGATACGAAGTTTCAGTCGTTTTAAAAAAACATTTTTCTAAAAAAATTGACAGATGCGGTCTTAGTAATAACTCGTTAATTGTTCTGTTCCTGTCAAACAATTTGAATAAAACTTTGAGGCAGAGGTTTATTGCAACAGTCTGCAAAAAATGACATTTGTATTTTTCATAAAAATAAAATTATGAATGTCTAAACTTGACTATCAAAAAATGCAAGTTACTCAAAAAATCAAATGGAAACCTCTATTTTTTATTACTCAGATCGATTCAACGTCAAAAATTAAGGTAAGTTTGTTTAAAACTTTATTTGCCTAAACGTAACAGTTTCATACTTATCAAAAAAGTCCCAATTTTAAAATTTGTGATAAAAATGAGCTACATACTTAAATCTAGTATTCCTTGTTCGTGGTCACCATGGAAACCAAATAATTCAGAATTGAAATAAAGAAAAATATTTGAATGTTACTGCAAAAAATTATAAAAATTGATAATGTTGTGATTCAAAAGTCATTTTTGCCAAATAGAAATTTTCTAAGTAATTTTTTTCAAATTCGATATATAACATAAGTGTAAAAATTTAATACTTTATGAGTAAATCGAAAAAAACTACTTTTTACTGCGGAGGTAGTAACTACATACTTATCAGTGCATTCTTACACGATAAAGTCGCTTGTTTAGTATTTCTTGCTCGTGATCAAATGTAAATTAATTTACAATAAATGTTCAAAATGTGCCCGTTAGACGCAAGACATTGTTGAACCCGTGTTATAACGGCTTCATTTGTAGCCCTTTGAATTTCTTGTGGAGAAAGAGAATTGAAGGCATTTTGCACTCTTGCAATGCAATCTTCTTTAGTCGTTAGTAGTGTAGCATAAACAATATTTTTAATTCGACCCCAAAGATAAAAATCCATTGGCGTAAGCTCAGGTGACCTAGGTAGCCATGGAAAAATCAAGAATTTCATAAAGTTTCATGGAAACAGCGTTGGTGTTGTGAGGGGGCGCACCCTTTTGTTGGTACCATAAATTTTCCCTTTCTAGATTTAATCGGGGTTGAATTCAAGTGTTTAATATCTCAAGATAATTTTCTCCTAAAAATTAAATTTGTAATCATAAATCGCAACAATCAACTATTTTAAACCTCTCAAATTTTGGTTGTAAAAATACACGTCAAAGATTTCCTTATTCCGAATAGCACAAAATACGTTAAAATTCCAAATGTCCTGAAAATGGCATTCGCGAATTGGATTGCTATTTTCGTTATTCCAGTAATGCGAGTTTCGGCGATTAAATGTGCCATTTTTCGTAAATTTAGATTCGTCTGTCCATATGATATTAGTCAAAAAATTAGGAATTTCTTGTATTTTGAGCAAAGCTGTTTCACGAAATTCGATTCGTCTCAAGAAATCGGCTTCTTTCAAATGTTGAACTAATTATAAACAGTATGGTCTAAACTTATGTTTCTTAAGAATTCTTCTGATAGTTGTTGGTGTTAAGCCAATATTTGTTTTCGCGTCGTTTATGGAATTACAAGGATAGGCACGGAAATATCCTAAAGTTATAACTTCATTCTGTTCGTTATCAATAGCAGTTTTTTTGCGAGGCGCAGAGTGTTTAAATGTGCCAAACTGTTCCAAATTTTGAACCACACGTCTTATTGTATCTGCTGATGGTCGGGTGCGCTCAGAATAGCGTTCGATAAATGTTCTTACTGTTCGTTTTACAACTCTATGACATTCAAATAATCTGTATTAGAATATTCAAGTCGAACCATTTCATCAAGAAAAACACAAACTGTCAACAATTTTATTAAATTATTGACTACAAAAGAAAAACAAAATAAGTAAGCATCTTTATCGTGTAATGATGCGCTGATAAGTATGTATTACCTCCGCAGTAAAAAGTAGTTTTTTTCGATTTACTCATAAAGTATTAAATTTTTACACTTATGTTGTATATCGAATTTGAAAAAAATTACTTAGAAAATTTCTATTTGGCAAAAATGACTTTTGAATCACAAAATTATCAATTTTTATAATTTTTGCAGTAACTTATTCAAATATTTTTCTTTATTTCAATTCTGAATTATTTGGTTTCCATGGTGACCACGAACAAGGAATACTAGATTTAAGTATGTAGCTCATTTTTATCACAAATTTTAAAATTGGGATTTTTTTGATAAGTATGAAACTGGTACGTTTAGGCAAATAAAGTTTTAAACAAACGTACCTTAATTTTTTACGTTAAATCGATCTGAGTAATACAAAATAGGGGTTTCCATTTGATTTTTTTGAGTAACTTGCATTTTTTGATAGTCAAGTTTAGACATTCATAATTTTATTTTTTGAAAAATACAAATGTCAGTTTTTGCCGACTGTTGCAATAAACCTCTACCTACAACACCTCAAAGTTTTATTCAAATTGTTTGACAGGAACAGAACAATTAACGAGTTATTACTAAGACCGCATCTGTCAATTTTTTTAGAAAAATGTTTTTTTTTTTAAAACGACTGAAATTTCGTATCTAGTTTATTTAACAAAGTTACCTTAAAATTCGACATAGAATCCACTAATGTATTAATATACGGGATGTTCCATTTAAAATAAGCAACTGAGTACCGGCTTCCGGTATAACCGGAAGTGGTACGAACGTGAAAATACTTTAGATGAGTTAGCCCTAACATCATTACCCTGTCACCAAATTTTCAAAATTATAGTAAGTTTGGTTTAGCAGATACTCATAGCATCAGCTCCCAAAGGCGGACCCTGTATACAGTTCGCATCCACTCATAATGTACAAAGTTTGTTAAAAGCCCGACGCGAAGCGGAGGGCTTTTATATTCCTGAGAGCCATAATCTACAATTATGCCCGTGGTACATACAATGTTTTATTTTATTTTGCACCATGAAACTGGAACAAAATTTTAAAAAGATTCAGTAATTTCGGAAAGCTTTTAAATGCAAATGCAGTGAAATAATGTCCACACAGTAGGCTAATTTGTTGTTACTAAGATACTGTGATATTGCTAAATTGTTGCTAAGGTACTGTTTGTTTGTAAATAATTTGCATTCTAAAATGGAAGGTGAAAACGCAAAAACTTATTCACAAGAAATTTTAGATGAATTTGAATAAGTTTTATTACTATTATTTTTATTAATAAAGGTTGTATAGTAAGGTTGTTGTTTCAATAATTCTTTCAACTTACGTGACATATCATGTCATGTGTTTGCTGTCAATCATGCTGCTTAGCAACAATGACATTTCCGTGCTATAAAGACCACATTACGCCCGCATTTGGGGGCGTATAAAGAACATTATGGTGACAAAATAAAATAAACTTAATTATAGTAGCGCCGGGGAGAGGTGTCTCATGGCGGGCTCGAGAATGAGGATATAATTATTACTGTGAAATGCATCTGTTTCCCTTTATCTTAGAGCGAAGTTCCCACTTAAAGAAAGACGGGTTATATAATATACGTCTGATATATATTTTAAATGCAGGACTTAAAAACGTATGTCGATTCTAAAGTCAAAGCGCATGACGCTGTCAGATGTCTTCTTGGCTATTTAACTTCAAATTGTTCTTCGTATTTCATATAATCCCATCGTGATTTGTAGTTATAATAATTTATCTTTTGCTTCGTAATTTATTAGTTTCCATTGCGTTTGTAAACAACAGTTTTTTTCAAAACGATGTCATTAAAAGGTAAATCTTTGAAAAGCCAAACTCAAGTAATGTTATGAATATACTGCATTATTTCGAGATGGAACGGGGGCCAAATTTACCTTTAACTTCCATTATCCAGGTACGCTAATAATTTTCACTATTTAAATTTATATTTATGTCATATTATGTTGCAGCGAACTGCTCTCGCATGCGGCATTTCCGAGAAAACCGTAACTCGGACAAAGGCGAGAATGACTCTCGATTTACGATCTGGGAAATCGGCGCCGGATTCACCGCAAAAACATAGACCGCGTTTGAAGTCGAAGTCAGAGGATGTCGACGAATACGTGAAAGACGTTTTGAACAGAAAAATTTACAACATGCATGCAACTGGTAAATAAGTCAGAAATTATTGTTGAAATGGAGTTAATCACTGTTTAATTTTAGGCTCACATATTACTATCGAAAAACTCCAAACTGAACTTAAAGAAGATAAAATATTTACCTTCAGTAAAACGAGTTTGAAACAATTGTTACACATAATTGGTTTTGGATTCAAAGTTGACGATGGAAGAAGGCGTTTAATGGAGCAGGTTCATATTGCTGGAGCTCGAGCAACATTTATATATATTTTGCTAATAAAAGTTGTGAAATTAGTTACGATCCTGTCTTTTTGGATGAGATGTGGATTTTTGGTCGAGGAAACGCTCGAAAATAATGGCATAATAATGATTTGAAAAGCACAAAAAACAAACCGCTAGGAGAAGGGAAACAGTAATTAAAATAGTCCGATTTGTTAAAAATATTTTTAACCGAACAAATTTTAGTTTTGTCGTACTGAGTGCTGGCAACAAGGATGGTTTTATATCTAATTCATCATTGGTATTTTTATTTAATTTAATAATAATTATTTAAAAGTAAGATAGCAGACTACCACAATAATATGAACGATGATTTATTTCAAAAATGGTTTCAAAAACAGCTTTTAACAAATTTAGAAAAACGAAGTTTGATAATTCTTGGCAATGCCAGTTATCATTCTACATTAGTAGAAAAATTACCTTCAAGTAGTTGGAAGAAAGAAGATCTTCAATTTTTAAGAAAACAATATGCCTCATTCGAATGATATGCTGAAAGTGGAATTATTACAAATTGCCAAGGATTTACAAGTTCCAAAAATATATGCAAATGATGAAATCGCTCATCAATGGGGCATCAAATTTTACTTTTACCTCCGTATCACTGCCAATTCAACCCTATCGAGTTAATATGGGCAAATTGTAAACAGTAAACAGTATTACAACAAAAACGTTGGAAGACAGGGCTTCAGGGACGAGAATGTTTTATGGCTATGGAACGATTCATTAAACGAAGTAACTGGAGAACTGTTGCAAAAGTGTAATTTACATGCTGAAAAGGAAATGAGCCAGTGGTATACGTTCAAAAAAGAGCTGAGGAAATGGTAAAACCTCTAGCAAACAATGTCGGAGAGTCGAGTGAAGATGATAGTGAAAGTGAAGGTGATGACTTTTAATTATAAGATGTCCATTATTTGAATTTAAAGCAAAAATTAGAATCTTAGTTAGTTTATACCATTGTAAAAAATTATTATATTTAACATATACCTCTGTAACTGTACTTAGGTTTACATTCGTTATATGTAAACTAAGATTTTTAAAATCGGTTATATTATTAACTAATAATAAATCTCATTTTTAACATCCCATACAGTGTATTTATGACAAAATCAGTTATTTATAAGTGGCTTCGATAACCAAATTACAGTCTTGACTGTTTTGACGCAGGGAGATTTGTCGGCTAAAAACGATCCTCCGCAGTTAACCAAACTTTTCACACTTCATTCGGGCACTGCCTATTGCTAGCTAATTCGTTTATTATTAAAATTATTGATATAATTTGTAAAACAGATCCAAAACGAAATTGTGTTAACCCGGTTTCGGTTCTGATAATCGTTTACAGTTGTATAATATATTTTTATCATATGACTACCCACACTCGGTGGACTTTACATGCCAAAATAAGTGCGAACAGACCTTTATACGAGTGGATGGGGATTTTTAAGACCTTTAGGATGCTAAATCCCGAGATATTCGAACAATAATTTTATTTAAATTTGACAGCGCGGCTTAAATTTGAAAATAACCTAGAAACATTGACGATGTTTTATTGGTATTCAAAATTGCTAACTATATGAACCAATAACGACATACGTGTTTAAAATCTTAAACCATGCTTTACCAAAAGATGAGTCATAGACACCTCTCGCCGGCCCGACTTTACTCTCGTGTCATTTGGGTGGTATACTACCAACGCTTCACATATTGTTTGTTACAGATCATCTCATTCATTTACATAAAATACATCTTTTTTCGACCAAAAATAATATAAAAATCAAACAAATTCTTGGTTAATAAATTTTTGGTCTTAAGTAAAAAAAAAAACGGAACCGTTAACAGACATAACTTCCACTATTATTCTGATACCTATCCACATCAATTTAGGACTATTCATAATCGACACAGACGGTCAGTGAATGTGTGGGGTGGAATAATGGGTCAATATTTGACTGGTCTTTATTTTTTCCAAGAACATGTAAAAGGAATGTTGTTTTTACAATTCTTAAGAAATCAGTTTCCAACCTTATTACAAAACGTACCCTTAAACATAAGAAGAACAATGTGGCTTCAAATGAACGGGCACATTTTCATCGCGGGGTTCGAGAACATTTAAATCACCATTACCCAAATCGATGAATTGGAAGAAATGGATCTCAACATTGGCCACCAAGGACACCAGATGATCTAAAACAGCACGTAAAAGAAA
Organism: Vesta saturnalis; assembly: GCA_036346205.1. Taxonomy (NCBI): domain Eukaryota; kingdom Metazoa; phylum Arthropoda; class Insecta; order Coleoptera; family Lampyridae; genus Vesta; species Vesta saturnalis. Next base: position 2,560,788 of record JARFJB010001119.1, on the reverse strand, counting down.
CTTTCCAAACTGTAAGCCCACGTATGTTGGAAAATATTGCAGAGAATTTTAAAAAGAGAACACGTTTGTGTTTAGAGACAGACGGTCGTCATTTTTAACATTTGATTAAGTGATTTTTGTGTACTACTATTCTTTTATTTTAAACTACTATTACCTACATAATAATTTAGATTAGGTTGTAGAACTTGATGACTGCTTCAATTAATTCTGTTTGTCAAAACGCCTCCAATTATATATTTCTTGAACTCAGTTTGCACAAACAAAATGTGCATTTTACTTGAAAATATGAAGAGTAAGCCATAGGAATATGTAATACTATCCGATAGACAATTAAATTTTACATCTGCTGTTGCCATAAAATACAGGTTGTCCTATTTTAATTAAATAAGTTACTACTACCGTTTAAAGCTTGTAATTATTGTCCCTTAATTTTAAGACACCTTGTGTAAGTTAGTAAATGTTTCACACGGGCGACATAAAACTTGATCATTTAGTAGACTCCAGTCTTAATTTGGTTGAAAATAAAAAAATATAAGGTCAGAATTTAAGCAATAAATTTGTTACTACATTTTCACAAAATATTAAATATTTCAAAAACCATTAGGTTTAGGTAGGTTAAGCCTTAATAAAACTCGCATTTATTTTCATCATAGAAACTGAAAATAAATCAGTATACAGGGTGTTCCATTTAAAAAATAGCGACTTTGATACTTTTCGTGTTTTTGGCACACCTTGTGTAACATGAAAATAATTTTAAAATGTAGCGACGTGTCGAATAGCGTTAATAACCCTATATACAGGACCGCCATAAAGTTGGACACATATGGGAAACATTTTTATTATTGAAATTTCTGAAAAACTCTATTGGCGGTTCGCTTCTGCATGTCTGACAACCAAAAAATCCATTGTGACATTTGTCACGTGACCATAGATTTGGCGGGAATTTTGAAAAATGTTAACTGTGATTCCGAAAAATGGGTCAAATTGACAAGATATCGAAAAATTGTATTAAGAAAATGTATTTAGAATGCAATAAAGACCCCATATACCAATTTACAACCAAATCAGAAAAAAATAAAAATACCATTTATTCCCCTCTGCTTTTATTACGAAACATGATAAAATCTTGTTTTACCTGGAAATAGTTTTAATAATATAAAATACATAATTTTTGGTCAAAATTAATCAAATATTTGTAAAATAGACAATTTGTGAGAGGAAAATTTAAAAAATACGATTTAGCCTCGTCGCTGGTTGTGTTCATGGCCTGTATATTGAAGCGCATGAGCTGATCTAATATTTTTAACCGGTAAATAAAATGTAAACGAACTAATGTTTGTAATTAAAGCTTAACAACACATTATTTATCCTTATTAAATTTAATATTGGTTAGTACATTTGAAATTAGCGATATTTTTAATTTAATAAGTTGGCTTTGAAAAATCAAATATTTCGGCTTATAAGGATGAAAATTATTGCTCTTTAAAGTGCACCTCATAGTTTAAGATACCTAAAATTATGTAATTTGTGTTATTAAAACTATTTCCAGGTAGAACAAGATTTTATGATGTTTCGTAATAAAAGCAGAGGGAATGAATGGTATTTTGTATTTTTTTTTTCTGATTTGGTTGAAAATGTTTGTTGCATTCTAAATACATTTTCTTAATACAATTTTTCGATATCATGTCAATTTGGCCCATTTGTCGGCATCACAGTTAACATTTTTCAAAATTCCCGACAAATCTATGGTCATGTGACAAATGTCACAATGGATTTTTTGGTTGCCAGGCATGCAGAAACGAACCGCCAATAGTTTTTCAGAAATTTCAATAATAAAAATTTTTGCCATATGTGTAACTTTATGTCCCTGTATATATATATATATATATATATATATATATATATATATATATATATATATATATGCAAACGGACTAATCAGAAACCAGGGGCACGCCAGTGCCCTCCAATCGCAACAAAAATTCTTTACCATAAATACTTGGTCATGTTCGTTAATGAGCAAAATTCAACCAGGGGCGGGGCATTTTTTAGGGGTCATAATTTAAAAAGAGAGGGGGGGGTGTAAAAGTCCTCATTCTACTTACGGTAATTTTAAAAATGGCATCAAAGAAATTCTACGTCTTGCGAACGGCCAAAGTCATCTTTTGTTTTTCTTATGGGCGCCATATAGAATTCTTACATTTTTAAAATCCTCATTAGAAATCCTCTTCAACCGTGTATCATTTGTTATGTTCGATCAGGGTAAATAATAAAAAATAACAAAATTCAGATTTCATGGTAGTAGGCTTTGATATGTTTATTCATTTTTACTTTAAATTAGCAAAAACTAATTAAAGGATTGTACAAACCTTTCAACGCTCTTTATTCGTACAGCAAATATTGAAACTGAAGAAACTACAATATTTTAGGGTTAAAGTAAATGTTCAAATAAGCCACCGTTTTCTCGCACGCACAGCATACATCGTTTCACCACTTTTTCCGAGGATTGTATTATCATTTGCGGAGTAAGACTGTTAACAGATTCTGCGGTATCGTAGGACCTACAGTATATTTAAAAAAATCAAAAATCAAGAGATGTTATATCAGGGGATCTCGCAGGTCTGCTTACCAGGTTGCTTACCCACTTGTTCGGAAATTCGGCATTCAAGAAGTTCGTGATATATTGTGGCGGAACTTCTCTTGTTGAAAAAACATGTTTTGCAGGGTAACTAGTGGAAGTTCCAAAATTTCTTCTGTTATGTTAGTTTGTAAGAAGTTCAAAGCGAAATTTGACCAAAAAATGGTATTTTTAGGATTAAATATCCCATAGTTAGTAAATGTCCCAACCACGCTTTGCATAACCATTTTTTCTTTATTTTCGTTTGAACTTTTGTTCCTTTTTACCTTTGCAAAACTGCCGTAACCTACAAGATTGTGCGCAGGCTCCTCATAACTCTGCCAGGTTGTTATCTTTCTGGATATTTACTTAAATACATTCCTTGGCGTCATTTCTGCGACAGAGAATAAAGCACTCCAACATACCATATTTGTCACTATTTGAAAATGTATTCATTTTGTAAAGCTCACAATTTATTAACTGTACGCACTGAACACTGCCAGTAAATTCTACTTTGACATACACATGTTATATAGGGTGCCCGTTTTTCGATTTCCAACATGGGGATCTCGGTTATTTAAAGAGATACACTGTCGGTTAAATTTGGGAAAATTTGCGCATTTTGATGCTCAATAATATGTAGTTACGAAATTTCGGATGTTTACAGAGGTTGCTGAGATTTTTCAAAAATAACGAAATTTTCGATTTTCCTTTTTAAACCGAAAACTGTGAAAGGTGGACGTTTTAAACTAAACATTATTAAGACACTTTTTTACGAGAGATCCAAATATGTTATCGAAAATTTCATGGTACCCTAGATCTAGAAGTTATAGTAGCTAACTTTGTTATTTGTTATGGCAGCCATACTGGATTTTTACATTTTTCAATAAAACTCTTTTTGCTGATTACAATGATATATCGTATGGTATGATTCAACTTGAAGATTCAATCAAAATACGGAAAAAACCGTTTTTGCGAAGAGTGCTTTGGAAATAACGTGCATTCTTTTGATTAAATTTAAAAAGTATTATTTATTTTTTAAAAATTCTCTTATAGAGAAGAAAAGCAACGACTATTTTCTAACAAACACAATATTAGACATAAACGTTTTGACTAAATTTAAAGTAATTAAAATTGAATAGTGTTTCGATGCGAAGTGTAATAATTATCTAACATATCTCGTTTTTCTTCATTTGAAAACGGCATTTAAGCGAACTGTCAAAGATGAATTTATATTAAACACAGGAATGCGTGTTCTTTCCAAAGCACTCTTCCTCTCTCAGTTATGTTCATTATACATTCATAGTTTAGTTTTTATCTATTATTATTATTAGGATTAACTATTTAATTTTAAATACTTTAAAATTTTTTGTCTGAAATTCTTTTGTTAGAAAATAGTTTTGAGCATGTCCTTGCTTTTCTTCTTATAAGAGAATTTTTCCATGAAGCATAAATAAACAATAAGTTTTTAAATGTAATCAAAATGTATTTTTTAAACAAAAGAATGCATAGGAAATAACAAAGTTAACTACTATGACTTCTAGATCTAGAGTCCCTTGAAATTTTCGATAACATATTTGGATTTCTCATAAAAAGTGTCTTAATGATGTTTCAGTTGAAAACATCCACCTTTTGCAGTTTTCGGTATAAAAAGGAAAATCGAAAATTGAAAAATTTGTTTTTTTTTAATCTCGGCAACCTCTGAAAACATCCGAAATTTCGTAACGACATATTATTGAGCACTAAAATGCGTAACTTTGCTCAAATGTAACCTACATTGAATCTCTTCAAATAACTGAGATCCCCATGTTAGAGCTCAAAAACGGGCACCATGTATATGGTTGAAGAGGATTTTAAACATTCAATATGGCGGTTATTAGAAAATCAAACGTTTACTTTGACCATTCGTAACACAGTAGGTGTAGAATTTGTTTGATACTATTTTTAAAATCGCCGTATCCTCTCACCTATATCTCGATAATTTGTGACCTTAGCTTCCATAATAACCGAGCTGGTAGCGTGGTGGTGACACGATCTGCTTAGCATTCGAGAAGTAATGAGTTCAATTCCCGTTACCGTTTACCTTGTATGAGGTTTTTTCAGGGGGTTTTCCTCATACACATGTAGCGGCATGGTCACTGCGTATATGCACACCATGTGCGGCTACTTAGGCGAATGCTGGGGTAGTATTTCCCCCCCTCAGAACCCTAACTCCGTTCCTTCCGACCCTATCCTGACAACACCCATCCTTAATCCCACCATGCATATATACGTAATGTATGTATGTATCCTGGGAATCCATGATTGTGGCTGAAGGAGCTCGGAAAGCTCGAGCAGCCCGCCCTTCCCCTTGGGGAGGGAATGAAATACGTGGCCTTTTCCTTTTTTTTCCATAATAAAGAAAACATTGCAGTTTTTCGAAAATGCACATTTTGCTTTTCACCCTGTATCTACGTAACGATATCGATTTGAAATAAAATAAACCTAGATTACTTTTGGGCAGACAAATACGCAACTTTCCTCCTTTTAACCGACTTTGTATCTCCCACCTTTGCCAATATCCCCATTTTATACTGGGCACACTTTATAGGTCACGTGATATACAAATGAAGATAAATCTAATTTAATAGAACCCCCTGTATATTTATATTTTCTTGTAGCCCTTTCTTTCGTAATTTTAAAGTATAGGGGCCACTATGTCTAGCTATTATATTTTTTGACATAACCCACTTCAAAAATTACTCTTATTATGGATACGTATCATGACTTATATGGTTACTAATAAAATTGCAGTAGGCCGCGGTGGATGACTCTAAAGCCACTAGCAATTTTGTTGTTTGACGTAATACTGTCGTAATATATGGTATTGAAATGCATTACATTACATGGATGCCGAAAAATTTGGTAATTTTGAAAAATATAAATCATATAAAGCAACCGGTTCCCTGTGAATTTTTAAATTGCTATCGTCTATTGAGAAAAATTTTTTAAAAAAAACCTGTGAATTTTTAAATTGTTATCGTCTATTGAGAGACACCAAATCTTTTAAAAAAAACCTAGAGTGATTCAGAACGAAGCTCGAAATGTTTTGATCTATATTACTTTATTTGGAAGGTTGCTATCGAAATATAGTTAAGTGGAAATCAAGTTTTGATCCCTAGATTTTCGTATATAATACAAGTGGTACGAATCTTGCCGATAATTTTTGTCAGTCACATCACGAATAGTTGTGGTGACAAAAATCGCCACGAGTGCTTTAGCACGAATGGCGAGTGATTCTAACTAACAAAAATTCCTTCCACGAGTTGGATTCAGCAAGACAATCCAAAGAAAATACAGGAGAATTGAAGGTTTTTTTTTCGAAATGCAGTAGTTCATAGTAATTGTGTTATAAATAATAATTATTATTAATACAGTTTATTGTTTTTTTTTACCTTTATTCTCACCTGTATTATCGCTGTAAGAACTTGCTCCTTAGAATGAAAATACTGTTTCGATTGGTTGCTAAATTTTGAGTTGGATTGTCGCATTTATCAAAGTTATAGTTATTGTGTGCTTTTTTTTAAATTCAAATTAAGTTTTTTAAGCTATAATAAAATAATCAATAATCGATATCTTTACGTAATTCAGCATGTTTAGAATTTTTTAGACAACGCACAGAAGCTAGTCTACTCGATGCATCACGTGGGCTTGGAAAAAGTTATTCCAAAATTCAAAGGAAATAACTATAAGCTTACAGAGGATTAAAGGCGGAAAAGATTAGGGTTTGTTCAACACTTACTACGCAGATTGAATGAAAATCTTAATTTGTTTACACAAATTCTATGGACAGATAAGTCGCCATTTTGTAAAATCGAAATTTTCAATAAAAAAACAGACATTCTTGGGAAAACGAACAACGAAATTAAACATTATGAAAAAGGTCTGGTGTGCAATTTTCCAAGTTTGTCGGGGCTATATTTTTTTATTATACCTTAACGCAGGGAACTTATTTATAAATTATTCTTCCTAAGGTAGAAAAGCTTTTAGAAGAATAATTTTCTGCTGACAAGATTAATCAAATAATTTGTCAGCAGAGCGGACTGTATATGACTTATATTGCCCGTCTCTAACTTCTGACCTACAGTCTTTTGAGCATAGAAGAATAGTTTCGGTTCTGTCCTTGTTCTATCGCAATTACAATGGAAATTGTGCCTTCGAAATACACTCCTTAATACCGTTACCGTCGCAGGCCATCTTCGCTAGGAACACTCGATGTACCCATTCACACCATAATTACGCGCTAAAAATTCCATCTTGTCACAGTAAACGGGCCCAATCTACATTTTTTCACACGGCCACAAAATTGTGGAATGCACTACCCAGTTTCAAACTCCTCCAAACTTTGGATTAAGTAAATTAAAGGTAACCGTTCATAAACATTTCTCGACAGCCTAACAATATCCCTAACCCCCTCCCAGTGTTCATATGTTCTTTAGCACGTTAGACTAATCTTAGCCTGTTCAGGAATACTATTCGTAAAAAAAATCTGTAAATATTCATTTTTTAAATTTATTAGCACCTAGTGCAATGTTTCTATTAACGCATTGTTGCAACGAATGATGTGCATTTAGTCTCCTTTTAATTCCAGAAAACAATCTTCCTGACTTTGCTTTTTTGCTGCCACATGTAACTTTTCTTCATGCTACCGATGTTGGCTGTACTGGTATATTTTTTTCCTCTTCGGCGAGTTTTACTTACTTTTCCTTTGGTGTTGCTGTTTCTTGCAGTTCCCTTGTATTTAAAAACTGTGTGAAGACCAGACAGAAGAGAGCTTTTGGAACAAGCACATTTTGTTATGTTATTTAAATATGTTACTACAGCTGGACAGTCTTTTTCAAGGTCTTCGATATTTTTCATTATAAAATTGTAGTACTGCGTCCACTTTTGTTTTACTATTTAGGCCGAACAAATGTTGCCATCCCACTTCACATGTACACATACACGTTTGAAGATTCACAGAATATGACATTTTTATTGTTTCGCTTGTTACTGAAAATTCCAATGATTCCATACTGATAGACTCAACAATCATTTTGCATCAGTCACTGTAGGTAAATAGTAGAAACCGATTTTGAGACTCTATTGAAGAGTAAATCCAATATACGCATCTGTAATAATTTTTAAAGCTTATAATAATGTAATCGTTCAATTGGACTAGATTGAATGTCTTGGCTCTCTGTAAAGGTATGTCTTTTAGTGACCGAAACATAATCATAGTTATTAGTATCATTTCCTCTTTAACTTTAAATTTGCTCTATGTAACAAACGCCAAGTTTCCTCATGAGCCAGTAGATTGCTTATACAACCCTTAAAATTTTCATTGTCGCAATTTTTAACAATATGTGGTTTGGCTTCATTTACCTCATTTTCCGCATCGTCATGCATGTAGTACATTCTACTACAGTCCGCGCGGCCAAAGAATGCCTCGTGTCGCGCATGGATGTTCGTGCATTCGGCCGCACTCGTTAACGCAATAGCGACTGAAAGCATTACCAGTGGCGTCGGTGTCGCGTTTTCAATTATTCGTCACCAAACCACAAGAAATTATAAAATATTTTATTTATTTGAATTACATATGAACAGAAATAGTTTACACATTTATAAAATAAAAAAATAGCCATTTTGACAAGTAATAAATTTTATATTTGAATTACAAATGAACACAACAGTTTAATCGTTTATGAAAATCAAAAAAGTATAAGTTCGATTTTTAATTATAGAAACAGAATAGGCTGTATTTTAAGAGTATTCTTCAGGATTTAAAAAAAATATGATATTTCTTAGGTAATCAATTTTTATATTTCCATACACTTTGGGGAAAAGTTACTCAAATGGCGATAACTACCTACTATAATAATATTAAATACTACTAACAAATAAGTCACACAATCATTCATCTCTAGACCAGCCACTTTCAGTTTCTGAATCGTCCTCCAAATTTATCACCAGTTTTTCGACTTGTACGTCAATCAGTATTTCGTTCTCTAAATTTTTTTTTTTCCTGGTCGATTACCTTCTTACAGCACTTTTGCCAGTTTTCTTGAGTAAGATCCGCTAATTCTTCTTCCAACAATCTTCTAACGTGGTTGAAGTTAAAGGTGGTATTCTCTTTGCAACATTATTTTTCACTTGAGCCCAAATCAACTCAATCGGGTTTAAGTCCGGGTGATAGGAAGGTAGTCGCAACACCGTATGTCCTTCATTACTTAATATACAATCAAACTTGTACGTTATATGTTCCTTTTTGTGTAGCTTAATTATTTCATAAAGTTGTGGTCTGTACATCAAAGGAGTGAACGGTATCTTTTTCTCTATTAACCACTTCACCATATCTGCCTTTTTCGAATTACTTGTTGGAGCACGATCCACCCGAACATTATGGTACGGCGCATTATCAATAACCAAAATCGATTGTGGAGGCAAGTTTGGTAAAAGTTTCTCACGTAACCATTTCGTAGTTGCTACCATTCATCTCGTCGTGACAATCTCCACTGCTAGTTCCTGATTTAAATATCAGACTACAACCTGGTAAAAAAACCGTTTCACATCCTGCATGTACCACAATCATTCTTGGTCCTTTGGAAATTGCAGACAGCAATCGTTCTTCTCTATTAAAAGTGTTCTATTATTCTCAGTTCGATGCCATTGAAATTCCAGGTCTTTTAATATAACACGTAAAGATGTAGCACCACCGTGCCAACCTAAGTCATTGTGGAGTTTCTCGCGTACAGCAGGAATTGTCACCCGTGCACCCTCGGTCTTGTGAAAATTATATACTATATTGCGAAAAAGGCTCTTTTCGAAATCTTCCAAGTCGGTCACAGAAGACGGACGTGGGCGTTTCTGGCCTGGAGTTGAAAATCTTGGTTTTCCCTCTTCTGTTGGACCTTCACCCTCTTTAATAATATTTGCCACTGATCTAACAGACACTTTTGTTGCTTCAGACACGGTTTCTTTTAATTGTTTCAAGGTATATGTAGGGTGTAAGTTTTTCAAATAACTGTACACATTATATATCATCTCACGCGTTTGACCACTTATTACTTGGCCACTTTTTCCCAATGTAGAACTCATATTTCTACACTCGCTTTTAAATCACAGTTGGAAACGAACTAACTAATAAAAACATTTTTGAATATTTGCTAATCTGTTGTTAATGATACTAAGGAATGTCAACTATTAGAATTTCTTAAATGAGAATTTAAGCAAATGCCATTAGCATTACAGGCGCCGCAAAACTACTTATTTATTTTACTATGTATTGTGAAAGTATTTGTTGTTTATACATATTTGTCTAATAAATTTGAGTATTATGAGCTTTAAAATTCACATAGGACACAAAATGGTTCACTGTCGTTTTATTGCAATAATTGTATTAAAGTTAAATTAACAAGTACGTATGTAAATTAATAACAGAAATAAATAATTAATTAGTGTAATACATGATAATAAACGGAACGCGCTTTTGGTGGCGACGCCACTGACATGCCGCGCTTAAGAGACTTGAAGTTGGACGAATGCGCATCCAACGTTCAGGCATTCTTTGGCCGCGCGGACTAATATCCAATATCCAATGGGAGATCTTCTAATAAAGTGTGCAGTTCATTTTCCAAAAATTTCCGATAGAGTTCGCCTGTCAATCGTTTGGGAAATCCAAATCGATCAATTAGATAAGTGTCAATTATACCTGCCCACACATTACTAGAATACCGATACTGGTGATTCCGTATTACGGTATAATAAGGGTTTTTATGGCTCCAATAATGAATATTATGTATGTTCAAAACACCATCGTCACTAAATCCAGCTTCATCAGTAAACAAAATTAATGACAGAAAGTCATGATTTTGCAACCACGTGCAATATTGTACACGCGGTAACAAATCCTGGTCCAATAGGTGATGAATGTTTTGAAAATGAAATGGGTGAAGTTGTTCTTTGAGAATTAGCCTAACTGGCTGACGATTAACATTCGGTACAGCTGCACTTATTCTTCTGGTGCATATTTTTAGATTATTTTCTAATTGCAATACAGCTCCTTCGTTTGCAATAGTGCGACGAGTTCTGTGAGCCCCAGCAACAACTTTTGCTTTTTTAAAGCAGCCATCTTCTCTCAAACGCCTATGCATGTCAATAAATTTTCTGACTTCAGGAACTTGTCTTAATGGATATCTCTTGATAGATACGTTGAGCTTCGGAAGAATTTGATCGAGCTTCGCCGTGACACATAATCATGTCCCTGTATTCTGCAGAAGTATAGCGAACCATTTTTGAAAGCAACTTTAAACAACAACGTAATACGTAGAAAATCAGGAACACGACAAACTTTAAACAAATTATTTTGACAGTTACCAATGATTTGCAGTTTTTGTACAAAAATGTTTCCATAGCAGTAATAAAAAATAAATAAAATTACAGGGTGAAACAATGTTATTTTTTCGGTTTAAAGTCGTAAATCTTCTTTGCCACTGGATGCAAATTAAGCTTCATATTCTGACACAAAATAGTGCAAGGGTATACTGTGCACTAATTTTGGTTCAATTGTCTCTTTACAATCGCAAGGAATGTAAAAAATCAAAAAATTAAAAAAAAACTTCAATAGTCTGTAACTTGAAAACAAAAAACGAACGGACATTATTGTATAGGAGCTTTTTTTATTATTTTTTGGTCCTCTATCGCGTGGTGCTGTGCATTGTAGTTTATTTTGTCACCCTGTATATGCAAATGTGGTTTCTCCTAAACTTTAAAACTCTAAAAATTAAAATAACACCCTGTACACATCAAAATACTTCCAGTAGAAAAACATGTCAGATTTATGTATTCGAAAAAAAATTTCCTTTCCAACAAATAAAAGTGCATTTGTCTGTTCAACTCTTGCAAAAATCTTCACTTTTTTTGAAGATTTTGGCAAACGTAAAACATTTTTCCTTGTTTGACACAATGTGAACTCTAACATACTCTCGGTATTTCCTTGACAATATACAAAAACCTACAACATATCGGTATATTCTACATTGGTATATTGCCATAGTTTGAACTAAATAAAACCACTGTAACATTTGGGTAACTTTTACTATTAAATTTTCTTAATAATTAATAATTTCAAAAACTTAAATTATCTATCTAAATTTTCATCATATTCGGGCAATATACCAATACAGAATATACCGATATGTTATTGGTTTTTGGATATTGTCAAAGAAATAGCCGAGAGTGCGTCAGAGTTTACTCTTAAACGTTTCCAAATTGTCATACACCAAGTCATCGAATGTTAGCTGCAGTGAAGAAACGTCTTCGGAAAACCGGTAGCATAGCTGCTGAAACCGCTGATTATGGAAGATAAACAAAAATTTAAAAAAAATGTAAACATTTTTACTCGTGGATTTACTTGTACAAGTTCGGAGAGATATGTGGGACATGCACGATGGTACTCCACCTCATTTTTTATTGCCTTATAATGTGGCGGTTTAAACCCTGGAGTAAATAATTTAATAATAAATAAGTAGATGTGCTCAAAACAAATCATTAAAATAACCAGGGATCCAAAACACTCAATAAAATATAATGCCGTTGTCTCAGTTGGTAGATTAATTCAAGAAGATTCAATCTTTTCTGATTTGCTTAATTACCACAATTCCTGCTTAGTTATTTCCACTTAACATCAATATAGTAGCTGCAATGTAACAATAATAAAACTTACCTCGTACGACAAGTTATTTTTTGATTATGCTCGGAATAACTAAACCGAGGATACAATAAAAAAATTCACCAAAATGTCAAAATAAAAGATATACAAACTAGGTTTATTAAACATTTAAATTTAGAATTATATAAAATATATCTTAAAAACTATCTAAAGGGATACGGAAATGTAAACCAAAGGTGATGTAATCTTTGCAACAAATATTGCGCAATATGTCGTAATAACTTTGCTGTACGTTGTAAACCATACCAAAGTTGAATTTTACTTCTTATAAATTTATCTTCATGAAATTTGAACAGTCCAGTGTTTATTGCATTCTCTCGAAAGTTCAAATGAAAAATGTGATCTAAATTTAGATCTAAATTACTTGCAAAATTGTAATCATGAGCATCGAAAATACCAAAAGTAATAAAAGTAAAAGTGGTAAGTAAAAGTAACTAAAGTAAAAGTGCCTGCAAAAAGCAAATGTTTTAAATTTTAATATAAGACGAGTTAAATGTATCTTACCATTAAATCAATGGCACTTTTCACAAAATTTAGGTGGAAACCCAAACATGGCTTCCTAATCAAAATAACGTTCAACAAGTAATCCTCATAGTGACGCTTACGATATCAGGTGATATGGCGGTGCGCGAAAAAATGTGCAGAAAATTAATTCAAAGGTATGGGAATATAAACCCCTAAGAAGATATGCACTTAAGTTACACCAAAATGCAAATTAAGTTGCCTACCACATACTTATAATTCATGAATAATTAAACACTTTTTTTTATTTACAACTAAATGAACGAATAACGTAAATTACGGTATATTTTAACACAACTCAAAATGGGTTGTTACAACCTGTTCGAAATTACTTAAATGAACAGTACCGAAACAAATGGATAGATAGTCGTAATGATGCTCCTGTGAATTGGCTACTACGTTCTCCTGACTTAAATCCATAAGATTTTTTGTATGGGGACATATTAAGTCCTTACCTTTCTTAGCTGCAAAAGATAGGGAAAAAAATTTATCAAGTCCATAATGAGATAGACCGTGGCACAAAAAAGTTATAGTGATTTTAATCCTAATCGTCACTCGTGGCGCCCTATTGGAGATAGAACAAAATAGTTCACAAATGTGAATTTCTCATTCCAAGAAATCCCTGTATACCAAATTTCGAAATATATTAAAGAAAATGTGATTTATTTGTTCAACTTTGACACCTGCAACTCGGTTATTATTAACTTTTGGACTAAGGTAAGTTTAGTTAAATCGACTTATTTTCACATGTCCTCTGAGAGCGTTGTGAACACCTTTTCCGGAACACCTCGTATAAACGTTTTTCGGGCATCCGCGGAGTTTTCCGAAGAGATAACGCGTCTGCTATTTACATAAATGCCAGCGGACCAGCTCCAAGTAACGTTTTAGAAGTTAAAAAGCAATTAAATGGTCAATTCGATGTTTGGATTGACAATAGCAATGGCCATCCATCAGCTCCGATTTAACCCCTTTAGATACATTTTTGTGTGAATATTTAAATGACAAAATTAATAATTTTACTAACACTGTTCAAAGTAATAAACAAAAATTTTAGGAAGACATTTATGAACTAAACCAGGAGAATAATTCTTGTTCTAATTCCTGAAATGTGTGCTGTTTGACGCATTAAATGCTTCCAAATGAGCAAATAAATTTTAACCAATGCCATCAAACGGTGGTGTGTATGAATTTTTATTGCTGGATATTGACACAATGGAAACGCGACAAATATATAATGATTGGATGATAAAAAGCGAAATAGTCCTCATTTTACACCGGCGCGAAACCGTCGAAACCTTAAATTTTGCGGTCATTTTTTATTATGTAGTTTGAAATTATATAAATTTTAAAATTGAAAGTGTCTGCAACCATTAAAAATAAGGTTGTTTAAATGTATTAGTAACTTTGTATTAGATTTAATTATCGTTAGATTTAAGGAATGTTCAACAAAGAGCAGCGCTGAATTCATTTTCCTTTAGAGGAAGTAGTAAATACGATAATTTATAAATTACTTATAAATAGAATTAAGTAAATGGTGAATGAATATGGTTCACAATTAATTGGTTATAACTGAAAATTTTGAAAAAATGTTTTAACTATACTTAAGCATAGAATTTAAATAAACAATAAGATAAACATTAAATACTGTAAGTAAAATCATGTTGAATTAGGACAGTGCTACGAAATAAATAGTGAAGTTCAAACATGCTTAAAGTTTCGTTTATGTCTGTAAGCGAAAACAGGTGTTTACTGGTTCGTATAAAAACAGTTGTGTGCCTTAATTACTGAAAGGAAGGAAAATTGGTTTGTCACGAAGCCAATTTTAGATTGGAGATTGGAACATTATTATACCACACTTACCTTAGAACATATTACGAGTGTTTGTGCAGGTAGTGATCTGGAAGGAATACCTGATATTGGATTATTAATTTCGATTAAGAGACTTTATTTTTCTTTTATATATAATATTGAAATACGTCAATGGTCGCGTGCTCACAGTAGATTTTTGTTTAGTTGATTAAAATTATTGATAGAGTAAATATGTTGTCTTGGAACTCGGCCATTGAATGTATACGTACATACTTTTAGTAGCTGGATTACAAGGCCGATAGGATTCGTAAAAGAAATGTCTGTGACATTTTACGATAAATTCGTTACAATTAAACATAACGTTTAATTTGGGTTTGGGTGGTCAAATTTTACCCTGGTGTTCATTTATTGTAGTACCACTATATTAGGTTACAAAAAAGTATATGCACACATGGACTAACTTAATTCATAACAGGAATACAAATTTCCACTTATATTTAAATTGGCTGTGACATAGATACCGTATATATTTGGCAGTTAATTCACAAGAAATTAATATACATTTTCAAATGCCTCGTTTGTTTTGTTTTTAATATATTTAATATAATTTAACATTGACATTTTTTATTGTTCCTTAAGTGGAAGCGTTTAGCACACTAGTTGTATACTATTAACTCATTCCGATTTACCGTCAAATTTTAATGTAAATTTATGTAAGATGTTTTATCTTAAAAATTTATTTGGAAATACCCTAATTTTTATACAGTTTTAGGATTTATCGTCAAGTTTTAAGGTCAGTTTATAACCTTTCCAACCTACAAAATGGAAATTAAATGAAATGAAATAATTTTAATAACATTTTTTTAGGATAATTATACAACCTCTTTTATAAGAAGTTCATTACGAAAATAGGCAACATTGTAAACGCAAAAACCATAATCTATTTCAAACAGACGTTGAAAACCTCATGGCAGATAGAGGTTAATAAATATCGAGATGCTAACTTAAATGAAAAGAAATGAAATAAATTTTAATTTAAATTTTTTTAGGATAACTATGCAACCTCTTTTTTATACGTTCATAACCAAAACAGGAAACATTGTAAAAACAAAAACAATAATCTTTGTCGGAATGACGTTTAAAACATGTCAGACAGAGATTAATAGAGCTAAATACATGTTATTCCAGAGCCGCCGGCTTCTATAAAAATATCAATAATACAGCTTCACCATTGTCAATCATATTTATTTAACTTCGACATTTATTTCGATGTACATTAAAAAACTTTTTTTTGCCGTTAAATTACGCGTCATATCTAAAAATTGCATAGAACATAATTAATCGATATGTTTAAGATTTATATCTAGGAATTTTTATATCTTTAAAATATACAGCTGTTTTAGAGATATTTGATAAAATCCAAAAACTACCCCTAATAAACCCCCCTCACCGCTTGATAAAAACCACTGCTGGATTTGTCTTAAAATCAGCTCTAGGCTCTAAGCCAAATAAAACGTAGGTATTCTCGTTCTGGAGTTATTGTGGATACTAACATACATCCACACACACAGACATTCAGACATGATGACCGATCTTGGCGAAACTTGCCCAAAATTGAAAGAGTGAAAAAGTCGATTGTATAAGCTTCTATATCCACATATGTATATGTAGATTGAAAGGTAAAAATGATTCAATTTTAATTTTGATCAAGTCAACCGGTAATAAGTTGACAGTTCAAAAATGCATTAAACTACAGAAAATTATTTTTAGACAAATGAGGTATTCATAACAGATTCTCAAACTATCCCCATTTCGATCATAACACAATTGCAGTCTTACCAGAAAAGACCTGTTTACTAGTGATGGGACCTCTCGAATAAAAAATAATCGATCATTCGATTGTACGGATATCTCGAGATATTTCGAGTGGTTATGCGAAAATCATTCGAAAGGTTTGTTGATCGAAGTCAGCACTCACTCCGTCGAGTCACTCATCATCGCATTCATTCGTTCCACTTTCTTCTCGATTTTGGCTTCAGCGATAAGATCGAAATATTAGTACACTGCAGCTTCGGTCGGAGTCGGAACACCATATTTGGGTTACTAACAAACCTATCGCACGTTATGTAGCCTGTTACAAGGATTATTTTTGCTTGCGCAGTGTTTAGTTTAGAAACTTAAAACCCCGCATTTCGATTTTGTTAAATTTTATTCAATCATTCGACATCAACGATCATTAAAAATAATTCTTTTTCAAGTTTTAATGTTTGAAAGGATACGTAGCACAATTCTAAATACAACAAATTTTAAATTAGATGTCAGATTCAGTATATATGACTAAACAAAAATGTTATGTACAAAATGGAAAGAAAACATTTCTTGCACAGCTTACATTCCACATTAGACTGATCCGTCGATTTTACAAAAAACTCCCAAAGTATAGATTTTTTATTACCAATAAGGCGACTGATTTTAATTTCCGAAATTGACTTGTTGCACGATTGATTTGACCTCAGTAAAACTAAACTTAAACTTAACGCAAATGAAAAGGGAAAGATGAAGGAGACAAAAAATTGCAACCACCATGATAAGACAGTTTTATCAGATATCATAATAATTATTTATGTATTGCTTCACCACCGCCGAATCCTTTGGCGGTAGCCGCACGTGCAGCGGTTAGCGATTAGGTTATCCCACATACATCTGTGGCGATTGCCGATTGTACCGAGCCGACTTGGTGTTGCGAGATTTGAGAACTCGTGTTCTGAAAAACGAGAGATTGTCCTAAGTGAAATAATTTTTCGAAATGGAATCATTCGAATGATCATTCGATTGTAAATTTCACTCGAGAGGTGAAGTTTCGATTGTTGAAATCATTAGATTGTGCCAATCACTATTATTCACCTTTCGTAACACCTCAATGCTTACGCTATTTCTAAACGCATTAATTATGCGTTGTTTTATATCTTTTGCAATAGTCTGAGCTGTTTGACATACGTTTTTTATGTGACCCCGTAGAAAAAAAATCTAATTCTGTTGTCTAGCGATCTAGGTAGCCAAGAAACGGAACTGCCATGGGCTATCCATCTACCTTCAAATTCTCAGACATTTACCGCCGCAGAAGCATCGCCATGCTGTAGCCACATATTTTGCCTTAAAACAACAGGAGTGTTTTGCAAAAGTTGGGGCAAATCATTTTGCAAAAAATACAAATATTCAGTACCATTCAAATGTCCGTTAAAGAAATGTGGCCCAACTATAGAATCGCCCATAATACTACCCCAAACATTTACAGTCCACTGCCGCTGCGAATTAACTAATCTTACTATGTTTTGGTTTTCCGTTGCACAATAGTGAAGATTATGACGGTTGGGGCTACCACTATGAGTGAAAGTTGACTCATCGGAGAATAATACATTTTGGAAAAGGTTAGGTGTTATACTTTCTATTTCCAACCCCCATTGGCAAAATGTTGTCCTAATCTCCAAATCAGGACCTAACAGTTCTTGATGGAAGGATATACTGCAGCCATGATACTTGTTCGTCTGTAAAATTTTAATTGCGGTAGATCGGGGTATATCGGTTTCTTTGGATATTGTTGCCGAACTGGTAGAAGGCTCCGAAATTACAGACAAGAAAACATTCAATTGTTCTTCATCGTTTATCCTCTTAGCCCTTTCACATTTTTCATAATTCACATTATCTGTTCTAATAAACCTTTCTTTAAGTTTTTTTAAACTTCCAACCGAGGGTTGTCTTCTGTCGGGATATTTTTGCATACATCCTTTGAGTTAACAAATAATTTTGATCAGCGAGATCCCATAACGAACATCATGTCAACCAGTTCCGTTCTTTCGAAATTCGTCTGCACCTACAAACATTAATATGAGATAAGAATGAAATATACAAAGGAAGAGGAAAATGCCACGTATTTAAGGGGGAGGGCGAGCTGCTCGAGCTTTCCAAGCTCCTTCAGCCACAATCATAGATTCCCAGCATACATACATACATTAGATATATATATATATATATATATATATATATATATATATATATATATATATATATATGCATGGTGGGATTAAAGATGGGTATGGTCAGGATAGGATCGGAACAAACGGAGTTAGGGTTCTGAGGGGGAAAATACTACCCCAGCATTCTCCTAAATATTCTCACATGATGTGCGTATACGCAGTGACATTCCGCTACATGGGTATGAAGAAGACGCCCTCATACAGGGTAGACGGTAACTGGAATCGAACCCATTACCTCCCGAATCCTAAGCAGATCGTGTTACCACTACTCTACTAGCTCGGTAAATATACAAAACGAGTGCGTAACTACTCACCAAGTGGATAATAATGAACATAAAAATTGTGTAAGAGATATTTAAAAGATATGTCTGGATTAAAAAAAAGAAATAACGAACGTACAATATAACACTAAATGTCACAAACAACAATGACATTTATGATATTTTCGGAAAAAAAGCAGACATCAATAGGAATAAACAAACATTGT
Organism: Vesta saturnalis; assembly: GCA_036346205.1. NCBI lineage: Eukaryota > Metazoa > Arthropoda > Insecta > Coleoptera > Lampyridae > Vesta > Vesta saturnalis. The sequence continues at coordinate 2,541,571 of JARFJB010001119.1, read as the reverse complement.
TTTTGTTTCCATGTCAACATGTAGCCGGTTGACTTGATCAAAATAAAAACTAAAATAATTTTCTTAATTTTGCCGAATAATCCGGAAACGGTAAATTTTAGAGAAAGGACACCTTACATAAACTGACCTTAAAATTTGACGATAAATTCGAAAACGGTATAAATATTAGGGTATTCCATTTGAAATAAGCAAATTACTGAGGTTTAAAATCATGCAACTTTGGATGAATATTTCCTAGGTTGTAGAGGACTTTTTTAAACTAAAATTCGTCGTAGCTTATTAGGTTTTCTTAGAGCCCCAGAATACCGATTCCGAAATTCGCAGAGGTCAGGGTACAGCACCGATTTTTGTGTTACCTTGCAGCTGTCAAAATTTTCAATTTTTTCCAAATAATTCGAAAACGGCAAATTTTTTGACAAAATATCTTATATAAATTAACATTAAAATTTGACGATAAATCCGAATAAGGCAAAAAATGGGGGGTTTCGATTTAAAAAAAACATAATTTGTTACTACCACACTTTTATGACGCACCCCGTATATTGGAAAATAATTTAAAAATACGCACCTCTTAAACACTAAAAACTCTGATAGGAAACGTTTCCTGCTTAAACTCATATTTAGTGAGATATCGCACTTTCACGCACTAATGAGCAACATTTTTAGTAAAACTGCACAAATAACAAACAAGAAAGGCAATTAAACAGCAAAATGGAACATACAGAATATATAGATATATCAATTACATACAGATAATTTAAACATATTTTCTGTATCTCCTATTTTATTTGAATAACTTGATTTTGTTGTTTCATTATTGTTTGTAGTGATAGTTATGTTGCGCAATTTCATTAAATACGCCAAACCACATCTTATGCCAAAAATAGATAAAGAAATAAGTATTTGTTTAGAACATAAAAACATGAATAACTTAACAGCGAGATATCGTAAGTAAGTAAGTCTCACATAAAACACCCAACAGGAGAACAAATAGATTCGACAAATCAATGTACCGGGTGTCAACGAGGTCATGTATCAGGCCCTCATTTTTTTATGTTTAATAATATTTTATTGAAGCATGTATGTAAGAAAGGCCTGTGGAATTTTTGACTAAATCAAAGTTTTAATATCACTTCCGGTTCGAGCGGAAGTGTCCTTGATTTTCTTATTTCAAATAGCACCCTGTATATTTTTTCCATATTATGATTTGTGTTGATTTGTTTCATAACATTGAAGAATAAGTAGTAATCTTCGAAATTATTTAAGAAAAAATATGGGTCCTTATTTAAACGTAGGAAATAGGGCTTGTTTTATTAAGAAAATAACGAAAAAAGATTATTGACATTTAAAATAACTTTAAAAACATAATAAATGGTTGGTATGTTCATTTTCAAGTCAATGACAATTCATTCTTACGTTTTTATGATTAAAACATTTTTTTTTTAAATTCGTTGATTTTTCATAGCCAACTTTTCGAAAATGTTAAAATGGCCAATATACCGCCATTTTAAAAATAAAAAACGAGGGCCTGATACATGGTCTCGTTGACACCCGGTATATAATCTTTTATTTCTGACTCGCCTTGTAGAAATTTCAATAAGGGCATTAGAAGGCTTCCTCGCTCTGTGAAAATAACTCCTCCATGTCCAACCCGCTATCTCCGAGATATTGGTTGTAAACGAAATTATGGGACATCCAGATGCAGATTGCATTTTTTATTTTTGTTTAAACTGTGGTTAATTTTGTTATCATATTTTTTCACCGTAAATATTTTAAATTCCACATCAAAGATCGTAAATTTATACTTAAAATTACATTTACCTCTTTTATGTACATTTTAATATTGAAAACATCTGCGGGGTATTTTCTTCCATCTGATCGCGAAATGATGTATTGAAATACAGTTGATGAATATCCCGCTTTCTAAATAAACATCAGTTTTGTCGCAATTACGATTTCAATATGCAATTTGAGTTTTTAATTAAATGCCACTGTGTAAAGTAAACTCAATATTCTACATATTTAGAAGTGATAAATATTGTCGTCTACAATCTTTCATTTGCTTTACTTATAATAACATATGTAGGAACGGCGTAAGTATTACAAAGAATAGTTTAACATTTTCGGCAATGGTAAATTAAATAAGTGTGTATTCACATTTGCTGAAGTGTTGGTTGATTAATATTTCGTGAATTTCTGCTCAACAAAACCAGAGGGGCAACTAAGCAACAATTAATTTTCAAGTAATGTAAAAAGAGTAAAAATTTGATCGTAAATCAAGATAATATTTCCAAAGGAATCTTGCTTATTGCTTAGTAATGGGATGTTATAGTAGTAGAAAAACAAAAAATCTGGGGCAGATTTTAGGGTGTTTCAATACTAATTGGAAATATTTTAACTGTAGAATCCTGAGCTCAAAATATAAAGATTTGGCCCAAATCACCTAAATAAAATGTGTCTCCTGTCTGAGTTACAGGGTGTTTTATTTAAAAATTTAAAAATTATTTGTGCCCAGTACTTTAAAACTATTTGACGTTGTATTGTCATACTTGGCGGAAAGTAAGGAGCTACTAAGGAGAGGAACTCGTTCCTTGATCTGCGCATACACCTAAAACCACTTTTGTTTTAATTTAATCAAATAGCATTTTCAATGTCAAACTTTCAGAGCAGGTTTGGACTAGTGGTAAAATGGTCGCCTGCCTCGCCTTCAGTGCGGGTTCGAGTCCCAATCAACATAACTTTTTTAGGTTAGAGTAGTTTTTTTATCTAATCTAATTTTTTTTAATCTAATTTGTTAGGTTACAGTAGTTTTGTTTATCTAATCTAAACTAGATATATACACCGAAAGTCTTTAAGTGCATGCGCACATCAAGGAACGAGTTCCTCTCCTTAGTCGTTTCTGGGAAGTGTAGGTACTATACGCCCTACTAAATTAAACGTTTCTGGCTACTACCAGAAGCGTACGACAGGGGCAAGTGACTACTTGATCCGTTCGAAATTCTACGCCTCTGACGGATTTTAGCACAATTTTTCGATTCTCCAATACTTTCATACTCTTTCTTCATAACGATAAAGTCATTATTTTTCGAGATATTTTAAGTTAAACATGAAGCTGCTGAAATATTTTGATTTTAATTTGTATTAATTATGGTGTTTTGGGTCAATTTTGCCTATATATATATATATATATATATATATATATATATATATATATATATATATATTAGGCAAATGAAACTTTAATCCTATTAACAAAAAACATAATCTTATTTATCGAAATTTCTTGAAACGAATTAAACATTTAAAAACAAATTGACCCAAAACACCGACATAATCAATACACATTAAAATCAAAATAATTGTGCAGCTTTATGTTTAAATTAAAATATCTCGAAAAATAATGACTTTATCGTTATAAAGGAAGAGTATGAGATTTACGTAGAAAGTTATGGAGAACCGAAAAATTGTGCTAAAATTTCAATTGCGCCATTGGCGTAGAATTTGGAATGGATCAAGTAGTCATATGCCCCTGTCGTACGCCTCGGGTAGTAGCCAGAAACGTTTATTTAACATAGTTTAGTAGGGTTATAGTACCTACACTTCACGCCAAATATGACAATAAAACGTCAAATAGTTTTAAAGTACTGGGCACAAATAATTTTTAAATAAAGCACTCTGTAACTCAGACAGGAGACACATTTTATCTAGGAGATTTGGGTTAAATCTTCATATTATGAATGATCAAGCAGTCACATGCCCCTGTCGTACGCCTCGGGTAGTAGCCATAAACGTTTATTTAACATAACTTAGTAGGATGTGTAGTACCTACACTTTACGCCAAATATGACAATAAAACGTCAAATAGTTTTAAAGTACTGGGCACAAATAATTTTTAAATAAAGCACCCTGTAACTCAGACAGAAGACACATTTTATCTAGGAGATTTGGGTTAAATCTTCATATTATGAATGATCAAGCAGTCACATACCCCTGTCGTACGCCTCGGGTAGTAGCCATAAACGTTTATTTAACATAACTTAGTAGGATGTATAGTACCTATACTTCACGCCAAATATGACAATAAAACGTCAAATAGTTTTAAAGTACTGGGCACAAATAGTTTTTAAATAAAACACCCTGTAACTCAGACAGGAGACACATTTGATCTAGGAGATTTGGGATAAATCTTCATATTATGAATGATCGAGCAGTCACATGCCCCTGTCGTACGCCTCGGGTAGTAGCGAGAAACCTTTATTTAACATAATTTAGTAGGGTGTATAGTACCTACACTTCACGCCAAGTATGACAATAAAACGTCACATAGTTTTAAAGTACTGGGCACAAATAATTTTTAAATAAAACACCCTGTAACTCAGACAGGGTACACATTTTATCTAGGAGATTTGGGTTAAATCTTCATATTATGAACTCTATTCGATAGTTAAAATATTTCCAATTACTAATGAAACACCCTACATCACTTGTTAGATCGACACATGAAAATGGATCAATCATTGCATTACGGTATTCGGAAAAATGTTGAACGTGTACGTAAGTTTATCAGAATAATGTCTATTAGGATCTATAACTTTTATCCCCCAAGGGGGTATTGTTACGAACGACTTCTTTATCGTTTTTACTTTTCATCCCTGGAACAAAGTATTACACTTCTTTATCATCTAATACATAATATAATTGACATCTTAAACAATTTTCAAAAACTATTATCATTTACGATAACTGTATATACACAAAATCTAAGTTTCTTAGTGATCATTGTAAAATTTGCATTTTCATATTACAATAGTTATTTGTATGCTAAGCCTGCAAAAAGCTACTTTGACGGCTGAAAGAAAAATTAGCAATCTTGAAGCCGTCAAAGATATTTTGCGTCCGTGGTGTATACAAAATTTTGTGTTCAACCGTTAAATAAATATGAATACACAATTAATGTACCTACATTTATTTGGGTACAAAGTTGCTGAAAAATCAGCAACAAGCGCCATCTACCACACTTCTAGACGTAATTGAGCGGACAGAAACGTATTATGCATCCGCTGTCCATGGCAACGGACAGGAATCTATTTTGCGTCCGTTGTTCATGGTAACGACGCAAAATTGCATTTTGCAGCCGCTTCGTGGGGTGACATTATGCGTACGTTTGCACACAATAACTAATTTCAAATGTTGTATATTCCAAATTATGAATTTCTGCAATCCCTATATTTAATGATCTTAATACGTTACGTTCTACCAATAGTGGCTAATAGTGACTAATTATAAATTGGTAGAAGGAATTTACAGAATAAATCTTTCCAATCTTTGCTTTAAGAATTACACAAAAAACAGCGGTTAACGGAAATCCTAATATACGGAAACACTTTTTAATTCTTTTTATTGCAATTGTAACGAGACTTTATCCATTACCAATGTTGCTGTAATGAATATTTGAACAAATATCCGGTGTGGAAAACCACACGACCTTTCAATCTACAAAATGGCAATTAAAAGAAACGAAATAATTTTAATAACGTTTTTTTAGGATATAATTATGCAACCTCTTTTATTACAAAAACAGGCATAAACAATAATCTATGTCAAACAGACGTTTAAAACTTCATGACAGACAGATTAATAGACATCTAGATGCTAACTTAAAATATCTGGTGTGGAACATCACACGACCTTCCAACCTACAAAATGGAAATTAAAAGAAATGAAATAATCTTAATAAGATTTTTTTGCGATAAATCTGCAACCTCGTTCATAATAAATTCATTACGAAAATAGGCAACATTGTAAAAACAAAAACAATAATCTATGTCAGAATGACGTTTAAAATATGTCAGATAGAGATTAATGGACATCATTACATATTAACGTAAAAAAATTCCAAAGCCGGCTTCTATAAATATATCGATAATACAGCTTCAGCATTTACGTTTATTGATATTGAAAAACATTGGACTAACACTTAAATTCTACCTTAGGAATTTTTTTGCCGCTAAATTACACATCGTCTCAAAAAATTGTTTAAAACATAATTAATCGATATGTTTAAGGTCTATATCTAGGTATTTTTATATCTTTGAAACATGCAGCTATTTTAGAAATATTTGATAAAAACCAAAAAACCGACCCTCTCCGCCGCTGGATTTCTCCCAAACCCTAATCAGTTCGAAGGCCAATGAAAACAAGCTTAAATACAAAATTTTAGATACGTAGGTATTTTGGTTTTTTGAGTTATCGTGGATACTAACATACATCCACACATACACACACACGCACGCACGCACGCACGCACCCGCCCACCAACCCACCCCCCGATCATAAAATGCAAGCGTACGTAAAAGTAGAATTAAATGTGCAAAAAATAAAATAAAAGTGTAAATCAAAGTGAAAAAAATATGCCTGCAAAAAGCAAATGTTTTAGATTTTAGTATTACGAGTTAAATATTTCTTACCATTAAATCAATGGCACTTTTCACAAAATTTAGGTGGAAACCCAAACAGCGTACCACAAGAAAAAAAAACGCTTAGGAAGTCAGATGATGACGCGTTGCGCGAAAATATGAGCAGAGAAAAAAAATAATTTAAAGAAGTGGGAGTATAAACCCTTAAGATATGCACTTAAGTTACACCAAAATGCAAATTAAGTTGCCTACCACATACCTATAATTCATTAATAATTAACATTTTTTTCTTATATTTACAACTAAATGAACGAAGAACATAAATTACAGTATATTTTAATACAACTCAAAATGGGTTGTTACAAAATTGCAATTTTCTTAGCCATACTACCAAATTTGTTAATGCCGGCTACCTGTCTAGTACATTGTCCGTGCTGGTAATTTAAAAAGAAACGTTTTTCTGGCAAATCAATCGTCGAAAAGCAGCTTATTGTTTGTATATATTATAAAATTCTCCCGTTACAGTGAACGTTCTTGGGGCTTTTTTATTTTGATGTTATCTAATTTCATCGGTAAACCCGAATTTAAATCCTCTAAATTATCAATTTTTAATTTCCACAACTCTTCTCTACGACATGCCACTGCTGCGCCAATAGCCACTGCAACCTACAAATAAAAATATCAGGATGTAAAATTAAAATTTTATTTAAAAAAAAATAACAGTCCAGCCCCGGAATTTGAACCCGGGCCGCCTGTGTGCCAAGCAGATATACGATCCACTGCACTACTGAGCCTTACTTTAAATGTTTTGTTTAAAAATACATATACCTATACCTATACCTAATTACAAAAAGCTATGTTAATTCAAGGAAAAAAGCGAAAGAAATTCTAAAAATAGTTACTTCTAAATAAACTTACCTTTATTAGTAGATATTCCTTGTCAGCAGCTTCGTTTAAAAATCTCTGCAACTGGTCGGCTGTCAATATGTTTGATTTTTTGGGGACGTAATTGTCGGACAAAAATGAACGTAATTTTTGATACGTGGAAATATTAATGTTATATTTTATACTGATAGTACTTCGCAACATTGAATATTGTGACCAAAGTGTAGACGCCTTTAAAGTTTTCGACGACTCTTTAACCCTTTCACTGCCAATTTATTTTTTGTTCGTTTTGATATTTTCTTTACCATTATTTATTTGTGGGGAATATAAAGAGTAGAATAAACGCAATTAAAAAAAATATCATTTGGGGTAAAGGGGATATGTGTCCCTCTGGTATGAGTAATGGGATAAATAAGTCCGACCGGTTTTCATTTAAGAATGAAGCAATAACGTGGAAACAAGGCAAAATTTATTTTTGTAAGTGTATTTACATTTACTCTTATTTATAATTTTGACCTAAACGTTCTTATGTGTGAAACGAAGCAAAGCAGTTCTTACATAACGGCAAATCACAAGCAATGCACATGGTTTTGGTTCTCGTTTCTTTTTTCTTCTTAGTACAATTATGGCAGCGCTTCTTGTGTGGCCCTCGATAGGTAAATGGTCACCTTTGTACAGAAGTCTTGATGTAGAAGAAGGTCTACCATGTTGTCTTCTACGCACAACATTTGCATGATCCCTCCCATATGAAATTAGACTTTCGGCAAGACGAACAAGGAAATCTAAAAAAAACATTTTCTTCTTTTCTCTGGTTTGAAGCTCTTTGTATACAATCCAGGAATTTACAGCTGTCATGAGTAGTCTATAAAATATCCGCTTCCACCATTTGGTTGTTTTTCTGTCCATATCATATAAACCAACGAGTTGATCGGATAAATCAACGCCCCCCATAAACTTATAGTAGGAAGCTACCATTCCTGGGCAAGGAATTTGAACCTTATTTCCATCTTTTCCAGTTCTCTCGGCTACGGTCATTTTGCCACCATGACAGTTAGATAACAAGGTAACATCTTTACTATCTTTCCAGGAAACAGCACAGCTACCTTGCTGATTACCCAAAAATTGTGCGTCACCTCTCTCGCGCTTTTTATTTACTTCAAATTTGGGCATGTCTTTCCTAGTTGCTATAGCAGTTCCAACTGCTGCAAACGGAAGCTGATTTATAAGTTTTATTGAGGTGAAGAATCTATCAAAGCATAAGCTAATATTAGTCTCTCTAATTGAGCTGGCAAGTTGCAATACTACATGTTCCCCGAGAGTGATATCTTTATCCCTTCGGTCATCTTTGCCGGAGTATATGTTGATATCGTATGTATATCCACTATTTGAATCACATCTTACCCACAGTTTTATGCCCCTCTTTATCGGTTTTAGAGGAAGATATTGCTTCAAGGAACTGCGAACTTTGAATTTGGTCATGGCCTCATCAATACTTTGATGTGTACTATCACTTCTTCCTCGATTGAAAGTATGTTTCAAACACGCCAGGACTTCTTCTAGGTAATAAGTTTTAGAAGCGCCCTCGGGTTTTTGCGGCCCATTGAAGTACAATTTGGACGAGAGCAGCTGGAATCGATTTCTGGATATTGCGTGTTTGATCATTTTGTTTCCCAAAGAAGAGTGGGTAGACCAATAGTGATGGATTGCTGGGACTTTATTATATGACATAACAAAATAACATCCGATTTCGTACGGGTCTGCAAGGGGAATTGAGATGTTTTTCTGTTCCATCAATATGCCCAGCCGTTCGTTGGTTTTATCAGAAATCCACATAAAAAGACTTTTTGGAAAAATTTTCAAAAAGACATCAAGTGGGGATGCGGATCGATCTATGTCAATCAAAATATTACACCGCCTAGTTGGAATTGCTTTTCAAGGTATGAATGTTTCATTGATCTGGACCCATTCATCTAAATTTTGAACCGAAACTTGTACCGTAGTGCTTTCAGCTTCATCTTCCAAAACAGATTCAGTGGAAGACAATTCTGATTCCGAATGAGCACTAACGGCTTGTTTGAGTTTTTTTTATTCTCCGGTATTTGCTGGTTTTTGTTTGCGGGTTTCGTTTTTGTATTTTCTTCATCAGATGATGAATCTGTCGTCGATTGAACATATTCTGAGCCGCTGTCTTGGAACGGTTTCTCCTGTTCACTCTCTGAATCAAATATGTGCTCAGCAATAGACTGCAAGTCACGTGAAGAAAGGGGTTTATTCCTCCTGAAAGAATTTTGCACTCTGAATAATAAATACCAGTGGGACATCTATATCCCATTTAGGAATACCACTGGGACTAATATGTCCCACATGTAAACAAAATCATATTTTGTAGTTATTCGGTGGAAAAAACAATCTTATATTTTAAACTACACATTTACAAACTTACCCCGTCATGTTATACCGCTTATATTTCTCACACAACTACAAAACACTCAAAAAATCGCAAGAAATGGCCAAAAACGTGCGCACTTGCAGGCAAATAAACAAGTTATAACTCCTATTTATGCGCGGGAAAATTTTATGGTGGGGGATTTGCTGCACTTATAGACGATTACCAGTGGGACAACGGTATACCTAAATTATATTGCAGACTTGGTCTCTGGGATTTTTTGGAACATTCATGGGACATATATTACCCATTGGGAGCGAAAGGGTTAAAGTATACCAAAAGTACACTTTCCGAAAAAGATTTTATTTTTGTATTTCTTCTCCATTCCATAAATTTTTCGTATGCCAATTCATACTTTTTCTCGAAATTTCCGACAACAAATCTAACGTTACTTTTGCAGCTTTTTCCAATATCTCTGGCGGATTATTATCAAAATCGTTACTACTGTCAGTATCCATGTTATTTATTATAAATAGGTATATGTCTTATTAAAATAATATTTAATGGAAATTGCGATTTTTATCAAAGCACGAACGAAAACTATCTTAAGAATTTAAAAAACTTCTATAATCTGACAGTTGTGACAACTATGTATATACAGGGTGAGTCAGTTTTTTGGAGACAAACTTTAACACACATGTTTCTAAAAAAAAAAGTTCCTATAAACATATGTCGTAGAAGGCTTCGTTTCCGAGATACAGTGTGTTGAATATAATTTTTTTTTCTCAAATTTTCATTATAACTCATAAACGAATGCTTAGATTTTTTTCATGTTGGGGGGATAATGTCTATTAATTAAGGGGCATAAAACAAGCGATGAGAATGTTCACAAACTTGCACAGTGGCGGAGTGGAGGAGGTGCTCAACCCCTTTCATAAACAGAACTTCTACGCCAATGACTATTTTTTAAAAAACTATTATTTTCGTTATCTACATACAGTTTAACAAAAATAATGTACCTTCTTCTGTTTCGAAATTCCTGTGCGTTTCCGAATTATTTTGATTTTTAGTGTTTGATGTGGTACTAAGTTAAGTAATGTGCTTTATGTGAATAATTGAATATAAAGTTTTTAATAAAAAAGATATAATAAAACATTTAGAGCCATTTTAGTACCTCACGATCGTTTCTTTAAAATTTCAAATACATTTTCATTTATAAATAGGTAGGTAGGTTATCGGTTTTTTTTAGTATCCATTGTTATTATCCTTGTATAAAAAGAAATGCATAATTATTATTGTTATGCGGTCAATACTTTCTGTATAATTATGTATGTATCAATTTCGCCATAAACATGTATGCAGTTTTTAAGTGAGATTCTAATAAGTTATAGACCGCTGATCACTTGCTCTCATTAAAGAGCCGCCACTGTATCAAGCCATACTCAAATACAGGGTTCCCCATTTTAGACTATACAATTTAAAAGTCGAATAAAAACTTTCTAATCAAAGTAAATTAACTTTTTAATGGATTAATATGTAGCTTATTCTGTGGGATTTATGACTAAAGTAAATAACAATTCAAGTTTTAAAGATCATGTCTTCCAAATGCCCTCCTTCGACTTCAATGCATTTTTGAATTCTAAGTTCAAAATTTATCATCACTCGGCGAAGCAAATCTCCATTTATTCCTGCAATTTCATTTCGAATCTGCTCCTTCAGCTCCGGAATTGTTGCGGGACGACTTGCAAAAACTTTTTGCTTTAGGTATCCCCAGAGAAAAAAATCGGGGGCCGTTAAATCGGAGATCTCGAGGCCAATTCAAATTTCCAAATCGGAAATTATACGGCCGTCAAAAATCTCGCAAAATTCTCATAGTGTTTCTGGCTGTGTGAGCCGTTGCTCCATCTTGCTGGAATAATATGGCGCCATTTAGTCCTCGTCTAATTAGTTCTGGGATAAGAAACGTTTGCAACATGTTTATGTAGCGTTCGGAATTAACTGTAACAGAACGGTTATTTTCATCCTCAAAAAAATAAGTACCTATAATTCCAAATGATGCTACACCGCACCAAACAACGACTTTTGGACTGGGAGGTTTTTGGTAAACAGTTCGTGAGGATTTTCTACTCCCAGTATCTAAAGTTTTGCTTGTTAACAACACCGTCCAAATGAAAATTTGCTTCGTCGGTCATTAGCAAATTATGAATTTCTCCACGATGCTGATGTAAAATTCTTCACAAAATGCCACCCTCGCTCCTTTGTCTAGATCACTGAGGTTATGCGCCATTTGATATTTATAGGGGTGAAATTTTATATCTTTATGCAGAATTCTGTGGAGACTTCCCTTAGATATTCCTAGGTCAAGTGATTGCCGATTAGCCGATCTCTTAGGACTTCTTGTAAAGGCAGCTCTCACTCGTTCAATATTTTCAGGCGTACGCACCGTTCTTCGACGTCCAGGTTTTTTAATGTTTTGCACAGAGCCATTTTCACGCCAATGACGAACCCACGCCGCAATTGTAAAGCGTGTTGGTGCATCGCCCCTATTATTGTTTCCAAACTGCCGTCGAAATGCACGCCGAACTTCTTCAAATGAACCAGTTCTAATGTAGATTTCCACAGAAAACACACGCTCTTGAATCGAATAATTCATAATGCAATGAAAATTGTTAAACTGGAGCAATTATATATTTTGCGTATAACGCATATTTGACAGAAACACTTAAGTCGTTGTTTATAGACAGGCGCCTCCTTGATCTTTAAAACTTGAATTGTTATTTACTTTAGTCATAAATCCCACAGAATAAGCTACATATTAGTCCATTAAAAAGTTAATTTACTTTGATTAGAAAGTTTTTATTCGACTTTTAAATTGTATAGTCTAATATGGGGAACCCAGTACAAGACTTTTGCTAAGAATTCTTATTAATTTCACAATTATTAATTAAGTATTGTTACAATAATAAATAAGGATTGTTAAAATTAGTGTACTAAACAGATTTCAATTTACAAAGGTCTTGTATTTGAGTATGGCTTGATACAGTGGCGGCTCTTTAATGAGAGCAAGTGAGTATAACTTATTAGAATCTCACTTAAAAACTACATACATGTTTATGGCGAAATTGATACATACATAATTATACAGAAAGTATTGACCGCATAACAATAATAATTATGCATTTCTTTTTATACGAGGATAATAACAATGGATACTAAAAAAAACCGATAACCTACCTATTTATAAATGAAAATGTATTTGAAATTGTAAAGAAACGATCGTTAGGTACTAAAATGGCTCTAAATGTTTTATTATATCTTTTTTATTAAAAACTTTATATTCAATTATTCACATAAAGCACATTACTTAACTTAGTACCACATCAAACACTAAAAATCAAAATAGCTCGGAAACGCACAGGAATTTCGAAACAGAAGAAGGTACATTATTTTTGTTAAACTGGATGTAGATAATGAAAATAATAGTTTTTTTAAAAAATAGTCATTGGCGTAGAAGTTCTGTTTATGAAAGAGGTTGAGCGCCCCCTCCACTCCGCCACTGTGCAAGTTTGTGAACATTCTTATCGCTTGTTTTATGCCTCTTAATTAATAGACATTATCCCCCCAACATGAAAAATATTTAAGCATTCGTTTATGAGTTATAATGAAAATTTGAGAAAAAAAAATTATATTCAACACCCTGTATCTCGGAAACGACATATGTTTATAGGAACTTTTCTTTTTAGAAACATGTGTTCTATCTCCTGTTAAAGTTTGTCTACAAAAACTCACCCTGTATATATATATATATATATATATATATATATATATATAAAGCTGCCAACTAAGTTTATGTCGATTTTTGTTGATTCTCCATATAAATGTATTTGGTGTGGGCAAGTGCCGTGAGAAAAAACATTTCTCACAGTATGAGCAAATACATGGTTTTGAAATTAAGTAAGCTATGAGAGATACGCTATTTTTCATAGCAGTTGTAGGAAAAGTTATTAAAGTATTCAGTTTTATCAGTTACAGCAAATAGAAATTTAACCTAATTACTTCCATTAATGAAATAGCAGCTTTCGATATTTCTGTAGGAAATATGACCAAATCTAAATTCCTATTGAAAAATAGCGCTTTATTAACATTTTCATTACAATATGTGTCATATTTATTCCTATTTTCATAAATTTAAATTTATTTGCTCTAACCTTAACGAGAGCTATACACAAAATTCATTTATATAACTAAACAGTTGCAGTGAAATTGGACATTTCCGGCATTTCTATTGAAGTAGTTAGTATTGCTTACTCCATTACTCAAATTATCGTTGTGTTATAAAACGTAATATAGAATGATATTGAAAACGGCATTAGTTTGAATATACTTGTACTGTACCTGTGTTGCTCTTTCTAATATGTTACCATTGCCTACGTTCTACAAATGTTTCATGAAAATATTGTGAACAACCTTATCTAACGGACTATAAATCAAACATATATTTAAATTTTTTTTTTTTTCAGAAATTCAATTCAAACTAGGCCAACCCAAGCCACCAGAGTCCGTTTGCAGTTTACCATGTGACCTCGGTCAAGCAAAAAAGTATGTTGAAGGCGAGAGCTGCTGTTGGCACTGTTTCAACTGCACTCAATATCAGGTTTGTATGTTTTATACAAAACGAGAAAATTTCAAACTTTTAAGTTGTGGTACGGTTTACGAAAAATGGAATATATTTTAAGAATCGGCAAGAATTTGAAATTATAAAACAATACAGATTGTGTTAGATAATAATTTTTGTCTACAAACCTCGGGCTACAGTGCATTTAAATGATCAACGTAGAAACTTTATCAATGTTACGTTGTTAACAACCGTACGACGAATAGGCGTGCTAATTTTGTGTGTACGGAAGCTTGTTATCCCAACTTACACAAAAGCTGTTCGGTATTTAGAATATTGTATTTATGTTTGTCCGGTTCCTGAATCAACTGATCAATTTGAAATTATTTCGGATTTGAGGATTCCACAACCACTTCCTCTAAATACAAATGTACGGACTATTTTAGTGCTCAATTATACACTTGTACACTTGTACAACTGATTGATGCAAATAATTAATAAAAATCGTAATTAATCTAATGAACCAAGAGGAATTATTCTAAAATTTGTAAGCAGATTGATAAAAGATACATATTTAGCCGTAAAGGAATCTGACGCAACATTTCTGTTGGAAACAGGTGAAATGACGCCAAACCTAGCAACGGAATATATCTACATTAACGAAACATTACCTACAGTTTCAATTGCATATTATCGATGCAGACAAGGATAAAAAATTGAGGTATTGCAATGACAAAGACTTATAACAGTAATATTCATTATCAAAACCTTCCCGTCATTTCAAAAATTGTAAAAAACCTTATGTAGGTATAACAAAACAATTGTATTGATAACCAAACTTGTTTGTTTTTGGTTTGGTTCGATTTAAATTCATTGAATTTAGGTGGTTGTTCGTTAACTCCGTTTGATTTACTAAAGTGCGTTGTATTCTAACAAATTAATATGTAAATTTAAAATCTCCACTCGATGTATAAAAAATAGCGTCGTGTATGCTGTAGCAGAAGCATTGTGGATAAAACACAAACAAGTGTAACATTTCATAGATTAGTTTATTGCATACATATGTTATTTTAGATCATTTTATTTCTAAAAGTGTTTTTTAACAATTAATTGAGCTTAGTTTGTTTCAATTACCAATAAATACTCATAGAAAACTTAAAATTTGTTATTACGTATTGTAAGATAATATATAGGGTGGCCAAATAAGGAGGGGGTGGAAAAGTGTACAAAGACGAAATAAGTTAAAAATTTTCAAGTAGAAACAAGAGTTTTATGAACTAAATTAATGCATAAAGCATTCTTGCTTCTAGGCAAATTAAAAAAAAAATACTGAATGTGATTATGTTCAGATCAACGATTTCATTTTTTACGTCTTTTTGTAAATGTAAACGTATTGTAATGCGTCAATTCTTGTCTCCCGTTACCTTAATTTAAGTTTCGAAATTTGCATTATTGTTGATAAGTATATTTACATTACATTAGTATCTTTAAGCATTTCTTTTTTCGTTCAATAATTAAATTGTTTATATCTCAATATTTTCTCTTCAGTCTACATAATTACGAACGTCCCTGTGTATATTTTAGATATCGATTTTTATTGTATGCGCAACGCGAACTGAACACGTTTACGCATTTCCGCTTATTATGCTCTAATCTAATACCATTCGTGCAAAGGAAACTATTGTACAATTTCTCAAAAATTTCTAACACTTGTGCTTGATAAATCGCACAAAAATCATTCGTGCGGGAATCGACTTTATCAAGGACTAGTGGTTAGACCTTAAATTATCTTAACTTAACTTAACTTAACCTTCACGACATTCCTAGCGGGGTAGACAATACAATCCCTGCCTCTTATTTATTTTTCATTCACAATCTTTCTCCATGCTTTCCTATCTTCGCATACGTCCCTAGCTTCCGCAAGATTCATACATTGTCTCTGACATGCCCTTTTATTTTTAAAACTCCTTATCTTTCTTTCCTTTATCATAAATTCTACTACATTCGCCAAGTTTTACGCGGCCTTTGCTCTAACCTCATCTACATATGTTTGTTTCGTTAATCTTGCGTTGTTCATTCTCTCAATGTGACCAAACCAACGTAATGTACTACTTTTATATGTATCCATCATCGTCTTTTCCTCACCACACTCCATCATTATGCATTCATTTTTTATCTTGTCCCTTCTCGCTTTACCACATGCGCTTCTCAGGAATCTCATACCCACGACATTTATTTTTCTTTCGTGCTATTTTTGACATACCCACGTCTCACTTTCATACAGTACTGACGGGACGAATACGCCATTATAGATTGCTTGTTTCGCAGCTAGACTCATGCTTTCATTTCTCATTATCGTCCACATGCTCCAATCACTTTCCTTCCAGCATTGGCCCTTCGTCTAATCTCGCCCTCCATTGTGCCATCTGCAGTAAACATTCTACCGAGATATACCAGCTCGTCCACTTGCTCCACAATTTCATCTTGTAGAGTAAATACTCTACTCTTCTTTTCACCTTCCCGATTGAACACCACAATCTTAGTATTGTTCACGTTTACCTTTATGTCCATGCTCTCACAGACTGTATCAAATTTCCTCAGAGCGGTTTGCAGCTCATCCGCACTGTCACTTAATAAGACTGTGCAATCTGCATACACCAGAAGTCGTACATTTACTTCACCAACCATTACACCATTTGTATCGGTACATGCTTGTCTAACACATTTATCCATGTATACATTGAGCAACCACGGTGACATCACACAGCCTTGTCGCACTCCTTGCTCAATATTAAATTATTCACTCACACTTCCTCTCACCCTAACACATGCCCGACTACCGTTGTATACTGCCCTTATTCCATTTATTAGACCTTTATTTACGCCATATTAATTTAATATTTCCCACAGTTTCTCCCTATTCACTCTATCATATGCTTTCTTCAGATCTACAAACGCACAGTACAACTTCCTTTTTACCTTTAAACACTTTTCGATCACCTGATAGACACATCCCCTCCCTGGCATGAAGCCACCTTGCACATCCCAAATCTTAGTTTGTGTAGTTTCTCGTACTCTATCAATCAGTATTCTTCCAAATAATTTACCAGGCACGCTGAGCAAACTTATTCCTCTGTAATAAAATACTTATCTTTTTTAGGTTTTTTAATGGTGTATTTAAATTATACAATCTAAACGTTTCGATAACACTTACAGTTATCTTCGTCAGTAGTAATATTTGTAAAAATTGTTAAAGATGTTGTAAACAATTTTCTCATTAGTTATTCTTACTAAAATTTGAAATTTAATTTTTATAAGTTTCTCAAACTGTTGTATTAATAGCAGGCTGATGTTTATGTTTTAATTTTTCAACTTTGACAAAATTGTTTACAACATCTTTAACAATTTTTACAAATATTACTACTGACGAAGATAACTGTAAGTGTTATCGAAACGTTTAGATTATAATTAAATCACCATTCCAAAAAGATAAGTATTTTATTATGAGTGTTAATGGTGAAAGTTTACATTTTCATATTATTCCTCTGTAGTTCTTAAAATCACTCTTGTTCCCTTGCTCTTATACAGTGATACAATTATCGCGCTCTTCCAATCCCTCGGCACTTTTCCACACATAAGGCATACATTGAATAATTCACACAATCTTCGTATAAGCTTTGCACCACCATACTTTAGCATTTCACCAGTGATTTCATCTAAGCCTGCTCCCTTGCCGTTTTTCAACCTTCCTACCTCATTTATTCCAGTATCCTTCTCAGTTTCATTCATCATTCCTTCTATATTCTCCTTATTTAATCCTTCTGTTTTACTTTCCTCACTACTGTACAGCTTTCCGAAATATTCTTGCCAGCATTTCCTCACTTCACAATCGTCCCATACTATTTCGTTGCTAATATTCATCACTCCTGCAGCGTTCCGTTTTGGGCCACGTTTTGTATTTTTGGCCCATTTCCAGAAGAGTTTTTTGTTTCCCTCAAAATCATTCTGCATTTTCTCTCCTTCCACAGCCATCACTTCCTCTTTACTTATTCTCACTGCCTCCTTCGCTTCTTTATTTCTTAATCTCATACAATCGCTTCTTCTCAGTCTCATCTTTTGCAGCAATCATTGCCATGTACGCATCTTTTTTCTTACATACTGTCTTTTTTACCAACTCATTCCACCAAGCACATTTTTTCTGTCTACCTACAGTCGTTCTTCCACATATTCGCACGGCACAATTGAAAACATAGTTTTTCAAGCTTATCCATGCACTTTCAACGTCAGTGTCTTTTATTTGTTCGTTCCACACTGTTTCATTCACATTCAACTCTTTACTCACAGCATCTGCGTATTTCATTCTCGCATTATTATCCACTAGTTTGTCAACCCTAATTCTGGACGTTCGCACTACGTTTGCTTTCCTTCTCCACACCCACTTTTACCCTAAACACACTCTCGATACAACCAAAAAGTGGTCCAATCCACACTCCTATCCGCGCATTACTTTTGTGTCTTTCACCAGGTTTCTAAGTCGTTCATCATACACTATCAAGTCTATCATACTTTTAGATTCACCTTTTTACCATGTATACATATGTACATTTTTATGTTTAAACCACGTATGGATACAAACAGGCTTCTCTCCACACAGATGTTCAGCAGGTGTTCACCATTCTCATTGACTCTTTGGTCTCCGAATTTTCTTAGAACGCCTTCACTATGTACTCTCTGTACACTCACCCATCCTTTCATATCCTCCACTATCATCACTATTTCGTTTGGCTTACATATGTTCAACACGTTCTCTACTTCATTCCAGAAGTTCTCACGCTCCTGGTCTCTTTCTCCATTTTGCGCTTTGTCTCCGATACACACAGAATATCAATGTGTCTTTCGTACATTACATTCGCAACTTCAAATTCTTTACCATGCATACCTCTAACATTCCACGTACCGACTCGCCATTCATTCCTTGCACAGTCGTCAGCAACGGGGCCTGTCTGTTTCGACCTTGACCGCCCCTTGTAGCCAGGTCGATCCGAGGCAATTGTATTGTTCTCTTGAGTAATACCACAGCAAGCAGACCGGTTACTGGCCAAATCGTGCCCCGGACGATGTAGCATTCTCTACTAACGGTATCGTCTTACTACCGAACAGTTATTTGTCTACTGTCACGACATAATAGATAGATATAAATAATAGATCGTATACTTACTGTATGAATCTCAAAATGTACATATACATATCAATTGCACTTATGGATTATATATGAAAATGATAACTTAGTGAGTTTCATAAAAGTAAGGGTAAGCGGTTGGTAGGTAATAAATGCACTTAATACAATTATAAACCATTTAATATAATGTTATACATGTATTTGTATGGTTTTAAAAATAAACATAGCAGTTTGAGTGTCACTGCTTAACCATTTTGAGTGAAATTATTTTCATTGCGTTCCAACATCTCTTTCTTAATTGACCGGCCGCGGTGACAAAAATGGATAAGTACAATTTTCTAGCTTAAATGCCATATTTTAGAACGACAAAGACATATACTCTGTTGTGCAATGTAAATATAGACGCTAAGTCCAAATTGAAAATCATTCATTTTAAAGACTGTAGTAATAATACTCAAGTAATAGATATGATGAAAATAAGAATAAAGAGAAGGAAAAAGCGCAAGAGCTGAGTGTAAACAATGAGAACTTAGTGATGTAAATTAAGGCTTTATTTTTTCGACGAAAACAAAAATAAATCCATATCGCAGGAAAATAAAGGAGAAAAATATTATAACAAGGTTGTAACAGAACACATATCTCAGTGAAGAACCAGATTCCAGGTTTTTGGGCTATATGACTCCAGAATATGGCACTGGGAAGCATGCTAAAACGGTATTTTGTCCTGTTTCATAAATCACAAACAAGAGAGTACGATTACAGCCATGGGCTGTGATGAGACATCAACACAGGTATTCACAATGGTGTAATTTCTCTCTTAGAGAAAGATTTAGGAAGGCCATTGCAGTGGTTGGTTTGTCGTATACATAGAAGCTAACTCCCCTGTCCCTTCTACTTTGTTTCTTAAATGTAAAAACTACTGTACTAACAAATTTGAAAGTCATACCAGCACTAATCAACTCGATGCAGTTGTCAGTCGAGTTTGTCCTTCTCCCCATCCAGATGGCTTACTTTATCACCCCGCATACTTCGGCTGTATATTGCAAAAAATTGTCGCTCGAAAAATCTTAAGCCACTTGCTAAGTACATTATAAAAGCATATGCACCTTTTTGGATTCACGTTAAAGTAAAACGATCGTATGTTAATGGGTCCAAACATTTGAGGAGACTTATAAGGTACTCTCGTTACCTAAGCGACGATCTAGACCCAGTCGTTCAAAGGAACGACTATTTCGCTACTCTTGAATACCTTTTGGGTATCAGATTAGCGCACGCATCTAAACGAGCTGAGATTTCGTCGGAATTCCAATCTTTTCAATTATTAGGCTTGAATTCCCGGCTTTCTCTTGTCACGGCCAAGCTGTTGAAAGAGCTGTAAAAATGGTAAGGGAAACACCTTGATCTGTGTGTAATTCTGCTATCGGAGGCTACTTTATGCAAACAAAAATCACCTGACGTAAAGCTATGCCGGAATGTGAATCTGTAGACGCACTTACTTCAATTTAAATTTGGTAACAAATATTAAATGTACATTGTTCAGAATTGACAGTTATAGTTAAGATGCTTTTGAATACATCATTTTGTTATTTTGAATTTCATGTTATTAGTAAGAATAAAGGACAATTGTTTTGTAGTTCATTACTATTATTGTCCCAGTTTGTAGATTAACAATTAGTTCTAAATACAAAAATTCTACGTTTACAAGACAAAGTCGATTTGTTAAAATTACTCCATCAGTCTTAAATAGTGTTATTCTTGCAAATTAACAGTAAGGTATGTCCAAAAACTATAATATTAAATATTTGGAAATTTGCCTTTCTTGTAATGAAATACGATTTTCAAACCCTTTGCTGCACCTCGAAATATTTTACTGCAACAAAAATATTTGGATGTCATTTCTAACCTATAAAAGAAAATTTTAATCATTGGATTCCAAATGTCAATTAAAGACATGAATTTCACCATCTGTTCTATTCCTCGACACTGTACAACATCCTTCCCAGCTTCAGCCCAAATTCAGACCTGGGTACAGTTGTGTGACAACTAAATGTTACTAACGGAATTCTTAGCTATTTTATATTTTATTGCGTTAGATAATACTACAATTGCAAGAATTTAAAATATTTAAAATATTGTTAAGGTACAGTAATATCAACATATAAAGAGCTCTTTTCTTTATCTACAGGTCGTAAGGGAGTTCAGAGATATTCGATAGCTATAAACTAGATTTGCGCAGGACGTGATTCGTTCTTATTAGATAATTAAGATACAAAAAAAATAAGAAAATTGTACTTTAATATCATACAACTTATTACATGGAACAGCAGCTGTATATATTTGTATAGTCAATAAATCAAAATAATCTCTACAGGTTAACTTCAGCATAAATGCAAATGAAATTGTACTTAACTTTTCGCAAAGTTTTAGGATATTAAAGCTAGTTCTTGATACAAACCTTACACTACACATAAAATATAAGCTATATTTAGGTAGAATTATTTCAAAATAAAAATTAAGATTAAAACTGAATAAGTTCAATGTAATAACTTAAATTTATGACCTGTGACATCAAAATAACCGGTACAGGTTACGCACTCCTGTATTTATATTATGAAACACTAAATAACTGAAGTCATGTTTTTTTTCTATTTAAGCTGTATTCAACTCTCCTGAACGTTATTAGGGTTAGCTGTACTTTAATGTTCGATGCGAACGGCATTGATGCTTTATCACGAGTTGCGCACAAAACGAAAATGGATGTGGCTAAATAACAGTACGTATGGAAAACATATACCATGCTATCAAAAATGACATAATACTAACAAAAAGATAACATATTTTACACTAAAATGCATATGCTTATACGAGGTGTCCCGGAAAGGTCTTTACAACGCTCTTCACACCTCAAAATAAGTCGATTTAACTAAACTTACCTTAGTCAAAAAGTTGATAATAATCGAGCGACAGGGTGTCAAAGTTGAACAAATAAATCACATTTTCTTTAATATTTTTCGGCTACTTAGAGCTAATTTCACGACATTTGGGATGCAGGGGTTTCTTGGGATGACAAATTCAAATTTTGTTGTATCTCCTAGAGGTCACAAGCGACGATTAGGAAACCTTAAAATCACTATATCTCTTTTGTGCCAGTGTATGTCATTTTGGGCTTGATAAATATTTTTCTCTCTTTTCCAATTAAGATAGGTATACCTTGTTGAATCTGCTAGAAGCAACCCTTTTCGAGAAAAACTCATCTGAAGCTGATGACAAATGTAAAGTGCCAAAGTGAATCGAAAGTTATTACAAGGCATTGCATTACACTTTTGAACTAAGATAAATTTAGTTAAATAGACTTATTATGAGGTGTACTCTATGTAGAAGAGCGTTGTAAAGACTTTTCAGGGGCTCCTTGTATATATACCCTACACAATGTAATAAAAATAACAACCTAAATTTAATACATATAACCAAATTGACACGTTACACAGCTTATATCTGCTATATTAATATGCTGATGATACCCAAATATAATATAGTTTCGTTGAAAATGACGTTACACTTTTGAACTAAGATAAATTTAGTTAAATAGACTTATTATGAGGTGTACTCTATGTAGAAGAGCGTTGTAAAGACTTTTCAGGGGCTCCTTGTATATATACCCTACACAATGTAATAAAAATAACAACCTAAATTTAATACATATAACCAAATTGACACGTTACACAGCTTATATGTGCTATATTAATATGCTGATGATACCCAAATATAATATAGTTTCGTTGAAAATGGCGTGGTCTGGGCCAATTACGCTACCTCATCAAAAATCGTTTATACTGGTTACACCCCCGCGTTACATATCAAGAATTCCTTCGACACAGCCATGGCACTGCTCATTTTTAACTCCCGACCAAAACAGAGGGATGATATAAGTTTAACGCGTGTATCTGTCTGTGGCATCGTAACTCCCAAACGGATGAACCGATTTTGATTTAGTTTTTTTGTTTGAAAGGTGACTTAATCAAGAGTGCTCTTAGCTATAATTTTTTTTAGTTTTTTTTGTAGCGGGTATTTTTATACTTTATAAAGTTTGCTCGTCGTAAAGGATGTTTAAAAACTAAATTACAAATAACACATTTAAGCAACTAAAACTTGAATACATTGCATATTATGTTCTTTCATTCATATGTCTGATATCTGGCTATATTAATCGTCTGATAATGGAAAAATACTCTATGAAGTTACGTGTTTCTTACTTGTTTAGTTCAAGAGACAAGTATATAACTGTTATGCATTAAAAAAATTATTCCAGTAATTTTTAGAATGCTGATGCTAATATACTTTTCAGATTCGTCACCCAACAGACCCAACCCAATGTGTTGGTTGTCCATTAGGTACAGTACCCGACCCTCTTCACGTGCGATGCATAGACATTCCTGAAGAATACTTAAGACCGGAAAGTGGCTGGGCTATTGGAGCAATGGCATTAAGTTCAACTGGCATATTAATCACGACATTTGTAGTGTGCGTATTTATTAGATACAATGATACACCAATAGTACGAGCCTCAGGAAGAGAATTAAGTTATGTTCTACTAGCAGGAATTTTAATGTGTTACTGTGTAACATTCGCTTTAGTCTTTCGACCAACTGATATTGTTTGTGGTATTCAAAGGTACGTAATGCTTTATATTTTATATTAATCAATGTTAACTAACTTTGTCTAAATTGTAGATTCGGTGCTGGCTTTTGCTTTACTGTTGTATACGCTGCTTTGTTAACAAAAACCAACCGCATATCACGCATATTTAACGCTGGAAAACATTCCGCTAAAAGACCTAGTTTAATATCTCCGAGATCGCAAATTATTATATGTTCAGGACTAATAGGTGTTCAGGTAGGTTGCAATATTTCTACCTCTCACGCCGCCATTGTAATGGGCTCGTATAACTTTTATTATTCGTACTTTGTGTTCTTTTTATCACAAAAACGTTATATTTAGAGATATATTTGTTTAGAAGCGTAGTATTATATACTTTTATATGAAAATACGTTATAGTGTACATCGTGAAATAAAAGATGGTAAAAGTATACAGACACATTACGTACTACGTATCCACCAACATTCACTTCTATTTCATGTGTTCACATGCATTACATTCTTTTTATTGCATAGTACTAAATTGTTCATTATGTATAAAAGTATTTATAAAACATTTTTCTGAATAAGATATACAGTTTTTTTATCTTGCTGATTTCTGTACAGTAGTTTTTCATATTTTTTTGACAGAGACTACTACTAATTATGAGAATAAATGAATAAGAATGAGAATAAATTACACTAGCAGTGGATTCATACTGGTGTACAAAAATAAATTACTTCGCTGTTACATTTGATTCCACAAATTGGACAAATGCAAGAAGCAGCCAATCACATTTAAAAATCACGGAATCAATAATATAATACCATCTTGATTTACTTTTTTGGCAACAATCCTTAGTGTTCCAAATATTTTAAATGTTATTAGGATCATAGAGAATCTGTTTGAAAAAATACTGCTTATGCAATTTTCTGCTTCTCAAATTATTTTTTTACCAGTATACAAGATCCAAATTTGAATTAAAGCTGCATTAAAATAATTTCAAAACGTGTTTTCTCAATTTTTTTTAAGGAAGAAGTGTATTTTTTGTGAATAACCATAAGCTATAAGAATTGAACCTTTCACCATTTGACATTTTAATTAATGCTTTATTTGGGAAAATGGTGTAATTATTTGTATATTTAATAATTATTATATTTTACTGTGCTGCACCAAAAGAAAGTGCTTACACTTAACATAATATCTTTATTTGATTAGATACAATATTGCAAAGGACTGTGTACCCTTTTTACATTTACTACAATTCTATTTACTTACTATTTACAATTGTCTTTCTAATGTCTCTCTTTACCTCACTCCACCTACACTGTCTTCCTCGCCCCTTAACTGTCTTCTTCTTTTCCATATTTCTTCCATCCAGTCCCCTCCCCTTCCTTTTTCCCCCAGTATCTCCTCTAACGTCCTCTCCTCTTTCTTAACCTCCCTGCATTCTTTAATCATATGGTTGATCGTTTCCATCCCCTCCCCGCACAGCCTACATGCTCTGTATTCCTCTTCTCCAATATTTGTTCCCTCTTTCTTCATTTCCACACCTAAATCTCGCTATCATTTTCTTTCTTTATTCCTACCTTCTCCTTTCAAGTATCCTGGTATCCCTTCTCCCTTGATGTTGCTATAGTTTGTATTATATTTACCTTTCTTCACCTTCATCCATCTTTCCTACCTTTGGACATCCCGGTCCCTTCTAATTATGTCCTCTATCACGCTCACACCTTCCCTTCTTAATCTCTCCACTCCTTCTTTCGCATACCCATTTCTTTCATAATATTCTTTCCCGGTTTCATGTCCATATTTTATTCTTCCTTCTTTTATTTCCTTCCAGCATGCTTGTAGTATCTTACACTCTGCTCTTCTACTTATTTCCTCCTCGTACTTCATTGCTCTCATCCCCGCCTCCGCCCTTATTTTTTCTGCTAGCACTTCCTTTCTGACGATGTATCCCGGTGTTTCTCTTTCCACTCCCAGTACCCATTCCCAGTACTTTTCTTGCAGTCCCTCTACGTCTTTATACTCCTTCCACCCCCACACTTCCGCCCCGTACAACACCACACTTTTTATTAGTTTTTCAAATAATAATCTCCTTTTCATTAAGTCCATTCCGAACAGCCTTTCTCCTACACTCCACACTTGCCCTATTAATTTATTCCCTTTTCTCACTCGTTCTTTTATATGCTCTCCATCTTTATTGTCTTGTCTCATCGTGTATCCCAAGTAGGTGAATTCCTATACCTGCTGTATGTCGCCTTCCCTTCATTTCCACTCCTCTTTTTTCCTTTGCCCTCTCCCGTTTCTCAATACCATTACCTTGGTTTTGTTCCCATTTACTTCCAAATCTTTTCTTTTTAAATATCTGTCCATAGTTTTTAACATCTCCTTCATCTTTATTTCTTCCTTCGATATTAACACTATGTCATCAGCGTATGCCAGCGACCACACTTTCCTGTTCCCCACCACCACTCCTTCTTGTTGCCTCTATAATCTCCCCTCTAGATCTCCTGTATATATCGCGAACAGGCTTGGGTTCAGAGCGCATCCTTGCCTCAGTCCCTTCCTTGTCATAAATCCTTCACTTAATTCCCCATTTACCCTCACCCTATTCCTCGTTTTTTCATATATTTCTTCCATACTTTCTATTAATCTTTCGTTAATCTTCTTTTTCCTCAAGTATTCGCACAGCCTGTTCACCCTATCAAATGCGGCTACTAGGTTCACCAATACCGCTACCATTTTCCCCTTTATTTTCTAGTTCCTTATTTGCCATGTGTTTCAGAATGTATATGTTGTCTATCGTACTTCTTCCTCTCCTAAATCCTGCCTGTCCGTCTGGTAGCAGTTTCTTTTCTTCTGCTACCACCTTACACTTGTCAAGCAAAGAACAACGAATTAAATCCAATTA
Source organism: Vesta saturnalis (assembly GCA_036346205.1). Taxonomy (NCBI): domain Eukaryota; kingdom Metazoa; phylum Arthropoda; class Insecta; order Coleoptera; family Lampyridae; genus Vesta; species Vesta saturnalis. The sequence goes on along the minus strand of JARFJB010001119.1, from coordinate 2,514,537 downwards.
CATGTATACTTAGTTTAATTGTATTCATTAAAAAATTTATGTTTGAAAAACTCATCATATGCATAGAATGCCTTACTAATAAAAATTAGTTTCATATGTGGCTTAAACTTATTATACGGTAAGGACCTAAGGTAAAGTGGAATATGGTTAAACAATTTTATTGATAGAATGTTAACACTAGTTTGAGTTTTAGTTAAACGACAATGAGAAATGATTATGTTATTTTTATTGAGAGTGTCATATTGGCGAGTTTCGGACAGTAGCTCGCTCTACTAAAAACAGGCACTCAAGAATATAATGGGAGAGTTAAAATACTTAAACTAATAGAAGCTTGGCGACAGTCTGTTCTGAAAGAGAGGTTACATATGATCCTTACAGCGTTACGTTGAAGACTAAATATTCGCTTCCAGTAAGCTGAATTGCCCCAAGATGTTACAGAGTATCACAGATGGCCATGACAGAGAGCATAATAGGCAGTTTTTAAAACTGATTCACTAACATTATTGGACAATTTATGTAGTAAATTTTACTCGCAATGAAATTTAAAGATATCATTTTTCAGTTTTGGAGACGTTCACATTTGATTGATTGGCATGACATGCGTTAGCCCTGTTAAATAGACTTTCAGTAAATAATACTGTTTCTTCTACATTGCACGCTCCGCCCAGTAATGTGGCATAATCTGCATACAATAAACAGTTTTCATTAGATACGAAACTTCTTTGTATACCAATTCCTATCGTTAGTCGGAATTCTTGTGTTTTCAAATTTTATATTGTGCAGAGTGTTTAAGGCATGTTGAGCAATTGCTGATTTAGTAGGATGAAGTAAACGTAACTGCCTTTTGTGTCCTGTTAACCTGGTATTAATGCTTCTGCCAGCTCCATCAATGTAGACTTTACCACAAGAGCATAGTACTTCGTAAACACCACATATATGTAATGGTATTTGGTCTTGAGCAGAATTCAGAACATTTCAAATTTTAATACTGCTTTTGTAAGCTACTTTTATATTATGCTTTTGTAATATTTTACCAATTTTATTCGTTTGCAAGGAAAGATAAAATGACAAACTTATTTGAAGTTGTAGATTGATCTTCCGTAGGCGTCGTGTGTCGGTTGAAATCACTTTTTATTAATTTGCTGTTTGTTGAAGCCATTATTTATGAAGATTTTTTCATGCATGGAGGCCTTATTTCAAAATCGTAGATCTCTATCAGATTTTGGGATAGATCCGGGGACCGGAAGATATGATGTTTGAACAAAATTAGTGTACAGGAAGATAGAGATAGAGATCTACGATTTTGAAATAAGGCCTCCATGCCGAATTTCAATTGTGTAGCTCAAAGTGTACGAGCACTATCGTGTTTACATACAGACACACACACAGACATATTTCCAAAAATGCTTTTTTCGGACTCGGGGACCTCGAAAACGTCCAGAACCATCAAAATCTCGAGGTCGATTTTTTCACGATTACGATACCCTCTCTATACTACGTATACAAGAAAGTAAAAATAGATTTTAAAAACTAAAATAAGATAGGTATAGGACATGTTTTATAAAAAAGTTAGCTTATTATTTAATCAACATTTTTCCGTAAAAAACATTAGTCATTCCATTTTAAAAAATTGAGATTTTGTTTTGAAGATAATGATTTTGTGAATAGTTTTGGCAACACCCTGTATAATATTTTCAATTTTTTATAGGAACACAAAGTAAGTGTGTCTATGCACTAGTAACCTGCAAAATATATCCTTTAAGGATATCAAATAAAAAAAGTATGCCCTTTATCAACGACACGTGAAAATCGCGATTTTTTTTAAAAACATTAAATATCTCAAAAACTATTAATTTTAGATGATAATAGACCTTAATAAAACCGATTCAGGATATATAGAAAAATCAGAAAATGCAATAAAATACAGGGTGTCCTATTTAAAAAAATGAAGTTGCAAGCTCTCCAGTTCATATGAGACACCATGTATAAACGAAAATATTTTCTTTAAATGTGGATTTGATTACTGAAAAACTTTTGTATTTAAACTTTTTTTCTATCCCTATTGTGTAAGGAGATATCCTCCGTTGTCGCACGTCGCGGACACTCTGTGCGTGATATATATATATATATATATATATATATATATATATATATATATATATATAGACACAGGGTGTCTCACGGTGACGGTCAACTAGGATTATCTCAGAGACTACTTCGATTAGAATTTTGAAAATTTGGGCAACAGTGTTGTCGAGCACGCATGCCCTATTCAAGTAAAATTATGGCGTTCACGTATCACTTCCTGTTTACGCTTCCGGTTTAACCGGATGTTGGCAAGGAAAATACACCCACGTACCACAGAAAGATTAAAAACACAGAACGCGTTTCAATAGCTAAATTGAATTAAGAATTATTCACGGTCCTAATAGCGCGTTTAGCGTCAACCGCCTTCTTCGTGCTATATATTGATAATGCCAATACCCCTAATTATAGTCGGTCTTCTATAATTTTTTCGGACGGGTTTGTGCAATTCGTTGGCGAGTTGTAATTTAGATATAGCTTCTCTACAATTTCTTTAAGTTGATGTAGTTCCTGTTGTACTTAGAAAGCGTTCGAGTGACTTTCAGAATCTGCTAGAAATGCTGTATATAAAAGTCAAGATAACCTCTAGATTATGCTAATGAAGTTTACTTAAAAAGTTTATAATTTGCGAAGAATGTAATTCTTCTAGGTATATAGCTTTGAATACAATTTTATATCAGTTATCTTTTAATAATAATGTATTTTCAATTCTTGTTATCTGATGTGGAAAAATGTTGTTGCGATACTTTTTTTTTTCTTACCAAATATCTGTTATCTAATTTTCTCATCACATCATCGCAATGTTGGTTTGCTTGTCTTTGGTTACAGCCTTCATTTGAGGATAATTTTTCATTGTAATTTTGCTTGTGAGTAAACAATTGCGAATAGGGCATTTCACCTTTTACCTGTTTGGTGTTTGTTTATCCATGACGTTATAGGCGGTACACGTAAATCTATTTTTTTTATAACTTGCTCGACATTTCTGAAATTCTTTAGATAATCTCATTTCCAAAAATCGGTTCTATTTTTCAATTAATGTGTAATAGCATTTATGTAAAGGGAATGCGCATGGGTTTTGTGTGTTGCTAGTCAGTTTGTTTCCAAGCTGCCTCTCGTTCCCAGGAATGGGCTATGTTGTTAGATTTCTAGACATTGGTTTAGGAATATGACACATCTAGTTTGCGCCTGGGCTAGTAGGTGTGATTCTAGCCTAACAGCTTGTGGGTTTGTCTTGGATAGTGGTGTGCCCTTGACATTGGCATGACCTTGATTTGACCTTGGTCTGACTTTTCCATGACCCTGATCTTGACCGGTAGGCACCTTATACATGATAAGAACCCCCTACACTTTAGTACAGATGTGACCACTGACATTAGTCCAGACCAACCCATTTTAGTAGTCACCCTTAATTTGAGATAGGGGCCCTCTCACCTTAGCAGGGACACATACACTCACTTGTATATGAATCAACCCTTTTAATGGTGACAAACTTAGGCGAAATAAGAACTCCATTTATCTGAAAAACACCTTTAGACAAGATATGAACCAGTACTTTCAGTCAAGTTACTCTTAGTCAACTTTAATCGACAAACACACCTTCATCTGTGTATGAAGGAGCCTTTTTAGCGGAGACGCTCCTACCCCTTTAGTTTAGCGGGGAAACACTCTCCATGTTAGCCTATATACGAACCAAAACTTTTTTAGCGGAGTTACATTTAACCTCCTTTGGCTGAGAAATGTACCTTAGCCAAAATATGAACCTCCTTAGCTGAGAAACAAACCTTAACCAGAATATAAACCGTTTTTTTATCGAATACGCACCTATCCTTCTACTATATTAGCGAACCCTAATCGAGATATGAACTTCCTTTCGCTAAGAAACAAATCTTGAGCCAATACATGAATCATGGGTGCGGTCTTGACCTTAAGGGGGGGGCCGGGTGTCCTATCTTAACAATGGTAATTTGTTCAACTTTAAGGTACATTTATTCTTAAACTATTAAAGACATCTTCATGATTTATTTTTTGTTTTGTTCTATATACCTTTGGGTAACTTTTAACACAAGAGTTTAAAAACATATTAAAATTTTTTAAATGTATACAAAAAAACTGTTTTTTTGACGGAATGAAGATATACATAAATATCTTAGTAGTAAACTATCTTCAAAATTCTATGTTAATAGATAGACAATTAAATTCTCTACAAAATAAAAAAAATTATAAAATTATCTCTTATATTGAGCCCTTATAGGGATAAAAACTTACTTTCGGGAAAACGCTTCGGAAAATCGATAATGTGATGGCTTACTGGCATTTAATGCATCCCTGCCCCATTTCTTGAATATTGCCTTAGTTAAAGCAGACAATGGCTTCATGTACTACCAGTTCTAGAGTTGTCAGCATTACGAATATACATTTTGGTAAACAAGTCCAAATCGTGTTGTTCAGAGATTCGCTAGAATTTTAACGTAAACAGCAGAAAATAGTAGAAGCAGGTATACCAATTGGTCAAACCTAAATGACTGACTTTCCTAACTAAATTGAATACTATAACGAATAACTGAAGTTGTACTCTTCTCAACTCATAAATCTGTGACGAGACGTGAGTGCAGCATTTCATACAAAAATAATAAAAAATGTTCCACTTATCGGAATTTCATGAAACTGGTCTTCAATTAATGGCAATAAACTGTTCCGCAATTTTCATTAAAAAATAAGAATTCGATATTTTTGGCCCATTTTTTTCCCGAACCCCCTTAAAGAAGTCAATGAACTTTATGATCAGACAACACCGCATGACCTGAGATACGGCAACGCTGTAGAGTCCTATGGTACATAGCTATCCTTTATTAAATCTAATGCATTAGGTAAGCGTCTGATGGAAGCCAGGAAAGAGATTGGCCGCCGAAATATCTCACCGAGGTGGATCAACAATGTTCTGGGGAGTAATTTGGTTTCTGTAAGGAGGAGATCCATGAATACACATTTCTACATAGAAAGATTTTAGGAGAACATGTGTTGCCATTTAACCCATTTGTTGGGGACAGTTTCATTTTCATGTGAGATAGCGCTGTGTCCCATGTTACTAGAGAGATACTGAGTACCTCCGAATCGTCAATATGCCAGCTACAGGCTGGCCACCAAGGAGTCCGGACATGAACCCCATAGCCCATCTAAGATATGCTCTAAAACGATCAGTTACGCGTCACAGACCTACTCCTACAAATCTTACGGAACTCACAGTAGTTCTTATAGAATGGGATATTCCCCAGAAAACTATTTACAACTTGATTTGACATTCTGCCGATTTAACTTCACCTTGAATGTTTTTTATAAATTTTCATCGACACCGCTTTCATGACATTTGAGATTTTTGTTTTTTATGTTTATTCATGTCTTTTGTAATTTCTTTTATCATGTAAGTAATAGGATGTAAAACTTTGCAAAAACGGTGTATTCTCCTTCCCAGTTAAACAATTAGCCATTAATTGCTTTTGGTTTAATTTTGTATAGGTACACGTTTCCTCACATTTCTAAGCCTTATTCACATACAACAATCAAATGCATCTTTTTGTCAGTGGCAATTATGGTTAGTTTCCGTTTCTCAACCAGATAGAAAAAATGGGCTGCTTACAATTAGCAATCACCTTCTTACTAATTCTATTTTTAATTTTTAAAAATACTGCATGTTTACTGATAAGATCTTCAGAAAAGTAATAGCATTCGGTGGTATTACAGCACATCTAATAATGCACTTACCAAAAATTACCTCGTTGTATCATAATATTACAAATGTTATTAATAGTTAATTAGATACAGGTGTACTTATACTTAAGGTTTACACAATTATTATGAATACGGTTATACAGGGTGCTTCAAAAAACGTTTCGCTCATTTCTAGCGTAAATAGAAAATAATATTAGTTTGTTTAATAAGCATGTGTCCGTAAATACCTACTTAAGAAGATAGGGCCCGATAAAAGTGGCCGCAAAAATACTTTTTTTCATTATCTTTTTTCACGAATCGTAAACGTTTTTCTAGTGAAAACATAATCCTTTGGAGTGGCCGTGGTTCTTTAATTAACATTCTTAAATTATTTTCAACTCTCGCTTGAAGTTCTTCAATGTAATTTATTTCGCTTGAATATACTTTTTCTTTAACTAAACTCCACACATCAAAATCCAAGGGATTTAGGTCAGGGGACCTTGGTGGCCAGTGGATAGGAGCATCAGCACCAATCCGAGGATTTGGAAAATTTTCGTTGAGCCATCTTCTAGCTTGTCTATTAAAATGAGGTCGAGCACCATCGTGCATAAAAACCATATTTCTTCGTAGATCAAGAGGCAAATCTTCTAATAGCGGAAATAAACGGATTATCCAAAAATTCATAGTAAACATCACCATTTAAATTTCCATCAAAAATATGGTATGCAACGAGGCGGTTGCCTATCGAAGCAGCCCATACATTCAACTTAAAATTATGTTGATAATGCGATACACGTTTAACCTTTGGATTTTCCTCTCCCAGAAGTGACGTTATGACTATTAAACATACCTTGTCTAGTCAAAGTTGATTCATCTGTGAAAAGAATATTTTGTAAAAAATCAGGGTTCTGTCTCATTCTTTCTTGTAATATTTCGCAAGTCTCTTCTCAAAAAAAGATCTTCAGGCAATAATTCTTGTACTTGCGTGTAGTGAAACGAGAGCAACCATTGTTCTTTTAATACACGATGTACACTAGAAACACTTGCGTTACTTGCCCTCGCCACATTTCTTACACTTATCGTAGGATCCGCAACAACTAGATTTAAAATATTTTCTTATGTTTCACGAATTTTTGCCACTCGTGGTCTACCAGAATTTACCTTTTTTGGTTTAAAGGTTCGTCTCACGGCACCGCCCACTAAATTCAGAGATGTTTTTGAATCCGGAACACATCTTCTTGGAAATTTTTCCGCGTATCTTCTTTTCGCTGCTTTAGCATTTCCATCACATTCCCCTAATGTTAACAACATATCGGTATAGTCACCATTAGTGTACATACTCATTTTCAAAGTTTTTAAAAGCCTTATTACTTGTTAAACAAACCTACTTAATTCAAGTAAATCAGATTAACTCAATATTTCTTTTATTTTCTTATTTTAGGCAAAACATGTTAAAACCTCCAATAACTCCAAAACGAGTAATTTTTTTGGCTTTCAACAAGAGCACTTTTGACATCTTCTGGAAACGGAGTTGATTGCCGCTAATATTTGATGCCGATTTCGCGTAATTGACGGTAAGCTTGCGAATTCGTTGCATCAGTTCTTCCCTTATTACAACTGTTGTTTCGTAGACAAGGTATTTTAAATAGCCCCACACTGCACACAAAAAAGTCCAAGGGAGTTAGGTCGGGTGACCTTGGAGGCCACGCTAATGATAAAATGTTGCACCGGTTGTAAATGATATGGTTTCCGATGCTCCTTATGAAGAATACGCAATACTGTTGTTTTTGACGTTCCTAATTGTAGGGCAGCTCATCGAGAACTTAGCCGAGGATTGTTGTCGAATGTTCTCAGTATGACATTTTCTACATTATTTCTTCTTCTCCTAGGCTGTTCTTGTGTTTGCTTTAAACCCAAATCCCCAAAAAGGCGATCCGTAGATAAAATGTATGTCTGTACACCCAGTATTGTTGAATAAATATGGCATGATTTCATCTCACGAATTTACACATTCAAATAAAGTAGGTAGGGAATGGAATGAATTAAAACATATGCTGCGCAAATGTCAAAACTTCTCAAGATGACTGACGGCTACTTGATAATTTCAGTTTGCCTGCAAAAAGTGTTTAACTGCGAATAAATCGGAAATTGTTTGTTCTATCAAAATTTTACAAGAACACATTTTTCTTCATCCATAGGCCATTTAATAATTTAATTTTTTTTTCAAAAATATCCAGTGCCGTACTAAATATTTCTAGAAAGGGATACGTAACCCCTGTATCTGCTTTCTGTTACTATTTTTGACTTGAACAGTAGATGCGGATTTACGTAGAAAGCAAGTGCAAAATTTCAGAAGGATGATTTTTGTCTCATATTAAATTATAAAGTTTTTTTAATGAAACATCAACACCCTGTATCTAAGTTATGGTGCATTTTCGAGGTATGTCTATTAAGAAAAGTTTGCTTATTTTCCCATTCTCTATCACCTCTCAAACTTAATGTATTAAAATCTGGACAACCCTGTATAAATGAAGTTATTAAATAAATACAATATATTAATGCATTGCAATGTCTTAAATAGAGACGTTCTATCAAGGTTGTATTAAAATGTATTCTAGTTTAGCAATTATAATCGTTCATTAGAGCCGAAATATCAAAGTATGCAACATGGTAGTTTGTTACAATGCAGATTTCTTCCTTTCTTGAGCAGTTTTCTATTTGATTAGATAACTATAAAACAAATTATAAGTGAACTTGATTTGTTAATTCATGCATCATAATTATGAGAATAATGTTTGATAACTGATTTCATTCCAGTTTAAGCAATAATTTTCAAATGTATTTAAAGATACTTAGTACACCTTCAAATTTTGAAAACATATCAAAACAACTTTAATTAAATAAATACATAAAACTTTACAGATGTAATTAGCAAAAAATTAAATTAAGTCCAAGGCATACAAACAGCAATCTGCTTTGACCTTGAGTTTAATTAATCTTACACAAGCTTCTGCACTACCTATTTTTCTGCAATACTCATATTCCTTTCTTGCAGGTCTTAATAAATGGTGTATGGATGATTATATCCCCAGCCAGAGCAATGCACTATTATCCAACTAGGGAAGATAATTTGTTAGTATGTTCAACTGATATTGACGCATCTTATATGATAGCTTTCACATACCCAATCCTTTTGATTGTTATATGTACTGTTTATGCTGTTCTGACAAGGAAAATACCTGAGGCTTTTAACGAATCTAAACACATTGGATTTACAATGTATACCACCTGTGTAATTTGGTTAGCATTTGTTCCTTTATATTTTGGAACAGCAAATCATGTAGCTCTTAGAATTACAAGTATGTCGGTTACAATTAGCCTTTCAGCTAGTGTTACTGTAGCATGTCTCTTTTCTCCAAAGGTAAACTCATCTCTATTATATAACGATTGTACTTCACATATTATTTGCAGTTATATATTATTTTAATAAGGCCAGAGAGGAATGTACGTCAAAGTATGATGCCAATGCGTTATAGTGCTATTAACAAAAGCTCTGGTACTGCTGGCTCTGGTAGTATGATGGCTCCCGTTATGGTAACTGCTGTTACATGTGATCAAAAACAACAAATTCAAAAACATGTTCCACCAATGTTAGGAAGAGATTTATCAGAAAATGAAGGTAATATTATTTAATTTCAAAAGGTTATTTCATGTATTTTTTTTTACAGATACAGATAGTAGTAATCATAAATCTAAACCAATAATGATCGATTGTAGTACACTAACTGATCCACCACCTCCAGCTTATTCTGAATCTGTTCTTAACAATGGGGAAGAATATATACCAAAAATAAATAATAATTGTAATGTAGGAAATGGTCCTCTCACGTTATTGCCAGGATTGCAGATAAAGGATGTTCCTTTATAGCACGAGACAAATTCACGATCTTCCAGTTTAAAATCGTCACGTAAACCTGTACAAGTGTAAAGTTTCACAAAGAGAACCATTTAAAAAAGGCAATGGTGCTAAAAAGTATTTCAATACTGATATTAGAAACAATTTTCAAAGTGAACTGAGCTGGTGAAATGACGTATGATTATTGACGTCTTTCCAATATTGTATTTTATATGGTGCTGTGAATACTGTATTTGATAAGTAAATATACCGAAATATATTAGTTAGGTACATACATAAATTTTCATACATTGATATTTTAAGGAAAATGTAGCTAATATACCGAACTACGAGAATATGTATATATTAAATATTATACTATTGTGCCGAAACTCATGTTGACGAATTTCTCAAAATGAAATACAATGTTACAAATAAATAAAAATACAATAAAACAACTGTATATAAAAACCATAATTTATTATTACATTATAATGCTATCTAATTTGTTCACACATTAAATATATTGTACTGTTAGAAAAAATAAGTATTTAAAAATACAGCCATCTTATATAATTGTTCATAAGATTAAATATTGTATGATGTTATTTAAGTGTTGTGATGATAAAGGTGCATGGCAACAACAAATGTGTGTAAGATGTGGCACCAATCGGCACCATTGAGCCCAATGCCGAATGTCGTCATATCAACGCAGAAGTTTTAAACCACCTAAAACCATACAACATATCTGTCACAAACTGACTCAATACATAGAAAAACAATGAAAAATTTATTTAATGTGATGTTTCAAAGAAATCTATTTAATACATTTAATGTTTTAACAATAACACTTTGTCATCATAACATAATATGGACTGTAGGCATGTATGTATTAATGTTCAAACAATGTTCCATTACAGGGGTATTTAATAAAAAATGTTATTCCATATGCATGTTTATTAACATAAATATAAAAAATCAGTATTAATTACAACCTAAATTTTATAACTGTTTCCAATTTTATTGCTTTATTGTAAAAGATTTGTTTAAAAAATAAAAAGTAATAATTAACCCACCTTAAAAAGATGCACGAACATTAATTCCATAATTTCAAAATAAACCATAGTCAATGTGGTGCATAGGTTTATAACTGATCAAGTTGAGAACATTTAAAAGGAAAAGAACGAGTAAGGTCTTTAGTCTATGTTTACTAAACCTGTAGGTTACTTTACATATCTATAAGTTACACCATGTGAAAGAATTGATTTGTAGAAAGGATAGATTAAACAAGTTTCTAAGCTAATTACACGTTTACTAAGACAAATCATGTGTTATGCAATATTTGCAAACTCCGCCATCTAGCCCCCTAACGAGATTAATACCTGAAATAATAAATAGGAAGGAAATTGAGTTACATATCAATATAAAAGCATCTTCAACGTCTTATATTACAAGTCACCTCAAAAATTGCACAACTACCGTATGTGTCAAGCACAAATTTGTATCGACCTTTGTTTTTGTTCCTTTATACGACATAAATGTGGTATGGATTTGGTTAACATGAACCTTACAATCATAGATAACTAAATTATGACAATCTTAAACGGTTTTAGTTAATGGTATAATATATTAATTTACTACAAATCTTATTATGGGGTAACTCCTCACTACGAGATATACACGATAACTTTAAAATTTATCGTTTTCTACACTAAAACGTTAAATAAATAAAATTCAACTGGTGCTAAATGAATTGATTATACAAGTAAATGCAACTGTCAATTTTCTAAAGAAAAATGATCTCGACTTTTCCATGCACACAAGTTAAGAACCAATCACAAACATAACAGGGGCTTATCATGGACAGACATAGTAAGTCGCATATCCCCAGTGGGTGAAAAAACGGTGTCTTCAACCGACAAACGCCAGTTACAATCATGTCAACAAATTAATTAGTTACTTTATGTTGTTTATATTTTCATTTTATTAATCACTGGCATACAATTGTTAAAAAATTATTGTGGTTTGGTACAATATGCATGGGATAGTTTTGCAAAATAAAACTCGTAGGAAGAATATCTTTATAATTCACACTTTATTAGCTACCTCAATTTTTGTTGCTCTCCGGAAATACCACTCGTCGCTGTGCAACTCGCTATATTCCGTTGCAACATAAATTTCATTAAGCTAATTTAGTCTGAATTATTACAATAATCATCCTATTCGTAGTATTACTAATGAAGATCAACTAAAGCAATTATCACGTTATCAGTTTACGATTGGCTAATTTTTAGAAAATAGGCGTTTGTCATTGGATGATGTACAATGTAATAAGCGAAATTATGTGAAGATTAAAGTGGTGATTCAGTCATCAATTAGTACAAGTTAATTACTGATATATAGGCTATCCAAGTGGTCAGTAAGTATACGTCGGAGGAACTTTGCTATAGCAGAGCGCGAATGGGAATAAGTCACTACCAAAGTGGTAACAAGTGGTATGTTTTATCACTTAGTATCAACTGAAACTTTGCTGTATAATTTAGCTTTGGAGTCACTGAAAATCATATGTGAATATGCAATTACGTTGGGAGAGATTAATGGGGTGGTAGTCAGCTTAAGTGGATTGTAAGGTAGTTCAACTTTATTACCACTTGAATTTTAGTGTTCATTAATATTTGACTAATGTAGATCCTAATTTGTCCCCGTATTCGTAGACGCTTTTGAGGCTCGCCGTCTTTTTCAAGACCTGACTGCTGGCGAGCCTTAAAATAAAGTCCGCACTGGCTCACTACATTATTATTAGTAGGAATTGGTTTTGAAGCGGTGTGTTGTTTGTAATCGATCCAGTTGTTTTTAATTTTCGTTTCTCTAGGAATTGTATAAATTCCACAATGACAGTAAAATACCAATAGAATATGGACTTACTTGAAATACTGGATATAAGAAAATACAGTGATTACATACAATTAACTATTGAAATAATGAATTAACACATATTTATTATGGGATTGCATTTGATAAAAAAGGAACAATGCTAAGTTCCAATTTGTTTCAATTTGAAAACATAAAATCTTGGTTCACCTATGAATCGAAATGTTATTGTTGGATTGTCTAGCCGTTATAAAATGTTCTCTGAATTAGTAATTAAGCAAAATAAAAAATAATGTATGTATACTGAAAATAATATGTACCACAGTGATTACATAACAAAAACGTCTAGCGTTTAGAGCATCTTTGACGCGAACTACCAGGAAAATCTAGGGCCGCAAATTATGTTTTACATTACACAAAATATGTTCGCTACTAAATAAGAACAAGTTGGACGATCCCAACATACCTTTGTGGTAAACCACCACTCCCATCCCAACATACTCGAGTGCAAATTTACATATGATCTTCTACGCCTTCAAAACTATGAATTGTAATGTTTTAGTTGATACTAAATAATAAAAAATGCAGCTTCATTTACTACTTTTGGTACGACTCTCTCCCATTGACCACCTGATTTAGCAAAATGCTAACGAATGACACTAGCACCTTGGATTATCAATTATTTCAAAAATTATTTTTATTCAACTGCTGCTACATTTACCTTTTTCTATGTGCTTACTCAAAGATGAAGCATTAGGTATAACAAGCAGTTATCGTCTTATGCAGTTTAACTTTGTACCTCTATAACCGTTGTCTCAATACCATTATACCTACCCTGTTAAGGAAAGGATTGTTACTAACGGTACTTTTCAAAACCAAGTAAAGTCATTTAATCTTTACTATTTGGTATGTTCAACAATCGTTAACTGATGCTGAGCAATTTAGGCACTGCTATCATTAAAAACCATGGAACACAATTGACAATTGTCCAAAACAATTGAATCAAAAATTGTCTCTTTCTCATAAGCAAGATAGCATGTATGCGCTGACAACCGTTCATCGTCAGCTAGCCTGAATTAAACTAATGGGTTTGAAATGAAAATGAATGTAAGCGCGAAATGTAATTTCTAATTTACATAAAAACCCAAACTTCAATCGAAATATTACAACCACAAAGCCTTATCAATTCAATCTAATTCTTTAACATGTTAATAATCCATTTGTGCCATATATTTCCAAAATTTAGGTCGTTGCGTGATTCGCCATCAATCTGTGATATGGAAACCTAATCAAAGCATTAATTTTTCAATACAGTATCAAATCCCAGTAAAAATGGCGTGTCAAGAACCAATGGCACAATTTAAGTAGCATAAAACAACAATTTTTCCAGTATTATAGACACAAGGATGCACAATATACTTCCGAAAATTAAGACAGCTTCAATTAACAACCCACTGTACTATCAAAATTTAAATAGCAAAAATATGGGAATATCTGCGTAACATCAAGCACGAGTATCTAGTTTTCACCCGACCATCACTATCTATAACGTTATGTGATGTTTTGGAAAAGATGCCTTTATTAATGTAAACTTTAATTGATTACACACTATTGGTTTGTTTTAATTTGAAAAGAAAGTTTTAATTTTAGACAGTGTGAAAGAAATCATATAACCTACTATAATATATAATGAGATATCAAATTGTAAATATCCTCTCCACAAATATCTTTTCAAAACATTAATATTTGTAAATAACCTTGTAATGAAGTGAGATATTTTAATCGATTACTTAGAGAAACTTGTTTCAAGCTTAAATTTTATCAAAAGTAAACCTACGATGTAAAGATGGTTTTATAATGTTAACTTTCTAATAATTTTAGACAGTACAATTTTAGAACCAAAATGAGATTAAAAAATGTTTTTTGAGTTCAAAAGGTTTTACAAAAAAAAAAATTTAACCGTTGTATATAAATTATTAAACAGAAACAACCCAATGAGACGTCCAACTTCTGCAAAAAAATTTGTTCTACAAAGTTGCATTGGTCAACTGTATTGTAAGGCTACAGCAGATGGTGTAAGTGTATTTTAAGCAGAATTTTTAAAATGCATATTTATGTATTTGTATTTATACATATGACAATATCACATGTAAAGTTTTTGCGTCAATTAACAAGAAAGTTATAAATATAAATACTGGAGATAATGTACAAGTAGCCACTAATAATATAAAATATTTTTCGTAAAACCTGCATTACATCCAGTGACAGAATTTCATTATTTTAAAATGGATTATAAAAATTAAAGTTGATTTATTCGCTTATTGTGATGTTTCACAGTATACTATACTAAGGATGACTTTTATCGTGAGCACCGTTATGATAGAGAACTTGATAAAACTAATGTGACACCACGATAGTAGTCTTTACCCTGTATCAGGCTTCTCCAGCTCATCCTGTAGAGAGACTTTTTAATCATTTATTGGTTTTTTGGAGATTTTTCTTATTTTAATTTTCCAATTCTGATCTTCAAGAAGTTGAGACATCTTCTCCTTTTTCAGCCCTGGGTTTTAGGTGTTTGTGTTGTGTTTATTTGTGTATTGTAAGTGGTAAAAATTTTGGTGCGTTTGCTTTGTAGGAAAGAAAGTATGTATTTTAAGTGATTGAGATACAATAGATTAAAGTGTAGTGGGTTGCAATATAGGGTAGGTAAAGTTGTCCTTTTTTCGTTCTGGTGGTCATCATAATTTATATCTTGGGTGGGGGTTGGGGTTATATTAGAATATATGGAGTATTGTCGAAAGGTCTGGAAGGTCATTTAATCATTGTAGTAGGAGAGCAGGGAGGTTTTGAATTTTTGTGATAGTCAAGGTTTGTTGGAGAATGGGATTTATAGTATTTATTTAAAATATTATTAATTTTATTAAATACATAAATAAAAAGTTTACCTCGAGTAGGATTCGAACCTACGACCTGTACTTTGCTAGAGTAGCGCTCAAGGTTACAATCGATGCAAATTTTGTCTTTATGTATGTAGAACTGATGTAAATTCTAAATATAATGAGATAACAGTCAAATTACTTATATTAATGGAATGTGAGCCTGCAATATCGCAAGGATTCACACATACCATATTTAGAATTTACATCAGTTCTACATACATAAAGACAAAATTTGCATCGATTGGGCTTGAACCTTGGTGGGCAGTTGGTAGCGGTACTCTAGCAAATACAGGTCGTAGGTTCGAATCCTACTCGAGGTAAACTTTTTATTTATGTATTTAATAAAATTAATAATATTTTTAATTACACATTTACCTTTGAACTTATTCGTTCATAACAAAAACTTATAATAATAGTATTTATTTGTTTGGGGTTGCGATTTGGATACTGTCTTGCCAGATATGAGAGGAGTCAGATGAATGCGGTCAGAAAACCTAACTATACTAGTTTGTGTATTAGTCCTGCATACCAGACTTTGTCAAAGGCTTGTTACTTTCATTTGAATCGGATAATAATATTCTACGATGTTGTGTATTAAAATTAAAGAGAAAATGTAAGGTTTTTTAATGGCACAGAAAGTTTTAAAAATGCCACATTTATATTTTATTGCAAAATGTAAAATTTGTGAATTTTTGACACACAACTACCAAGAATTTTTTAGGAAGTACTAATTATTAAAATATTCATACTAAAGAGAATAATCAAAAACGGTTTGTAATCGACATAAGATAAAATTATCCGCCCCTCGCTAAAACACGCCCATTTGACACTGAGAACAATAAACCTGTATTCTTGAACGTCCAATTAAATATTTACCTTATTTTAGGTGTTCATATTCCCTATTTATTAAAATTTTAAATAGTTTCATGCAGTTTTATAATTTCAAAAATTATTTCACAAAATTCCTACATTACAAATTAAAATAATATTTGATTATGATTATAATATAATTATTTTTTAATCCCAAATGACATGTACCTAATAAACGCATAATTAACGCAAAAATAAACTTTCACCTAATATTGTATTTTTATCGGTCGGTTTTTATAGTTGTTTATGAATAGCTTGTGTGTGAGTATGTCGTGATCAAAAATGGTGAAAACTCGAGTTAGAGCAACTAAGGTTCATAACTGATCAAGGAGATCTAATTTTATGAAAAAACTTAATCAAACCAGGAAAGTAGCAAGTTTTGCTTTATACATACATCCAAACAGGATTTATAGTTATGATGAGTACATAATTCTTGAAAAAGGTTTGATGTTTTTTTATCTTAGGAAATGCATAGGTGCTTTTAGTAAATATTAGTAGCTTCTTCTAATGGTTTACACTCTACAGGAAGAGTGCATTTCTTCCTCATATAACAAAATCAACTTATTCTTTCTATTTTATTCATTTTATAAATTACTTGAAATACGAATTTTTCAGGTGGGCTAGATTAAGAAAAGCAGAAGTATGATCATTTAAAAGGTGATTCAATTTGAACATGGTACATTTCATTATTTTGTAATTGTTATTGTTAAAATTTTATTTTAAATTCAGTAACATACATATTTACAAGTGGTTTAAAATATGGCATACCTATAATTTTTCAAAATTTTTTTTTAAATAGTAATCTTTTGTAAATATATCTATTAGTATACATATAGATAATGATAAGTATGCTATTTATTATTTTAAAATATTACGTCTCTATCGCTCTACAATTTATTGTATAGTCACATAAAGGTTTGTAACAGTTTGGATCTACCAGAACTTAAATGAGAGAACGATCAAAACTTTCAACCTTTGAGTGAATTTTTGCAAGGTCGCAGAATTGTTAATTTGATATTCTAAAGGTACAACATCCATTATAATGTACAATGTACAATGGGGAGGATCGCGTTTGTTAAGGAGACAAAATACATTTGCACGTATCACGACTAAAGTGAAATCTGTAAGTTTTTTAATGGATGTAATTAATTATCTCACAATAGATTTATTTTATAGATTTGGGAAGAATTCTTATTCAATGAGTTGAGAGTTACCGGCGAAAAAGAGAAAGAAATTTCTATTCAAAATGGAAATGTCGGTTCTGATGGAGTTCCATCCACAACAATGTTGATGGGGGATAAGAACAAATAGGAATGGATATAACGCTTCATCTGGTGTTGTAAGTTTTATACTAGTACAGTAAATTATGTTATTGTAATTTGGTATTAGGGATTAATAATTGGAGCTAAAACAAAAAAAAACATTATTTTTTGGAGTGAGAAACAAAATGTGCTCATCGTGCTCTTTTTACAAGAAATATAATATTCCGAAAAAGAAACATGATTGTACATTAAACTTTTCCGGTCCACCTACAAGAAGTAAATACTTATCTTTACACTCACATAAGCAATATTTAACAAAATTATGTTACAGGATAAAAAAACTAGGTGAATGCTAGTGCATTACAGGACTTTCTTGAAAAATACTAAAAATATATGGGGTATTTTTATACCTTTGAAATATTCAGCTGTTTTATAAATATTTAATAAAAACCAAAAACTGACCCTAATAACCTCGCCCCACCTATCCTCTCCGAGACATCCAGACATCGTGGCTGATCTTGACAAAACTTGGCCACAAGTTGTAAAATGAGCTAATAAGTCGATTTAGCGATAGTGAAAAAAAGGTCGATTGCATAACCTTCTATACCTACATATGTACATGTAGGTTGAAAGTTAAAAATAATATCTCACTTATCTTTCAAGATAACTATGGGCTGTTTCATATCATTTTAAAGCAAATTTCGCTCCCTTTCAAATACAGTAAGAATATGTGTGTTATACCAGCAATACTAGGAATGTCTTCAATTTCCGGAAGAACCGTAAGTATTGTTTTCATTTCATTAGCGCAAATGAACAAAGTTTATTTTTTATAACCATAATAGTTAGAAAGTTATAACAATATCAATATTAAATATTTGAAAATTCATATCTCCTATACTAGTAGCTTTAGAAGAAGCAAGTTAGTTGCATTCATAAGTGTCTGGTTACCTGGAAAATATAAATCAAAAACAACAAAAAAATGTTTGGAGAGAATTTTGAATAAATCAATTTCGAATAATTGCTTAAGTTTGGTCCTTTAAATGTAGGCAATTTAAACCATAATTTATTACGTAAAGAAATCTCTTTAAAGAACCTTTATTTAACTACGCATATCTATTTCCAATTCTTTTATATCTTAAACGGTATCGGACATACATATTTCTACAAAAAAATGTAGCTGCGGCCATATTCAATTTTGAAAGTTTTAAAAAATTGTAGAGATGTTCCACGGAAAATTACCTTTTATTGAAATTTACCGGAAAGTATTAAACATGGTACTTGAAAGTTTCAAACGTTTCTTTCAAAGTAATTTACTTTGGTAAATTACTGGTAAAATACCTTAACATTCAAAATTCCCTCCAATATTTAGCCAATGTGATTTTATTTGCATGACCTTACAAATTTTACAAAATGCCAAGACCGAAATCAATGATTTGGAATTTTTTTAAATTTATAAAAGTGAATGGGAAAGAATTAGCAAAATGCCAATTTTGCGCTAAAAATTTGTTAAAAATGGAACTAAATTATATATCATCTACAACAATGCAAAAATTGTTCTAATAATATTAAAACAGTGTCGACAAAAGAAGTAACAGTAACACCAAATATTATGACATCAATTTCATATCCATCTACTTCTAAAGCTACTACCAGTCAACTCACAGAGTTTGTTGATACCATGTCTGGTAAACAACAAGCTTGTGTAGATGCAAAGTAGGCATATTCAGTGGACAAACAAATAAAACAACATATTAATGATGAGTATTGGGTAAAAACTCACAATTGTTTTGCGATTCTTCAACCTATTTTGCACGCAATTACAACATTTGAGGGCGATCACCCAACATTAAGCAAAGTAACTGGGCTACTGAAATCAGTTGAAAGTCAAGTAAATGAAGCAGCTAAAGTTTTTCCTATTAAAGAAAGACAAAAGATTGAAGAGTTATTTAATAAAAGGAAAGATTTTATTTTCCATGAATCCCAATTAGCTGCAAGTTTTCTTGGCCCAAATCAGCATGAGAAAAATTTAACATTTGCTGAAACAAATACTGCCATGGATTTGTCATCATTAAATGGGGCGCAAAGTTAAATTTCGATGATAATGAATTACTTCTCGAACTTGCAGAATATAGAAGTTCGGAGATTTTTCAAATGAGTCTTATTGGAAAATAACACAAAAATTAGATGGAATTGCTTAGTGGAAACGATTTTTTCCTAACAAATTGCAACAAGACTTCTTACTATGCCCGCTACTACTGCAAGCTGCGAAAGAAACTTTCAAGGTGCATTCAAATATCAAAACAAAGAAAAGAAACACACTGACCATGAAGAGAACAGAAAAACTTGTTTTCATTAAGAACAATTTAAAAGATTTATCTATAAAAGACATTTTAAAAACCGCAAATAAAAAAGATGAACATACTGAGAGAAATGCGAATGAAGATGAATTATCTTATTTAAGTGATGAAGAAAGTGAAGACAATTATGAGACAGATGAAATAGTTGCTGATGAGAGTGAAACCTTAGAGGAAGATGAAAGTCACAATGAAAATGTAAGTATGGGTGCAAGTGACAATGGCAATACAATACAAATACAGACAACATTAGACAACTTTTTCGATCCAAGGCAAGAATAAGTTGCAGAACTTAAAACAGAAAATTTATGTAATCAAAATCAACCATCACAACCTAAAATTATAATTCTTAAAAATTGGTCCTTTACTTCAGAATAAATAAATTAACAGTATACTAATAATGTAATATTTAAATATTATACAAATTATTACGGAACTTAGAAGTTATACTAGTTGGCAATAATGGAACTTACTTTTTTTATATTGTAAATTTTAATTTTATCTTATATTTTGTATACATTTATACTACAATGTATATATTTTTGTAAAGCAAATTCGATAAAAAAAGAAAAATTTGTTTTTGAAATATTCCGAAAATTAACGAAATTTTCTAAAGGTAATTTACCGAAATATTGATATTTCCGGAATTTTCCCATCACTAAAAAATTGCATTTCATGCGATTTATTGATGACCTGAATTTCAATATTCTATGTTAAAATTTGAAAATTTTCCCCCAAGATAACGCCCTTATATTCACCCCCTGTATACCTATTGCGTTTAAAAGCTTATTTTGTCGACATAATTGTCTCGTCGGGCTTCATTACAAATTTCATCAAAATCGTCCGTATATTTCGCGCACACACACACGACACACACACGCACGTGCACCACCACACGACACGCACCCACACACGCACGCACGACACGCACGCGACGCGACAGCACAGCACACGCACGACACGCGCACACGCACACACGCACAGCACGCACGCACACAGCACACACGCACGCACACACGCACGACACACGCACACACGCACGCACACACGCACACACGCACACACCACGCACACCACACGCCACACACACCACCACACGCACGCACACACGCACACACAGCACACACACGCCACACACACAGCACACACGCACACCACACACAGCACACAACCAACAACACACACACACACACACACAACACACACACACACAACACACAACACACACACACACACACCACAAACACAAACACAAACACAAAGACAAACAAACACAAACAACACAAACGCAAACAAACACAAACATAACCACAAACACAAGCACACACAAACACACACACAAACACACACACAAACACCCACACACGCACACATTTTGAAAAATTTTTTTCGGCTTCAGGGAGCCGTAAAACGTCAAAGTAACGCAACCTATTTTTTTTCGATTTTTTTGACCGTAATACTTTCTTATTTAGGGAGAAAGTAAAAAAAAACTACAAAGCCAATTAAATATTACCAAAAAAGATTTTTGCAATTTTGTATATTCAGTGATAATGATTTCAACGTGGAGAGAATTTTTAGAGATGAAGATCTGTGGAAAAGCATAATGCTTCCAAAACTAATAACATTTTATAATGAATGTACATCCTCACCGAAAACTATAGATGCCAGAGGGATGAAGATAAGGGACCGCGATCCATACGCCAATGTATTTTTTTTTGTATTCTTCATTGTATATGTTAATATTTAATGTATTTGTTTATAATTGTACATAATATTAAAATAAATAATAAAAATTAATACTAATATAGTATTTTTTTCTATTTCCATATTATAAAATAATCTTTTCAGTGTAAATGTTCGTAAACATAGATTCAAAAGTAAGATATCACATCTATAGATTTTTAATTGTCAGTTTCCTTTATTTCAATTAAAGTTAAAATTCATCTTTTATGTGAAAAATGCACTGAAGCATTATAATACAAGTCGACAATAGGTAGAGATATGCACAGATAACAAATTAAACAGATACCTGTTTCAATTTTTATTTAGCATATATTTTATTGGAAATTATTTAAAGAAATATATTATTTATTTCATATTTCCCTTCCAAGGGGCATATGGAATAAATATTTAGTTTACAAGATTGTTTTTCTTTCTATAACAGATTCTTGGTAAATTTTTTCCAACAATAACTAATATTTACACAGGTAAATATTAAAGTCTTAGGGAGGCGGAGCTTAGGAACTGGTATTGTAATATTAAAATAGCGACAGTAACGTAACGTCGCATAGCGGTAAACAGTTGTCTGCATCAGGTATTGAAACACCCTTAAATATCCCTTACAAGTGTTTTTTATCTAATTGTTCAAGTAAGTATAATATCATCTCATCCCAAAAATGATGAAAATACGATTGGTTGATGCAATTCATATGGAAGGGTATTACACTATTCTTCATACAACGTCAATTTTATATCTGTATATTATGTTAAACAATATTGCTTATACCATAAGTCAGTATAAACAGTGTTGGGACCACTTTGTCACGTTACAAATCCTTGTTTGTTGCCTCTATCATAACGCTGGCTACATTTTTATATTATAAGGACAGCCGAAACTTCAGATCAAAACTAGCGCCATCTACACTTGTCTGGCCGATATGTGCGACGGAGTTCCGCGATTTTAACATTGTTTTTGATACAAAAAGATGCAGAATACAAGAAATGCAGGTAAGATACAGATTTGCAATATGAGTTGGACATCTCATTGGGTTGTCTCAGTACTATGCAGTCGTTTTTTATCTAAAACAAAAATATCACATAAAGGGAAGACTTTAGCTTACATTTGAATAGAGAAATTAAAGGTTTTAATGAAAGTTGAAATCACCAAAAATTGAGAATTATCACTACTACATAAATTATTATACTTCAAAACATCCTGGAATCAGTTATGTTAACAGAAACAATAAAAATACTGTTTTCCGTAACATTATATTTAAGCTTAAAAGTGCAAAATTGTGAGAAACTTCAAGTGCAAAAATCAATATTAGCAGATGATAAATGGTGACTTTGTGTCAAAACAGTAAATGGTATGATGAAGTGTCATACTTACCTTTCCAAATTAAATACTATAATTCTATAACTATTGCAGATTATCATTGGTAATAACTACGTTAAGACATTTATACTTTTAAGTCGTTTAAATTGCAACACTTCGAATATCTTCATTAGTATTACAAATTGTCTGTTACCAGAAGCAGCAAATTTTTGCAAATTTGTATTAATAAGTTAGCACCAAACAGCTTTAATGTCGATTTTGTTAAAAGTTGCCTCTTTTATACATTTCGTAAAGAAACCTAAAGAACTAGTCTTCACTTTTTTAAATAGTGGTGTGCAAACTAAAAATTGATATTATTTTACATAATTACGGATTCACTTTTACGCATATTTAGTATTTACTTTTCCTGGTTAAAACATTAAAATGATGACATATGTAATATACCTATAGAAATGGATAACCTTTGAGACTAGTACTTTCAACATTCATGTAGTATATAGTTACATAATAAGTGTATCTTACATAAATAAACATTGTATTTGTGAATTACCTTTAATAATAAGGATTTTAAGCTTTTTCATGAAGTAGACTAAACCCTTTCTCCCAAAAAGAATGCATCCAAATCTAACATAGGTAGTTTATTAGGACACCTTATATTAAGAATATCATAGTTGATTAAATGTGTCAAGTAAAGCTTAAGGAAATGACAATGTTATTTTGTAGTGAACGATTATGTATTTAGATTTTCAAAGGAGAAATAAAGTCACCAAAAAAAAGTACTTTTTGTCTGTAACTTAAAATGATTAGATCCGCAGAGGATGATATAGTGACGTGTGATGTGATTTTACTTTCTCTTTCTTATGTAATGGGATTGTTACTATAAATTAAAAAATTCTACGTTTTTGTAAGCTAAGAAACGAGCAGAGCTTTCCCATGTTTTCTGTCTTCTTTCAATATATTTTGTTACAAAATTCTTTTATTTAATTAAAAATAAGCACAATTACTGTGAAGAAATGTTCGAATAACTGTTAATATTGTAATGATTGCCTTGTTTGAATTACCTCCTCCATACCATTACTGTCATTCACAAATCACAAGTCATTGTTGCAGATTATGTCTTTAAGTACACACAGGGGCGTAAATAACGCCTTGGCGACCTTGGCAGCGCAAAGGGGCGCAGAGCAGGATGGGGCGCAGCAAAAGACAATAACAAAAAATAAGAGTAATGAAAATCTTAAATGAAAAACACTGATGAATGTTAACTAAAGAGAGAGCAGTGAGAGAGTAAGTATCAACGTCTCTCTATATCTATGGTAAGTATGTGTGATGCAACGAACAGATTTTTCTTCTGTGTTTGTTGGTGTGACGTCGGATCGTCGCTGTGAATCACCGCCAGGCGCGCCCCTGTCGCACTGTCCGAGTGGCCGCTGTTCTGTCTACCCTTTGTATATCTGTCAGGGTCAGTCACACAGTCACAGTCAGTTATTGTCTTAGCAGTCATAGATAAAAAAATACGTTAAGAATGGCAACTCTGTATACTTTTTTTAAACGATTTTGAGCGTCACCTACAATTAGGACACATACTAATTAAATAAACGCAGTAATTTTAAATTAGTATAGAGTGTACCTATGCTATTAATATTCAATAGAAATTCGCATTACATCTAATCAATCACAAGGTAATATTATTGGAATGAACAGGCAGAATAACAATAATACCATGGATTGATTAGTGGTAATGAAAATTCCGTATTTCCGTTGTTTTCAAAAAATTTAGATTTAAAATTGGATTTCAAAAAATACATTTCTAATATTAAGAAAATGTATTAACATGATTAACGATACATAAAGAAAATAAAGTAAAAAAAAATAAGGTATACATTAATATGAAAATTATTATTTTACTTTAGAACTTATTCGTTCATAACAAAAACTTATAATTATATTGTTTTATTTTTATTTGTTTTATCCTGGACCAAATATATACACTTACAGTCAACCCTTTCTTTAAAAATGTCTAGTAAAAGAAACTCTTTTTATACAATTATTTGTTTGGAAGACAAAATTTACATCAATTGGGGCTTGAATCTCGATAGCGCAGTTGGTTAGCGCGGTACTCTAGCAAAGTACAGGTCGTAGGTTCAAATCCTACTTGACGTAAACTTTTTATTTATGTATTTAATAAAATTAATAATAATTTTAGACAAATAAAGGTTGTTAGTGTAGCTATAAAACAAAAATAGTTGTGAAATATTGGGAATCAGATACTTTTTGTTGGTTTTAATTTTTAGCTTGTTTCCATTTTTGTTTTTCATAAATAAAATGCCTCAAAGTAGAAGAACATTTAAGAAAAGAAAAAATATTTTCAACCCTAATCCAAAGAAATCAAGTTGTTCCTGAACAAGTAATTACTCCATCTCAATCTACATAACCTGACCCTTCTAGTTCTTCATCTAAACTTAAATTACAAAAACAATCAGAATATTTTGACAAATTTGACAATACATCTACACTGGATATTGTGGGCCTAAGTGCTCTTTGTGAAATGATAAAAAGCGTTGCAATGTGCAGATTGATATTGGTGTTTTTGAACGAAGTGGTCTGAACGTAAAAACAGTTGTTTTTTGTACTTATTGTTTCGAAAGCATAGTACTGTGTCCCGATTTCGTTATTTTAGTTGCCTTTTAAAGATATCGTTGTTATCAAAGATAGAAGTTTGCAGTTTTTACATTCACGTACTGCTTTGTTGGCCTAGATTTCATGGCAAAATCGAAAATTTGGTATCTTCTTTTGTTTTCAACTTATAGCCAAACGTCGATATTTGGCTGGAAATTTCTATTTTTGATAATAACAAAGATATCTTTAAAAAACAAGTAAAACGGCGAAATCGGGACACTGTACACAAACTCATCAGTTGTCAATACGGATCAGACTTCCATTCATCTGAGACATCTGAGACTGGTTTCTGGTTTTCGAGCCATAGGAATTCTCCACAAAGGCGCAAAGATGTTTTGCGGTATTATGAATCTTCCGCCACCTCCGTATGACTACTAGCCATACATAAATTTATTACAAAAGACCAATAAATCTGTGGCAGAAGAATCAATGTCGCAGGTACTGGAAGAAGTGGTGCGAATGAACGATGGCAGTAAAGATTTGACCATTGCATTAGACGGTTCTTCGCAGAAACGCGGTTTCTCCTCACCAAACGGTATAGTTTCGGCTTCAAGTTTTGACACTAATAAAATTGTAGATGTGTGTATTATGAGGAAGTATTGTTTATGCAAGGACAAACCTCAAAACCAACATGACGAAAATTGCTCTGCAAACTATATAGGTTCTAGAGGAGGAAATTTTTTGAAATTCAATAACAGGATGTAAGGTATGAATATTATTAGGGGATGGGGATAGCAAAGCTTTCATGGAAGTTGCAAATAGTAAGCCGAATGGAGGGGAACTGCTAGTAAAAACAACTGGAATGTGTTAACCGCATTCAAAAGAGGATGGGCTCCAGACTGAGAAAGCTAGAGAAAGAAAACTGGATCTAAATAATTGTCAGATGTAAACCTCTTGGAGGAAAAGGGCGACTAACTGATGCGGCAATTCTTTCAGTACAAAAGTTTTATGGACTGGAAATTAGACGGAACACCAATAAAGATGTCAATCATATGAAAAAAAATGTTTGGGCAACATTTTTTCACCTTTCTTCCACTGATGAAGAGCCAATTCATGGAATGTGTCCCCGAGGCGAAGACTCTTCGTGTAAGTACCAAAAAACTTCATACCAGCACAGCGAGCATTTCCACCTCCCAAAGGCAGTAATGGAATTACTAAAGCCCATATTTAGGGATTTGGCAAACCCTGAACTTTTATGATTGTGTCCATGGCCAGACCCAAAACCTTAACGACTCTTTTAATAATGTTATTTGGAAAATTCTCCCCAAAAGAACATTTGTAAATTTGAACACTCTGGAGATGGGAGTATATGAAGCTACATCGTCGTTCAATCTTGGGCAGATATCCAAATGTAAAGTTCTCGAAAAACTACAAATTGTTCCAGGGATAGAATGCATAAAACCATTAAAAAAATTAATGCCAAATGTATTCAAGATGTTGAATATAAATTCAAAAATGTATCAAAAGATTAAAGATACTCGTAGTGCAAGAAGTAATGCAAAAAGTTGGAAGAACAGCTAGCGGAGGCAAAAGCTACGCCGTATGAGGCAAGAGCCAACGAAACGGTATGCACCTTTTACATTCAAATTTATTTTTTTTTACACTTTTACTCATTTAACAATTATGCGGAATGGCTTAACAAAATGTCAATATATAATAAACCGTTTACAACTGAAAATCGATTTTTTTTTTTAATTTTTACGACCAGTCCCCCTTAATTCACTTTATGGAAAAGTGTACAATGCAAGCAACAGTTACAAAGAAAAGGACAAGAAAAATAGATTACAGAATATTACAGTCTTAGCTGAATAATTGTATTGTCACAAGTTAAGTATATATATATATATATATATATATATATATATATATATATATATATATATATATATATATATATATATATATATATATATATATATATATATATATAATTAAGTGCATAGAAATAAGCATTCACAATTATGATACTCGACACAATAAAAACTTTTGAATACACAAGCATAGGCTGAAAAAATATCAAATGGCTGGCAACTACTGGGGCTTGATTTTTTTAACGTACGTGAATTATCAGCCTAAAAATTTAAAAATGTTCTAAAATCTTATCTGTATGACAATTAATTTTATACTATTGAAGAATACTTGAAAATACTTAGCCATTCTTTCCTTCCACTGCTTAAACGCTCCAAGACAAGCAGCTTTAGCAATGTCTTCCTCTGAAAAAACCTTCTTCCTTGTAAGTTCTTTTGCAGCCCAAAAAACAGCCTTCAGCCACATTGCCAGACCCGGTGAGTAGAGAGGGTATTCGATTACATTAGTCTTGTTTGCAGCCAAATACTGACGAACTAGCTCTGCAGTGTGGGAAGAAGCATTATCGTGATCTAGCATAATTCCCTTCTTTGACAATTTATTAAACACTTCCAGCAAACAGTGTTCGACGTACCATTTAGCTGTGACAATCTTCTACTTCAATAGCTCAATAGGTATTTCTAAAGAACACAGCGTACATTACTTTCTTCATTGCTCGCTGCTTTCTGATTATTGTTGGTGAGGCCTCGTTTTCATGGATCCATACGCAACTTGTCGATTTCGTATGTCAAAAAATGGTATGTAAGTTTCATCACCTGTTACAATTATTGACAAAATTTGGTGGCCACCATTCTTAATTAATGTTAGAGTTTCGTGGCAAATTCGTACTCGTTCTGCGTTTTGAAAATCTGTAAGATGATCGGGTACAAAATGACACAACCTTTTCCAGATAAAGGTGTTCGTGTATTATTGTTTTCACAGATGAGGATAGAATCCCCAGTTGAGTCTCTCTTGCGGCGTAACTAGTTCTTCCATAATCTTCTTCACAGCAGAAACGTTTTCCTCTGTCACAGCAATAAGGGGGGGCCTGCGCCTTTCTGGTGATCAACTGTACGAATTCCTTGTGCAATCTGTAAATTGTTGCCAAGGAAGGGACCTGATCGCCAAATGTTGATTTCAAACTTTCTTCGCAGTTATACACACTTAAACCTATCTTAAAGTCATATTAAATCATAATGCGAAAATGTTCCCCGGTTAATTCCATTTTGTCACTACACTTGCGAAACTTAAAACTATCTTTTTTCATTACTTCCTAAGATAAATTAGCAAATGAAGCGGCAAATGTCAAGTAAAGACTTGCTCTTACTGAGGCCGTGGCCTGCCTAATTTCTTCATCCTCAATAATAATAGCTTGTTCCTCGTACATAGATATAAGTATACTTCTACAAAAAATGGGACATGCTGGTATCAGAGAAGTCAAGTAAATGGTTTAGAAGCTACTTAGTTGATAGGGTACAGGCAGTCACTGTTTGGCATTCTGTTGGCGATTGGATAGTAATTAGTTGTGGCATACCATAGGGATGCATATTCTCGGTGAGTTTATTTTTAATTTATGTTAACGTTCTTTGCAATGGCAATTTTACAGGAAATTTAATTGCTTTTGTGGACGACACAGCTCTTGCATACAGTGCCGCCTAATTTTATTATTTTCTTCTTAGGGGTATTGTCCAGTTATGTTAAGACTCAAGATGTAATCGAAATTGCAAAAACATGAAAATTATGTTAAACCAGTTGACAACATTAAAGACACCACACAACAACCAAGTACTAGCAGAACTCAAAGGGACAAATCAAAAAGTAAGTACACCCATGCATGAGTACACCTAGATGGGGCATTAAAATAATAATAATTTCTTTATTCCCCACCAACTACATAAGTGTATTACAAAGAATGTAAATTAAAAAAAAACATATTTACTATAAAGAAAAACAAAATTTAAAAATTAAATAATTTAACCCATACTATACATAAATGTTTTTTAGATTTTTAATATTATTGTATTATTTTAAATTAATCAGCTACATAATTTGGTAAAGGCAATATCGGAATCATATGCGTTTTTTTCTAGATTTTATGGAAAGGAGGGAATATTCTCCTTCTGACTATAAAGACGATTTAGAGCTTGAGTCAGAGAGTAAGCAGCAGAATGTTCCTTTACCCGACAATAATTTACCAAAAGTTCTAAAGGTTAAGCGTAAAATATTTTCTGAGAATGTGACCGAACAAAAAACTGTCATAGAAAATAATAATGATACAATGAAAAATACAAATCACACCCCAATAAAGACTAGTAAGAAAATAGAGAACATAAAAGATATTATTAATATGATAGACAGGGAGACTAACAAAAACAAAATAAGCGTGTATTGTACCACTGATGGCATTAATACAAACATCAAGAAAAGAACTCGCAATCCTGAAAATTAGCAAAGAAAAAAAGCAACGATGTTGAGGCAAAAGGGTTTCACCAAAAAGGAAAAGTTATAAAAAAGAAACCCTGCAAATTGTATCAATACTTCCACATCAAAAAATCGTTTTTTTTTTGTAAATAACTCAAAAACGATTAACTTTACAAAAAAAATTACAAGAATGCTTTTCGCTCAAAAATTTGATTCTATCTAGTACCAAAATTTTAAAAAAATGGTGTGGACGGATTCCAAAATCGAGTTTTTTGGAAATATTTCGAAAATAACAAAATTTTCGAAAAAATTGCAAAAACACTTTCTGTGAGAAATTTTATTTCCTATCTAATAGTGTTTTCACTTTTTGAATATGTTACGTAGTTCCGGAAATATTTAGGAAAAACTGTTTATTTGCCAATATCTTGTAAACCTTGTACAGAAGAATTATAGGGACAAAAAATACTTACAATTACATTACTAACCACATATTAAAAGGAAAAAATTTAAAGAAATAAAAATATGCAAAAGGGGTCTTACCCCCCAATTTTACCCCTTTCCCCATACCCCACTGACCCCAAAAACAATCAGCCGCTTTGGATCGTTGATATCTATATGTGTGCCAAATTTCAAGTTGATATGTTAAGCCCTTCGAATGTTATGGAGTACACGCACACACAGACAAGATTTTTTTGCTCAATTTTGTTTTTGGGCGTTTTCGAACATTTTAAAGCGATTGATCAAATGAAAATTTTTGAAAATTTGTTTAGCGATACGCTACTTCCCATCCGTTGGATGTGGCAGTAATAATAAAGGAAGGAGTTCACTGCAAGGAAAACTGTCGGATTAACTGCAGTAAAAAATTTAACAATGAAGATAGAGAAGTAATTTTTCTAAAATTTTGTGGGTAGATGTAAATGCTAAAAATACGTTAGTTTTCAAAGCATTAAAATTTAACCAGTTTCTCATCATCGATCCAACAGAATATCATCAAAACACATTTAAATATGTTGTGACATATAATAAGCAACTTATACCAGTGTGTAGAGTTGCATTTTGTTTCTTACATGGCATTGGCAGAAAGAAAGCTGAAATAACGCAAATTTTATTAAAACTTGCGACACTCGGCCCCATCACCAGATAAGTGAGGTCATAATAAGAACCGTTCTCATACGATAGATAATGTAATAAATGGCAATGTGAATCATATTAAGTAGTTTCCTGCAGAAGAATCCCATTACTCCAGAAATAAAAACCATAGCAGAAAATACCTCTCTCCTATACTCAATGTATCTCAACTACATCAGCTTTACATTGAACTATGTAAAGGAAAAAAAATGGACGATAAATATATGGTGAAGGTGTCTTTCTATAGACATATTTTTGCAACAAAGTTTAATTTGTTTTTCGGGCACCCGAAAAGCGACGCATGCAGTGTTTACGTTGCTGGGCCAAATTTGATAGATCATAAATAAAATTATGAATTTGATTTTAATGCACAAAAATTAAACAGCACCTTTCCATCTATTGATAAAGAAAAATGCTACATAACTATGGATTTGTAACAAACCATGTCGTTGTCAAAGCTATCTACTTCCAAAGTTTTTACTTGCGGCAAATGTGGCTTTATAACTTTGGCATTCATTGCATTACCTACTCTGGATCTAAGTCATTTTTTTTTATGTGGAGTGAAAACATAATAAATAGGAGAAGTAATGAAATTGGTAGTTGTTTGCTACGATTTTATAAATTACTTAAACAGGCACATCCTGAAATTGAACATGTCATAATTTGGTCCAACTCATGTGCTGGCCAGAATAAACATTTTTTTATATTGTGTCTTTACCAGTACCTAATACATAAATTTCCTTAAGTTGGTCACAGATACTTAGATTCTGATCGTGACTTTGGAAGGATTAAAAAGGTATTGAGGAAATATCATTACATCTGCAAGTACAAAAACAGTTTATGCTTTAATATGGAGCATTTTTTTTTATAACTTAGAAGAGCTTCCGGCCAAACTCCGCTTGTATAAAAACTTAAACAATACTGTTAACGATAAAGCAAATTTACGAGAGTGTCAGGTGGATTAGAGTAGACCAGTTTGGGTTCTATTATTATAAAACTAACTTGGTACCATTTTCCCCATTTTTACAGGTTGATTTACACAAAAAAGGCACCAAAGATATCCTTTCTGAGGAAATATTATTAAATAAGTTATCAAAGTGTGGAGGTTTAACTATTGAAAAAATGAATAACCTACAAGAGCAGCTAAAGCTTATTGACGAGGATGGTTTTATGAAGAAATTTTGAGGGAAAATATTGACAATCCTACGAAAAAACGAAAAACCTGTTAGTTCAGTTTTACTATTGTTTTCTATATTATGTAACATTAAAAATATTATCAAAAGCTACATGACTCCTTTATTCAAAATAAACCGCATAACGTTTTTCATCTAAAGTTGGTGGATGAAGGTGTTATGTACACATAAATCTAATTTTATCAAAGACATTTTACAAGTTTTTATTATCAAAGGACTTAGCAAATAAAATAAAATTATAATTAAAAAAGTTCTAGATAAAAACGCATTTTATTAAATTACTCCAAAATTTAAAAATGTGACATGACACCTTTATCCACTTATGTCTTCAATTACCTGAATAACAATTATTTAAAATACTACATGTATGACCTCATTCTTTTGCAACACTCTTGAATGTCGGGTTGAAGAGACACTTGCAAAATATTTCGTAAGAATGCAATCATTTGTATGTTTAATATTTACTTGGGTTTATTTATGAGAATTCCAGAAAAATTTGTTCCATATAATCCACTAATTTTTTTGTAAATCCGTAAATGTGACAAGTTTAGTTTAAATTTTCCAATCGAAATGTTCTTTAGATTTTTTTTTGGTACATACCCGAATACAAACTTGTAAAAATTTACCTATTTCATGAATTAATGTAGCTACAGGAAATGTTAGATTAAATAAAGAATGCAAGTAACAGTCACAGCTTTAATATTAAATTTTGAATTTCTGTACAGAGTACAATTAGTAGTAGTAGTATTAGTACAATTTTAGAAAAACCTGTATGTTATTAAAACTTACCTTTCAAGCAGCTCTTTAAAAAGCTTATTAGCTACAATACAGTACTTTTCAAAAATTAATTTGTTAATGTATATAAAATGTTATGTTATTTGTAAAGCTAATACAAATTTTTATTTTGCAAAAAAGATACTAAGAAGGGTTCAACATTGATGCTGCAGTAAACAAATTAGTAAATCATTTCCAGTTAACATTTAAATTATAAACAGTCACTTACTGCTACTTCAGCTTTCCTTTATAAAGAAAGTATTAGTATAATTGCTTTAAGATTTTAACCAAAATTTACCACCAGATCGAATACCTTTAACTTTTGACGATTTCTTTCCCTTATCCCCGGTAGCAGCGGCTTCACGGCCATCTGTTGTCATTACCTCATCCGATCCTTCAGCTCGTTCTTGTAATTGGGTTTTCAATGTTTTCTTAATATTCACAATCTATAATCAAAATTACTACAACAGTAAAAATTCAAATTTCATGCACTATAAAGATTTATATCTGAAATCTTAGTTTAAAGTAGAATGAAATATACAAAATCACAGCAAATAAATGAACTAGCAAATTACAAAACACAAGGAAATCAGATGAATCATGCTTACCTCTTGTTCAATATCTCCTTTACGTTGTACACTTCTATTTTTCTCAGCATTTGCACGATGTATTTGAGATTCAACACAAACTAAGACATTTTCACATGCAGTACACCATGTTTGCAAACAATCAACTATGACACTAACATCAGCAGATCTTATATCCCTGCCTATTGCATAGTCCACTTCTAATTGACTATTTTTTTGATCTAATTTGCCATGGATTATATCAGCATAAACAGCTTCTATAATTAAATCTTCAAGATCACGTACATTCTTTATTTCAAGTTCATTTAGTAGAGTTGAATATGGTATACACTAAAATCAAGAACGTTTGAATTTAAATTGACAAGATTCTCAAATTCTTTACCTTCGTCCTTGTAGCAAGTGTTACTATAGTTAAATGTTGTAATTTTTTTTTCTGTCCAGGTGTTAATTCTAAAAGTTTGCTTTTATTTGAGGCATATTCTTTATATGTTCCAAATGCAAACAAATTTAAAGTGTTCCAACAAGAGCTATTTACACCGTTTGCTAACTGAAAACAAATAATTGTACTGGATCCAAAAGAAGTTTAATTAAGGAACCTCTTGCACATTTGGCATATCTAATAACTCTCCAAATACATAAACTCCTGGTGTTTCAAGCACCTGCTTAATCAATTCCACACATGCAGCACCTTTTGCTGATTTAGCTAATAGTACAAACTGTTCTAATGGATTAGTAGAATGTGATGGTTTTTCAACAACCATGTTTGAAACGTTTTAATATGTAATAATATATCTTTTTTTACTATTTATTCTATATATCTTCACGATTAGTACTTTGACAATCAAAACCGGTGCAAATGCATGGAAATCATGGCCAGAGGACAAAGTACATACAACACACAAGTTATACACAGGATATTTTTTTTACAGAGAGAGAAAGAGATAAATATTATTTCCACACCGAGTAACGTAGGTTAAAAAATTCATATAAAGCCATAGAATAAACACATCTTCCTCATTTTCACCTTTCAGTGGTTTTAATGAGAAAATTGTTTACACTAGTACCAGCTTAAAACCTAGATCTTAAAACTAACTTATAGCTAAGTATTTAATTAAAGAAGAATTATATAATTTGTTGCAAACTTGAGTTTAAATTCATAACTTTCTTAAAAAATATATATAAAAATAAATGGTAACATAAAAATTATGATATCTAACTAAAGATGTAATATATAGTTTGTTATAGACTTAAGATTAAATCTATAACTTATTAAGAACAGAAAATAAATGGTAACTTAGAAAATAAATTGCACCGTGAAACACTTTCCCAGTATTATTTGATGAGTTAGTTGAGGCACTGTAGGCTGTAGTAATATGCTTTAATTTTCTTCTTAAAGGTTTGTAGATTTTTTGCCTGTTGAATTTCCTCTGGAAGCCTATCGGAAAACTTCGTATGTATAGTACCGTCAACTGGGGTGACTTCGGACACTTGTTATAACCTTTTTGATCACAGACTATGGAAACTAAGACAACTAAATTTCTGTAATTTACGGCTAAGATACCCCTAATATCTAGCGAAACAATGCCCATTTCAAAATTTTCGTATGTGCCCTAACTTTTTTTATTTCTTTGCTTGTAGTCTTGTCTTAAGTCGGACAGCGGTATAAAATCACGTGAAACCGATGTGTATCTCGTGCAGGGGTGACTTCGGACCCTTGTATATATATATATATATATATATATATATATATATATATATATATATATGTTGTTTCTTTTAAACTTTGAAAACATATACGTTCGTACGTAATTTTTTGATAAGTCCTTTTAGGTTCTACTAGATTGATACTGACAAACATCAGTTTGTGGTCGGAGATTTGATGATCAATTAATTCTATTTTTATATTGCATTTTAGGTATTTTATGTCGGTTATAATATGGTCAATTATGGTTTACTACACTGTGTCTCCCTTGTTGCACTTATTTCATCTATGGTATTTACTATGTCATAGGAAATTGAAAAATCTGGAACACTAGAACTGTGGCAGGATCTGTAACAAACAAAATATATCCACGTACCACACAAAATTAAACAACACCGAACGCGTTTCGATAACTACGCTATCATCATCAGCGGCCGACCACCACATGTAGAAGTTAGGGATTCAAGAAAAAAGAGAGGCCAGTGTGATTTACAAAAGTTCCTACAACATAATCCGTTTAACAAAGTATCTGATGAACGTGTATCATTGTCATCTGGGTAGGTATCTGACGAGTCGGTAAACTGTTTTCAGGTATATGAAATAGGTATTGCAGCATTGAACAAAATGAGTGGAAGGAACTTTGGTGAAATTCAGTTACACAGGAAAGACAAAGTACAGACTCAAGCCAAGCCGAAGAAGGTGAAAGTTTAACAAAGTATCTGATGAACGTGTATCATGGTCATCTGGGTATGTATCTGACGAGTCGGTAAACTGTTTTCAGGTATATGAAATAGGTATTGCAGCATTGAACAAAATGAGTGGAAGGAACTTTGGTGAAATTCAGTTACACAGGAAAGACAAAGTACAGACTCAAGCCAAGCCGAAGAAAGTGAAAGTTCGATCGAATGAAGTAATAGTTAACCCACAACAGCTGTTTAACAAAATTTTGTGTCCTACTACACTAAAAGGGTACATACCATATGACCTTGCTTCTAAACCACCATCTATCTTTGATGATGCGTCACTTCGTAGAAGAACGAAATCTTCCTTATTGAAGGTGTTTAAAAGTGGTTTATGTGACGAAGTTGATATTCATGATACATCGTTTGTACTTGATGGACTTTTATTACGTTACATGAACTGGCCGAGTAAATTTACATATGGAAAAATCATCCAGAACTACTGTGACTTTCTCCTGAACATTCAACTACAAAACGCAAAGAACAAAGAAGAAGAAGTGTAAAGAAAACTTCTTGCGATATAACCTTTGAAGAAAGCACAGAATGTATGACACCTAAGGAAAACTTTTTAGGAAGTAAAAAGAACAAAACTAAGTTGTTGCACGTAGTTGCCTCGGAAATGTCAAATAGGGGAATACCAAAACTGGTGGCTGAAGAAGATTCTGATGTTCTAATAGTAAGTGTTGCTATTGAAAAGACCAAGGACGGTTTGAAAGTGGTGGTAGTGGATACGGATACAGATTTGTATGCCTTGTTAGTGACCCTTGCTCCCGAGAAAAATGGCATCTATTTTTGCAAACCAATAGGCGGAAAAGATCCTATTAAGGTATTTTATGACATTACGAGGTTGATTAAGCAGCACATTGAAATAAGGAAAAAATCTCTTGTTTGTGCACGCAATGACCGGCTGTGACACAACATCGTCCTTCTATGGTATAGGGAGAACAAAAGCCGTGGAATTGTTGAAATCGTCTTTGAAAGCTCAGCAGCAAGCGTCGACATATTTGGAGATAAACATACCAAAAGAAAAACTGCTTGGCAGTGGAGAAAGATTTACACTAGGACTGTATGGAGCGAACAAATATAAAAACTTAAATGAAGCAGGTTATTTAAAATTTGCGAGCATGGCAAAGAAATAAAATTTTCTGTCTACTTCGATTTAGCAAAATTACCTCCAACATCTGAGGCATGCCAACAACATTTACTAAGAGTATACTTGCAAGTTCAGATGTGGTTAGGAAATAAATTGAATGCTACTCAATGGGGATAGAAAATGGTAACCATAAAAGGAAACTGGGGAGACAAAAATGTTCTTCAGTGTGTGACTTCCTTAAAACCTTTCCCGCGTAATGAACTGTTACTTTTCGTTTCATGTGCCTGCAAATCTGCTTGCGGTAATTATTTCGGGTGTAGAAAGTCAGGTTTGCTTTGTTCAGGCATGTGCGAAAACTGCAATGGAGTTTCTTGCCACAATGTGGCTGCTTATGGGTGGCCATGGATGACCATGAATAATGAGCAAGGCACGATTGGAGACGATTAAACATGTATATACTGTAAATAAGTTAATAATATCGTTTCAAGATTCCTCAATGTATAAACAAATCTCTAAAATGCACTGAATTAATAGTTATTTAACCATCAAGTGTATTAATGAAGGCGATTAACGACGAGATGTTTTAACACGTGTGCGCGTTAAAAAAGTCAAGATTGTTAATTGCCCATTAATACACGAGTTCGTCACAAGATTTTTCAGATAATCGCTTTCTTTAACTTTCCTGTTTTTCCAAAGTGAAAATTTTACGTCAACCATGCTGCTATCTCGTAATGAAAGTACAGAACGCCCGACAGTTTTCATTCCTTGACGCAATACATTCATCGTTAGATGATTCATACTAATGAATGCAGCGCCTCCTATCAACTTCGTTTAAGTCGTTTATTAATAGACCCTATTAATGCATGATTTGGAGTTGCTTAATAATTCTCATTAATAAACGATTCCCTCAAAATAGTATATAATGTATAGATATATAATAGAGATATGTATAGTAATGTATATGTGTATAATAATGTATAGAGACAGTAATTTTGAAAAATTTTACTTCAACACACAAAAAACGAGTGTTATTTAAGTTTAAGTTAGGGGATAGTGTTTGGAAACGCAATTACGTCCTATCTGATGCTGCTCGTCATTTTAACGCGAAACTTGCTCCGAAATTTAGCGGCCCTGTCTTAATAAAAAAAAATACCTTCTTCTTGGACTTACGAATTGAAAGATCACTCGGGAAAATCCTTAGGGGTTTACCACGTCAAGGATATGAAGCACATATACCGGCTAACGAGTCCTCTGACTCCGACTCTTGTGTTCAACTAGTGACAACCTACCTCCACCCTCATCCAGATACTTTCCTTCGCTATTCTAAACGCCGCAAACGACACAAACTTCACGTTTAAACTTTTCTTTCTCTCTCGTTCTGGTTGTTGCGACAGATATCGTTCTGGTTTCTCTCTGTTTTGGGCCATTGGTTGGGTATAGCAGATAGGCCACTTATACGGAGACTACTCCTTCATTGTCATCCGTGATCTTACATCCGGTTCCTTCTCTCCTCCTGTCTGCATTTCTCCAGGGGTCTTCCCTACTAATTTCCTCAGGGGGATCTGTGGAGACATGCCTTTTCATTTCACTTTCGCATCTACTGTCTTTGATCTAAATCTACTCTAGCTTCCTACTTCACTTTACTGAATGAATGATTGCATGAATGGAATTAAGAGTAATGGGATGGATCACGGAATCAGAGTCAATGCGGTTAAATTTTCGCCGTAAATGAGATTATCTCTTTCTCTCCTACTGTCTCTTAATCGCACCTATGGCATTTCGTCTGTGCTAGTTCATGGTGTCATAGGGTTGAGTCGGGGTCTATAATTGGCTCTTTATTTCAGTTTTTCGGCCAAGGGGACAAAATTTTGGGTTTTATTCTCTGATGGGTTGGGAGGGGTGTCTTCTGGGGTTTTGGGTTTTTAGGCTGCGGGCCGTTAAGTTCGGTTGAGGATAGGATACTTTTCCTGAGGGTTGGCTTTCCTTTCCATTCTTCCTCTTTGCACTTTCCGTTAGGTATCTGTAGGTCTCGTGTATACCACATGATTACTTGCTGGCTAGAGTGAATGGGACGAAGACCATCACCCTTCCCAAAACACCTCATCCTTATCCGCTTGTCTTCCTGAAATATAGTAATAAACCTTTTCTTTGTTTTCCTAGTTTTTTTTGGAAGTATTATCGCTATTATCGCTTCACGATATGCTCTCCTTTCACTTTTTTCTCCTCGTACCGGCCGACTCCCGAAGGACTCACATGGGAGTTTGGAGTCAGATTGATCTGTCGTGGATTGCTTGAGTTGCATATTTGTTGTGTGCTTCGAGTGGTATAGACGTCATTGTTGCTCCGCATTTAACTTTCTTCTCTCTCTGTATTCTTACCTTCCTGGGTTGGGTTTCTTTGTTTGCTTTGGGGGTTGGGTGAATAACATGAGGTTGGGCGTGGAACGGAGTTGGGAGTAATGGGATTTTAGGGCTTGTTGCCCTGAGTATATAACTCGAACTTCTCTCTCTTCGTTAACCTTTTTTTGTTTTCTTTCCTGTACTCACTTTTTCTGTGTAATTCCTCTACCGAGGTCTCCATCGAGGGGGATCTGTAACGTGCAAAAATAGATATCGCATCTTTTCAGATCGATTTTATAATTTTCTCTTATTGCTGTTTGGAAAAGAACAAGAATAAATACGTATCTGTGACTTGATATTTAGCATTGTTATTCAAGGATTACTCCTCACCTATTTCTCTACATTAATTAATTTTAATTTAATTTAATTAATTTTCTGTATTTACTGCTGTTACCATGTACATTTTAATTTATAATGGATTGAATTATTTCTTTATCGTATTTACATTTCTTATTTAATAAAAGTTCTTAAAATAAACTTGCTAGTACCATCTACACGTGGGTTCTGGTTAGCTTTAAATTGATACATTTTATAGATACCTATTAGTTTGCTAAATTGCCACTAGATACCATTGAGTAATTACATATTACTAAACATGCTTTATTTTGATTACAACCAAAGATTTGATAAGAAAATTTTGTTGAATGCTGTGTTCCTAAGGTGTGGTATCTTAACGGCCATTTTGTGTGGTGTAAAATACATTTTAGAAAATTTTTCGGGTTGCTGTTCTTCGGTGTGTAAATCACCATTTTTAGATGACATTTTTTCAAAAAAAATATTTCTTCATTTGATGTAATTTAATCGCTATTATTGGGCGGTGTAAAAAAAATGTTACACACACGTGGTAAGTTAGCTCGGTTTTCTTCAATCTCGTTATAATTCAAATTTTTTTAGGCTTAAAATACGATATTTAAATTACAAGAAGTATATTTAACCAGTTCGTGGTAAATTATCACATTAAATCTCGTCTTCAATCTATAGAGGTAAAACAACGTTGTAGGAATAAATTGCTATTATATATCTTACCTTATTTCTAGATTTTTTTTCTTCTCGTCTGTCATTCTCTTCGTTTTCTTTACGTATCCGTTGAATACCCGTTAGTGTACCTTTCGTCTCGCTATTGGATTGGCTACGATGTGCTCTTAACTGGGACTGTTCGTAAATGACTACTGGTAGCTGTGCTGCAATTACAAGGATGGAATTTAAACTGTAACTAAAGCTCAAGTATTCGTTCCACAACCTAAAGGTAAGATTTTTCCTTTATCGCATATACTAATAATTTTACTTCCTAACCTGTTATAAATTATATGCTGCTTTCAACAGGGATCACTACAACCTCTACAAAAGATGCAGTGCATTTAAATTAACCATATTACATAGAATTTTAATAAATTGCTTACCTTTGTTACAACCTCGGTGTCCTATTAATATCCGATTACGTTTAACTTTCGTAAAGATCTCACTAAGGTAGAACTATTATAATTTGATCAAACTATTAGTTAATACTTGGTATTCGTATTTTAACCCCAAATTTAGAGCAATTATTACTGAACCTTTACCTAAAACCCCTAGTGATGTTTTAGCCTTTAGCTTCCATTTTTTATACTATCTTATTAACAATTAACTACTGTTTACGCTAACGTGTGCAGTTGCGGTAACCCAAAGCATAAATAGTATATTCCGGTTGTCTATGTTGTATTATTTATACTATATTTGTTAGCTTTTAAGTACAAAGTTTCTTTTATTGGGGATAAGAATGTCCAGATCATTGCTCTCGAATTAGAAATTGATTAGTTACTCGTATATACATGTTAGGATATGAACTGAACAAGTGTCTCCGATTATTTATATATTTGAATTTGTCATTGTTGAGGGGGGTTTATGTTTGGATATTCTGAAACGAAAGGCAAGTTGGTGTTATATATATATATATATATATATATATATATATATATATATATATATATATATATACACATATAAATTTTCCTTTTCAGTGTTACGTTTTAAGAAAAATCTTTCAGCGTAGCAGAGAGGGGCTTTGCGTTCTTTTATTAAATTAGCTAAATTGATTACATCTGAGTTTAACACCCGTAAAATCTCGCGACTTGCCCTCGTCATCAATAATCTTGAAAATATATGTTAATTACGAAACTTTAGTGTTTCACAACGTGATAGTAAGATAAGGCTACACTTATCTTTGGATTTATGGAGACAAATTGTATGTTGGCTAGGCATACACTGTTACTGTTATATATATATATATATATATATATATATATATATATATATATATGTTGAGGAATCTCGTTTATCTGTTCTTCCTGTTTCTTCCCTGGTTCAAGCTTCACAGGGACTCTCTTCTAAGAACTAATAATTTATCTTTGCTTCCTTTAAAGCTTGTGGCGTCTATTTCCTGTCTGTTTTCCTCATCTTTCTTCCTACAATTTCATTCTAGCTTTATAACTAACCTAACCATCTATTTACTCTTTATCAACACTTCAAAGCTACGCTATTCGAGTGCTCTGCGGTCTCAGGACCGTTTGGCTGAGTTACTAGTCGAGCTAACTAATCCCACCCCATTTTATGTGACGTGGTTGTTTAGACACGTTGCAAACTAAGAAAAGATTTATATGTAATGAGCAGTTATTTAACATTTACTTAGTGTTAGAGAGGTGTTTGTATTAACTTTGTCTTTATTTACTGAATTAAATTTAATATCAACTACATTAAAATATTAATGCTCGGTTGTTTCATAGCGATTTTTGGATTACTAAATTACGTTAACAGTACAATTGGTGTTTATGAAGGAAGTGGATTTACATTAACGACGAAAATTGATTTGGAGTGCTGCTTAATTAATAATTACTCAAGAGGATCACAGGGTTATTGATATTTCCACGCGCGGTGTCAAAGATCAAATACAGGATTGCAGAAATGCGTTTAGACAGCGAGCTTTAAACAAAAACCGGAATGTAACATGTAGGTATTTATACCTTCAGGGAACAGGGATTTACTTTACTATGGGCTGGCGTGTATGATCCCAGATAGCACCATATGTTCTATAAATATTCCATACATATTTAAACATGATCTGGATATGTGGTCTATTCCTGTAATATTCCGTATATACAGCACTAAGATCCGCCTATGAATATTCGCCGAGAATATTCTATGATTATACTGTACATATGTACCTGCAATCCCCTTGGGAACTTTTACTGTTTTTAAAAAAATATTTCACAATTAATATTTTCTGTTACTTGTTTCTCATTCTCATCTGCCAGTGGCCGTCCCAGAATAATTTTTTTGAAAGAGAGGCGCGAATGGTAAAAAATTATAAAAATACCTATATGTGTGTGTGTGTGTCTGTGTCTGTGTCTGTGTCTGTGTCTGTGTCTGTGTCTGTGTCTGTGTCTGTGTCTGTGTCTGTGTCTGTGTCTGTGTCTGTGTCTGTGTCTGTGTCTGTGTCTGTGTCTGTGTCTGTGTCTGTGTCTGTGTCTGTCTGTCTGTGTCTGTGTCTGTGTCTGTGTCTGTCTGTGTCTGTGTCTGTGTCTGTGTCTGTGTCTGTGTCTGTGTCTGTGTCTGTGTCTGTGTCTGTGTCTGTGTCTGTGTCTGTGTCTGTGTCTGTGTCTGTGTCTGTGTCTGTGTCTGTGTCTGTGTCTGTGTCTGTGTCTGTGTCTGTGTCTGTGTCTGTGTCTGTGTCTGTGTCTGTGTCTGTGTCTGTGTCTGTGTCTGTCTGTGTCTGTGTCTGTGTCTGTGTCTGTGTCTGTGTCTGTGTCTGTGTCTGTCTGTGTCTGTGTCTGTGTCTGTGTCTGTGTCTGTGTTTGTGTCTTTTGTGTCTGTGTCTGTGTCTGTGTCTTTGTCTGTGTGTCTGTGTCTGTGTCTGTGTCTGTGTCTGTGTCTGTGTCTGTGTCTGTGTCTGTGTCTGTGTCTGTGTCTGTGTCTGTGTCTGTGCCTGTGTCTGTGTCTGTGTCTGTGTGTGTCTGTGTCTGTGTCTGTGTCTGTGTCTGTGTCTGTGTCTGTCTGTCTGTGTCTATGTCTGTGTCCGTGTCCGTGTCCGTGTGTCTGTGTCTGTGTCTGTGTCTGTGTCTGTTTCTGTGTCTGTGTCTGTGTCTGTGTCTGTGTCTGTGTCTGTGTCTGTGTCTGTGTCTGTGTCTGTGTCTGTGTCTGTGTCTGTGTCTGTGTCTGTGTCTGTCTGTGTCTGTGTCTGTGTCTGTCTGTGCTGTGTCTGTGTCTGTCTGTGTCTGTGTCTGTGTCTGTGTCTGTGTCTGTGTTGTGTCTGTGTGTCTGTGTCTGTGTCTGTGTCTGTGTCTGTGTCTGTGTCTGTGTCTGTGTCTGTCTGTTTCTGTGTCTGTGTCTGTGTTTGCGTCTGTGTCTGTGTTTGCGTCTGTGTCTGTGTCCTTGTCTGTGTCTGTGTCTGTGTCTGTCTCTGTGTCTGTGTCTGTCTGTGTCTGTGTATGTGTCTGTGTCTGTCTGTGTCTGTGTCTGTGTCTGTGTCTGTGTCTGTGTCTGTGTCTGTCTGTGTCTGTGTCTGTGTCTGTGTCTTGTGTCTGTGTCTGTGTCTGGTGTCTGTGTCTGTGTCTGTGTCTGTGTCTGTGTCTGTGTCTGTGTCTGTGTCTGTGTCTGTGTCTGTGTCTGTGTCTGTTCTGTGTCTGTGTCTGTGTCTGTGTCTGTGTCTGTGTCTGTGTCTGTCTGTCTGTGTCTGTTCTGTGTCTGTGTCTGTGTTGTCT
Source organism: Vesta saturnalis (assembly GCA_036346205.1). Classification (NCBI taxonomy): domain Eukaryota; kingdom Metazoa; phylum Arthropoda; class Insecta; order Coleoptera; family Lampyridae; genus Vesta; species Vesta saturnalis. The sequence continues at coordinate 2,470,210 of JARFJB010001119.1, read as the reverse complement.
GTGTCTGTGTCTGTGTCTGTCTGTGTCTGTGTCTGTGTCTGTGTCTGTGTCTTGTTGTCTTGTCTGTCTGTGTCTGTGTCTGTGTCTGTGTCTGTGTCTGTGTCTGTGTCTGTGTCTGTGTCTGTGTCTGTGTCTGTGTCTGTCTGTGTCTGTGTCTGTGTCTGTGTCTGTGTCTGTGTCTGTGTCTGTCTGTCTGTGTCTGTGTCTGTGTCTGTGTGTCTGTGTCTGTGTCTGTGTCTGTGTCTGTGTGTCTGTGTCTGTCTGTCTGTGTCTGTGTCTGTGTCTGTGTCTGTGTCTGTGTCTGTGTCTGTGTCTGTGTCTGTCGTCTGTGTCTGTGTCTGTGTCTGTGTCTGTGTCTGTGTCTGTGTCTGTGCGTCTGTGTCTGTGTCTGTCGTCTGTCTGTGTCTGTGTCTGTGTCTGTGTCTGTGTCTGTCTGTGTCTGTGTCTGTGTCTGTGTCTGTGTCTGTGTCTATGTCTGTGTCTGTGTCTGTCGTGTCTGTCTGTGTCTGTGTCTGTGTCTGTGTCTGTGTCTGGTCTGTGTCTGTGTCTGTGTCTGTGTCTGTGTCTGTGTCTGTGTCTTGTCTGTGTCTGTCGTCTGTGTCTGTCGTCTGTCTGTCTGTGTCTGTGTCTGTGTCTGTGTCTGTGTCTGTCTGTGTCTGTGTCTGTGTCTGTCGTCTGTCGTCTGTGTCTTGTCTGTGTCTGTGTCTGTGTCTGGTCTGTGTCTGTCTTGTCTGTGTCTGTCGTCTGTCGTCTGTGTCTGCTGTCTGTCGTCTGTGTCTGTGCTGTGTCTGTCTGTGTCTGTGTCTGTGTCTGTCGTCTGTCTGTTCTGTGTCTGTCGTCTGCATGTCTGGTTGTCTGTGTCTGTGTCTGTCTGTCTCTGTCTGTCTGTCGTCTGATCTGCTCTGTGCATCTGTCTGATCTGTCTGCATCTGCATCTGTCTGTCTGTCTGCATCTGCATCTGTCTGCAGTCTGCATCTGTCTGCATCTGTCTGTCTGATCTACATCTGACATCTACATCTGCATCTGCATCTGTCTGCATCTGTCTGTCTGATCTCTGTACATGTCTGCTATCTGCATCTACATCTGCTCTGTCTACATCTGTCTACATCTGTCTCTGTCTGTCTATCTAATCTGTCTACATCTGTCTGCATCTGCGTCTGCATCTGTCTGTCATCTGCTCTGCTCTACATCTGTCTGCATCTGTCTTCTGCGTCTGCGTCTGCATCTGCGTCTGCGTCTGCGTCTGCGTCTGCGTCTGTCGTCTGCGTCTGCGTCTGTCGTCTGCATCTGCGTCTGCGTCTGGTCTGTCGCTCTGCGTCTGCGTCTGCGTCTGCTGTCTGCGTCTTGCGTCTGCTGTCTGGTCTGCTCTGTCATCTGCTTCTGCTCTGCTCTGTCTGTCTGCTCTGTCTGATCTGCTCTGCGTCTGCGTCTGCGTCTGCGTCTTGCTGTCTGCAGTCTGCTGCATCTGCTCTGCTGTCTGCGTCTGCGTCTGCTCTGTCTATCTGCGTCTGCGTCTGCGTCTGCGTCTGATCGATCTGTCGTATCATCTCGTCTGCTCTGCGTCTGCATCTGCGTCTGCGTCTGATCTGATCTGCGATCTGCGTCTGCGTCTGACGTCTGTCTGTCTGCGATCTGCATCTTCTTGCACTCTGCGTCTGCGTCTGCGTCTGCGTCTGCATCTGTCTGCTCTGTCGTCTGCTCTGCTGTCTGCATCTGCTGTCTGCGTCTGCTCTGCGTCTGCATCTGCTCTGCGTCTGCGTCTGCTCTGCGTCTGCATCTGCTCTACGCTCTGCTCTGCTCTCGTCTGCGTCTGCGTCTGCGTCTGCTCTGCGTCTGCGTCTGCTTGACGTCTGCTTCTGCGTCTACTCTGCGTCTCATCCTGCTCTCTCTCTCTGTCTGCTCTGCTCTGCTCTGCTCTGTCTGCTCTGCGTCTGCGTCTGCTCTGCGTCTGCTCTGCGTCTGCTCTGCGTCTGTCTGCTCTGCTCTGCTCTGCTCTGCTCTGCGTCTGCGTCTGCGTCTGCGTCTGCTCTGCGTCTGCGTCTCGTCTGCTCTGCTCTGCTCTGTCTGCTCTGCTTCTTCTGCTCTCGTCTGTCTGCTCTGCTCTGCGTCTGCGTCTGCGTCTGCGTCTGCGTCTGCGTCTGCGTCTGCTCTGCTTCTGCGTCTGCGTCTGCGTCTGCGTCTCGTCTGCGTCTGCGTCCTCGTCTGCGTCTGCGTCTGCGTCTGCGTCTGCGTCTGCGTCTGCGTCTCGTCTGCTGTCTGCTCTGCGTCTGCGTCTGCGTCTGCGTCTGCGTCTGCGTCTGCGTCTGCGTCTGCGTCTGCGTTCTGCGTCTGCGTCTGCGTTGTCTGCGTCTGCTCTGCTCTGCGTCTGCGTCTGCGTCTGCGTCTGCGTCTGCTGCGTCTGCGTCTGCGTCTGCGTCTGCGTCTGCGTCTGCGTCTGCGTTGTCTGCGTTGCGTCTGCGTCTGCGTCTGCGTCTGCGTCTGCGTCTGCGTCTGCGTCTGCTCTGCGTTGGTCTGCGTCTGCGTGCTCTGCGTCTGCGTCTGCGTCTGCTCTGCGTCTGCGTCTGCGTCTGCTTCTGCGTCTGCGTCTGCGTCTGGTCTGCGTCTGCGTCTGCTCTATCTGCGTTCTCATCTGCTCTAATCTTCTGCTCTAATCTGTCTGCATCTCATCTGCGTTCTTCTGATCTGCTCTGTTCTCTTTATGTCATCTACGTCTGCGTCTGCATCTGCATCTCTCTGCTCTGCATCTGCTCTGCATCTCTCTCTGTCTACTTTATCTGCTCCATCTCGTCTGCATCTGTCTCTAGCATCTGCTCTATCTCATCTGAATCTGCATCTGCATCTGTCAATACATCTGTCGATCTGCATCTACATCTTTAATCTGCTCTGCATCTACATCTGCATCTAATCTGCATCTATCTAATCTGTCTGCATCTGCTACTCAATCTCATCTGCATCTACATCTCATCTACATCTACATCTACATCTAATCTCTCTCTACATCTATCTGCATCTCATCTCATCTCATCTACATCTACATTAATCTCATCTACACTGCATCTAATTACGATCTCATCTACATCTCATCTACATTCATCTACATCTATCTCATCTGTCTACATCTGCATCTAATCTATCTGAATCTGAATCTATCTCATCTACATCTGTCTACATCTACATCTATCTGCTCTGCTATCTGCGTCTGCTTGTCTGCGGTCTGCGTCTGCGTCTGCGTCTGCGTCTGCGTCTGCGTCTGCGTCTGCGTCTGCGTCTGCGTCTGCGTCTGCGTCTGCGTCTGCGTCTGCGTCTGCTCTGCGTCTGCGTCTGCGTCTGCGTCTGCGTCTGCGTCATCTGCGTCTGCGTTCTGCATCTGCGTCTGCATCTGCGTCTGCGTCTGCGTCTGCAGTCTGCGTCTGCGTCTTGTCTGTCGTCTGTCGTCTGCGTCTGCGTGCTCTGCTTCTGTCTAGTCTGCGTCTGCGTCTGCGTCTGCGTCTGTTGCGTCTGCGTCTGCGTCTGCGATCTGCGTTCTGCGATCTGCATTGTCTGTCGTTCTGCTGTCTGCGCTCTGCGTCTGCATCTGCAGTCTGTATCTGTTCTGCGTAATCTGCGTCTGCGTCTGCGTCTGCATCTCTCTGCTCTGCTCTGTCTCATCTAGCATCAATCATCTGTCTGTCTGTCTCATCTGATCTATCTGCATCTATCTGTTCATCTACATCTTCGCATCTCATCTCTCTGTCTCATCTGCATCTCTGTCACTATCTCATCTATCTCTCATCTGCATCTCATCTCATCTCTCTTCTGTCTATTCTGTCTGCATCTGCTCTGTCATCTACTCTCTTCTCTCTCTCTGCTCTCTCTCGTCTGCGTCTGCTCTGCGTCTGCTCTGCTCTGCGTCTGCTCTGCTCTGCTCTCGTCTCTCTGCTCTGCTCTGCGTCTGCTTCTGCTCTGCTCTGCTCTTCTGCTCTGCATTTGTCTGCGTCTGCTCTGCTCTGCTCTGCTCTGCGTCTGCTCTGCTCTCATCTGCGTCTCGTCTGCGTCTCTCTCTCTGCTCCTCTGCTCTCTCTGCGTCTGCTCTGCTCTCTCTCTGCGTCTGTTCTCTGCTCTGCGTTGCTCTGCTTGCTCTGTCTCTGCTCTGCTCTGTTCGCTCTGCTCTGCTCTGCTCTGCTCTGCGTCTGCTCTGCGTCTGCTCTGCGTCTGCGTCTGCGTCTGCGTTCACGTCTGCTCTGCGTTCTGCGTCTGCGTCTGCGTCTGCGTCTGCGTACTACGTCTGCGTATCTGCATTGTCTGCGTCTGCTTCTGCGATCTGCGTCTGCGTCTGCGTCTGCGTCTGTCTGCATCTGCATCTGCGTCTGCGTTCTGCTGTCTCGTATCGTCTGTCGTATCTGCTCTGCGTCTGCATCTGACGTCTGCATTACTGCGTCTGCATCTGCATCTGTCGATCTGCGTCTCTGCAGTCTGTCTGCGATCTGCAGTCTATCTATCTACTCTGCGATCTCATCTAATGCTGATCTGCTCTGCATCTGCATTCTGCATCTGCGTCTATCTGCTCTGATCTGCATCTGCATTGCTATGCGTAATCTGCATCTAGCGTCTATCTGTCTGCTCTACATCTGTCAGTCTGTCTACATCGCTTCTGCATCTGCTCTGAATCTACTCTATCTGCGTCTCTCTCACTCTATCTGCTCTGCATCTGCTCTGCGATCTGCGTCTGCATCTGCGATCTGCATGTATCTGTCTGCGTCTGCGTCTGCGTCTGCGTCTGCGTTCTGCGTTCTGCGTCTTCTTCGCGTCTGCGTCTGCGTCTGCGTCTGCGTTCTGCGTCTGCGTCTGCTGTCTGCGTCTGCGTGCGTCTATTGCTCTGCGTCTGCTATCGTGCGATCTGCGTCTGCGTCTGCATGCAATCTGCTCTGCTCTGCGTCTCGCGTCTGCGTCTGCGTCTGCATCTGTCTCTATTCATGCTGTCTGCGTCTGCGTCTCTGTCTGCGTCTGCGTTGCGTCTGTCGTATGCGTCTGCGTGCTGCGTCTGCGTCTGCGTTAGCTATGCGTGTGCGTCTGCGTTGCGTCTGCTCTGCGTTCTTCGTCTGCGTCTGCGTGCATGTTGCTCTCGTTGCTGTCTTGTCTGTTTTGTGTTCATGTTGCGTATCTGTTGTCTGCGTTATTAATTTAGTCTGTTGCTTATGTCTGCAGTTAGCGTTGTGTTGTATGTGTATGCGTAATGATGATGCTATGTATGTTGCGTTGCTGTTTTTTGTGTTTGTGTTATTTGTCGTTATTGTATGTTGTTTTTGTTTGTGTTTTTTATATTTATATGTTGTATTTTGTTTTTTGTTGTTGTTGTGTGTGTTTTTGTTTATATAAAAATAAATGTTTTTTTTTTGTGATTATGTATAAGTGTTAAAAAATGTGTATGTGTTGTTTTTTATGAAATTTATTTGTATATTGTGTATTGTTGTTTGTGTGTTATGTTTTGTATTATGTGTATTTGTGATATTTTTTTTTTTAGTATTTGTTTTGTGTTGTATTTTATATAGTATTTTGTGTTGTATATGTTTTGAAATTGTGTGTGTTTTGTAGTGTGTGTGTGTGTTTTATGTTGTTGTTGTTATATAAAAAATAAGAATGTGTTGTTATGTTTTTTTTTTATTTTTATTATATGTTTTTTTTATGTGTTTGTGTGTTTTATGTGTTTGTTTTGTGTTTTTGTTTTTTTTGTGATTTGTGTTTTTTTTGTGTGTTGTTGTTTTGTGTGTTTTGTTGTTTGTTGTTTTTTTGTGTGTTGTTTTGTTTTTGTTTTGTGTGTTTTTTTTTTTTTTTTTTGTTTTGTTGTTTTTTTTTTGTGTGTTGTGTACATATTCAAATTTACAAATTGCATTTATTAATGACCGCCCCGGTTAGTCGCTCGTTGTTTACTCCCCACTTTCATAGACTACTTTAATCTTAAGCCATTCGCGGTTAATTTACACCATTTTCTGAATCATCGTTTGTGTTTGTGGTGCCCCGTTCTTCGGTTTACTGTGGTGGCCGTGAAGTTTTTGAGCGAGAGAGAAGTGAAAAACATTAATAGGTAATAAATATATTTGCAATCATGGCTGGGTATCGCTAACTTCAAGGTCAAGTCTTTATCGAAGGAGGGGTTTGGCCATTAAAAGGAAGTTATGCGCAGGATAATGGCTATCTGTCATAAAAATTAGTCATAAAATTAGATGAATTTGTATATATAGTACATGTTATCATAACACAAAGTGTAATGTCTAATAAATGGTTTTATCAGAAATGCTTTTACTGTTATAGGAATGTTCTCTGAATATTTGTATATCTAGAGAATATGAGGCATAATTATAGTACCGGGTGGCCAACTAAGAACGGCCGTCGGCCATATCTCCGGAATGGATTATAGCACAGGTTCGGGAAAAAATTTTTTATAACAAAAGTGACCTCGAGAAACGCCTGGAAATTATTTTTAGAATTGTAGGAGGGCGCATTTGACAGTTAAAATTTTAGAAAGCAAAACTTTTCAAAATTTACTCAATTAAAGGGCATATTAAATATTATAATCTGATTCCCCGACAAATTCTGCATATTTTTTATTTGACAAGTTTTAGTCTATCTCTTCAAATAAGGGGAGGGGGAGAGTGGGAACTTTGGTACGAAAAAAACGCCTTTAATTCAGGTTCTGCTTGACCGATTTTAATAAACTTGATGTTGTTTGAAAGAGCTTTTGTTAAACAATAGAAAATTTGTAAATTTGAAGCAATCTGATTAATAACATAAATGCTATAGGGCGCTATTTAATATTTTTTTAATATTGTGTTTTCGCTTTACAATTTTAAATGGAAGCATAAAAATTTAAGTAGATCTTTAAAGTAGACTGAATTAGTAATAAAACAGTGAAAACTGCAAGTCGATATCTTTTTCCTATCCTGAGATATCGTAAGAAACAGGTACATGGCGGGAATTGTTCTTCCAACATCTAGTAGGCTAGTTCGCGTTAACGGAAATTATTAAATTTAGCCTGGATGAAAAGATCTTACATTCGTCTGCAGTATTTTAAACTGTTATCATACTAATGTTATGGTTGCCGCTAGATTACCTAATGTAATGCTGTCTCTACTAACAATGAGAACAAATTATAAAATAGTAATGTGATAAATCTAACATTTTTTTAATTATATAAGAATGTTATATTTGTTTTCAAGCGATGTGTTAGTACTTAAATCAAAAGCATAAAATATTAATTAAAACCGATATTTGCCCAGCAACAACAAATACAGTTTAAAATATGAATTACGATTTACTGATGACAACAAAATTAGTAAAGAGGGCCATGTAAGATATAAAATAAATTTTCTGTTGAAAACAAGAAAGCTATGATTTTCACGCATATGTCAAAAATTATTCATCGTGTTGCATTTAATAGAATTTCTTTATCTTTTCGTACCAAAATGATTCTTACAAATGAAGAAGCATTTGATATGTTGGCAGTTTATTTTGAATGTATGAGCAATTCAACCGTTGCTGCTAGAGTGTGTGCACTGCAGTACCCAAACGGACGGCATCACAGCAGAAGAGTTTTTCTCCGACTCGCACACAGTGTGCGTACAACTGGAAATGTAAATCTTCCTGTGTACCGAAGACAACGCAGAGGTAGAACAGAGGAAAATGTTATTGATGTTTTAGCTTATGTAAATGTTAACCCTCATTCAAGCACCAGAGATATTGCTAGAGATTTGGGTATATGTCGAACCACCGTCCAAAATATTTTAAGAGAACACAGGTGACTATTTATTCATTAATGCATGTTTTATTGGGTATTATAATGATAAAATGTTTTAATTTTTTTCGTTTGTCGTTATATGTTTATGTCCAATTTCAATAAAACAACAAATTATTTAATGAAATTATCCTATGCTATGTGAATAGATTTTAACTAACAACATGATAATTAAGTGAGGCAAAGTAAAGTAAAAAGGTACCAATAATAAAAAATAATGAGAAGCCGGGCGAAAAAAATTCGTAATAAAATTACGAGAGTTAATGCATTTAAAGTCCTTTTTCGTTTATTAACAACGAAGGACTTTAATGTGTCTTATTGATCTGATTACTTTATAATATATACTATTTTAGTAAATGTGTGGTGCTGGATTCTAGGTGGAGAAATCATTGGGCATTTTTTTTAATGAGACTGTTAATGGAGAAAGATATATAGATTTTTTAAGCAACGAATTGCCACTTCTTACATACCCTTGACCATTCGTCGTGACATGTTCTTACAACATGATGGGTGCCCGGCACATTATTCTAGAGATGTTCGGAATTTTTTAGATCAATCATACCCTGAAAGGTGGATAGGACGTGGAAGTTTATTTATTTGGCCACCAAGGTCTCCAGACCTAACTTGTTTAGATTTTTATTTGTGGGGAGAATAAAAGATCTCGTTTATGCCGATAGACTCACAACAAGAGCTGACATGATTGAAAGAATACGACAGACAATACGAAGTATTTCAAGGGCAGAAATTAAAACTGCTGTTCTCTCCGCCCGTCAGCGATTGATTTCATGCTTTGAAAATGATGGACGACATTTCGAACATCTAGGGCGACACTAATTACGTAGTTATTTATTTAAGGTTTTAATTGTTAGATTTATCACATTATTATTTTATAATTTGTTCTCATTGTTAGTAGAGACAGCATTACATTTAGGTAATCTAGCGGCAACCATAACATTAGTATGATATCAGTTTAAATTACTGCAGACCAATGTAAGATCTTTTCATTCAGGCTAAATTTAATCATTTCCGTTAACGCGAACTAGCCTACTAGACGTTGGAAGAACAATTCCCGCCATTTACGTGTTTCTTACGATATCTCAGGATAGGAAAAAGATATCGACTTGCAGTTTGCACTGATTTATTACTAATTTAGTCTACTTTTTTAAAGACCTACTTAAACTTTTATGCTTCCATTTAAAATTGTAAAGAGAAAACACAATATTAAAAAAATATCAAACAGCGCCCTCTAGCATTTATGTTATTAATCAGATTGCTTCAAATTTACAAATTTTCTATTGTTTAACAAAAGCTCTTTCAAACAACATCAAGTTTATTAAAATCGGTCAAGCAGAACCTGAATTAAAAGCGTTTTTTCGTAACAGGGTTCCCACTCTCCCCCACCCCTTATTTGAAGAGATAGACTAAAACTTGTCAAATAAAAAATGTGCAGAATTTGTCGAGGAATCTGATTATAATATTTAATATGCCCCTTAATTGAGTAAATTTTGAAAAATTTTGCTTTTTAAAATTTTAACTGTCAAATACGCCCTCTAGCGGTGGACCTACAATTCAGAAAATAATTTCCAGGCGTTTCTCGAGGCCACTTTTGTTATAAACATTAATTTCCCGAACCTGTGCTATAATCCATTCTGAGATATGGCCGACGGCCGTTCTTAGTTGGCCACCCGGTACATTCATAGCATGAAGTCTTACTATTGGGAACGTTCAATGAATATACTGTGAATATCGTCAGGACGGACATTATATGCTCCAAGAATATTCTTTGGATATTTATATATCCAGAGAATATTCTGTGGATAAAGGAATATTTAGACATTATTATTTATAGGATATTCATAGAATGAAGCCGTGCTATATGGCATAACTCTGGATTTAATGTATTCAGATGATAGAAAATTAATTATCACGCTTTAAGCAAACACTTATGGTTGTTACTTCTGGGGTTGCAGTTAGGGCAACCTGAGTTTTTATCAGGACTTAGTAATTATTTTAAAAGAAGGCATATATTGAGGGAATATAAATGTTATTCACTTTTGTGACAAGACATAATATCTGGAGTTTATTCATTATTTCTTAATTCTGGATTCTAATAATTAACGAAAGTGACTAATTAATAAATAATCAGGATACTTGATGTAAAAAATTTCAATTCTTTCTTTTCTTGATATGTTATTTCCCCTCCTATACTAACTCAATCTGACTGATTCCGTTTATCTAACAAGAATAACATTTTCCGGCGTTACCTTGAGAAAAAAGGTATCTTGAACAGAGTATAGGTATTATCAAAAAACACTGCTATTTCGTAATAAAAGGCGAACTTTTTAAAAATGGAATATTTATGATGTTTGTCAGAAACGAATGCTGTGTAATAATACAAGATTATGTTATTAGGGGTAAACATTACTTCTTGTGGCGAAGCAAATTCAACGTTAGTTACCAAACTTACATTTATCCTGAATAACATGTACCTACTGTTTTACCTTCAAACGTCATAAAGCGTAAAGCAAATTGCAAAATGCAATACATAATTGTAGATTCAACGCAAATGTTATAAGATATGCAATATTAGCAATGGTACAGGTTGTTACTGGGTCGAAGACAATGTTAATTTTCTGAGACCAGTTAAACCCTTAACTATCTTTCGTCTGAACCATTATTTAATAACGAAACTCAAAACGGGAAACTGAACTACACATAGAAACAAAATGACACTTCATAAAGGTGCCACACGTAACAAGTGTTTAGTTATTGCATATAACATGGATTACACACAGCTGATGATGTATAATTAGCGGATAAAACGATTTACCCAATTAACAAACAATTCAAGAAAAAAAGGTTTTTAATATGGTAGATTAGGTTCAAAATTTCGAACTAAATGACACAAGCTTTAATAAAAATGTCATATTTAAACAAAATAGTAATATCGGTACAAGATAAATCTAATTTCACAATTAATATTTAAGTAAATTAAGTAAGTGAACGCATTATGTTACTTACAATGGATATATATATATATATATCAAGTTCCTTTCCCTCGACTTCTGGAGTGCCACAAGTCTCCAACCTTGGACCGTTGTTGTTTAACATATACATAAATGAACTAATTGATAAACTAGAAGATTGTGTACTCGCTTACGCCAACGATATTAAAATTTTTGCATTATTATTAGTGCTTCTGACTGTGATTTACTCCAAACTCGTTTACAAATTATAAAGGATTGGTGCCATGAGAATAAGTTGACTATAAATATAACTAACTGCCAAGTGGTCTCCTATACTCGCAAAAAATGCCCCATACAGTACAAATACTGTATCAATCGCGTAAAATTAAAAAGAAGTGATACTTTTAAGGATTTGGGTATTTTTTCGATAGTAGTTCTCAAATCATATTGATGTTTGTTCAAATGCTAGAAAAATGCTTGGTTTTATTTTTCGTTAATATCGAAATTTTAATAATATACATGCACCAATACTTAATAGAAAGTTTAGAAAAAGTTCAAAGACGTTTTTTAAAGTAAAGCAATCAAAGAGAGTCGCATTAAGTAAGCAATCGGAGCTGGTTGAGAAGCGATTGCTGCAGCTTGATTTATGCTGCAATTAATATTGTGAAATAATAATGAAGATTCAGTTTGTATTGTGTTAAGAGAATATAGATGATATTTTCCTAACTAATGCGAGGAAAAGCTAAAAAGAATTAAAAGTGCAAATATCAATTTGGCGATAATAAAAAGATTGCGTAATAGTTTACAATAGCGTTTTAAGTACGTGTTGAAAGTGTTACAAGTTAATGTTTTGATAGCGAGTGATAAAACAATAAGACAATCGACCCAATTAATAGATCGATATATAAAGTATAATAACTAAAAAACGTTGATAATGAAACATGGTCTTCCGTAGCTCGCTTGCAGTTTGTTGCGCACGCCATGTGTAATTAAAACTGAACAATTAAGTAAAAACTGTATAGTGTAAGTATATCGAGCAATAATTTACAAAAATCAGTAATTTGTGGGGAAGAAAATTAGCGTATTCAGCTATAACAAAGGTATAAGAAAAGATAAGGACAACAAAGGAGAACGGTTCCAGAGTGTGGGCAAAGTGACATCATAGGATGAGCAGTCTTTAACCTATTCGAGGTCCCTTCAGCGGTCAAGGGGAACGCAAGCATTACATCATCAGTTTTTCAACAAAAATAAGTAAGAACCCTTTTTGTTTGTGAATAAATAAAACGTTTTGGTGTTTGTTTTCTCGAAACTTTACATTTGACTATCACAATTAAACGAAAACAACGTTTAATTCTGATAAAGATTCTACATGTCAGTTTTAAGAATATTGTTTTACATTATAGGTTTGACTTTTGTATATATTCGTAAACAACGTATTAATGCATTTTCGTTCAAATTTGGAATTGAATTAAATGAGTATAACGTGTGATTTACTTGTATTGGTAAAGATTATTAATATTAAAAGCTTATACAAATATTGAATATATAAATGCAGAAAGAGGTCAACTCAATAGGAATCCAGATAAATAAATAAATCGAAATGAGCATAACTTTGGTCCATGATAACTGATAATTTCTTTATTTTAATTTTGATCTAGCCACCGCAATCGATTAAGAAAGAATTCGCAAACGTAAATCTTAAAATTCATTTACGCAAACTGGAATTAAATAGCAAGCGAAGTAACATTTAACTAGTAAATGATATCTTTATAAATTGAACCCATTCAGATTTAATAAAACGTAATAAAAAATAATCAAGTTCACAATAACAATATTAAATTTTATTCAATAATGTTGAAATTATAAAAGTTTAAAAGAATTCAAAACTTATTAAGTTTAAAAGAACTCAAGTCTTATTCTTTGTAGCGGGTTAAACCGACAAAAGTAATATCCAAGGGTATTACGCCCGTTGCACTAGTTACCAGCTGTTGTCATGTCATGAAATTTATAGATTACAATATGATTGTGAATAGTAGTATATTACATACCAAGGCGGAAAGTGTTCCATTCCTGTCGAGAAAAGTATAGTTCACCGAGAGGCGTAGCTTCGAGGTGAACTAGTTCTCGAGACAGGGGAATGGTACTTTTGCCGAGGTTTGTATACGATTTTATTCACAATTAAAGAACAAGCAACATTATACAGTTCAAATCAAAAAGTTTTGGAACACATCTATCACGGCTTCTCGTTTAATATTGAAGGTCATGACAATGCGACTTTTAATTTTTACTTAAGGAGAAGCCATAAATGTTATGCTTACTATCTTTCTATTGGTTTTGTCGTTACTTTTTATCAATAATTCACTTATTAAATATGCTTGTTAAAGAAAACGTGTTGTTTCTTTCCACCTATTGCTTGTCTTCACTCAAAATCCGCGCACGTGACAAAAAATGGTTGCATACTCTTCCCTTTATTAAAATTGGCAAGTTGACAATTTGACATTGATAGTTTAAATCGATAGTAGCTCCCCCACAGGTTGGAAAGTGGTCATTACTGACCGTTCATCTCATTACTGTCTCCTTTTTTTGTTATTACTGACCGCTTAAAGTAAACCTGTAGAATCATTCACTTCTCAACATTTAAAGGGTTAGAAAAGCCGTATGTTACAAACTAATTGTGAATAAAAATACTTACTGCATTTAATTTTAGTACAATCTTGTGTCTATACCAGTAATTCACTCTTCTTTGTTTAGTTTTATTCTGTAATAATTTTTATTCGCAATGATATTGTGATCGGTCAATGTCATGCCATGACAACAGCTGGGAACTAGATTATTACTGAAAGTAGCTGGGAATAATTATTACATACCTGTGGTGAGGGTTGTATAACTATCATGAACCTCATAATCATTACAATTAATTAATGTTGTTGTTATTTGATATTCTTTATTAATCAACGAACGTACAACATATTTAAAACTAACTAAAAAAACACAAAGAATCTTTTTTACCTTCCAACCAACATATACACATGTAGGTCTAAGTTATGCAATCGACTTTGTTTACATATCGCTAACTAAATCGACTTCTTAGCTCATTATTCAACTTTTGGCCAAGTTTCGTCAAGATCGACCATCATGTCTGGATGTCTGTGTGTGTATGGATGTATGTTAGTATCCACGATAACTCCAGAACGAAAATACCTATGTACTTAAAATTTTTATTAAGCTTGTTTTCATTTGTCTTAGAGCTGATTAAATTTTGGGAGAAATCCAGTGATGTAGGGGGGGGGTTATTAGGGTCAGTTATTGGATTTTATCAAATATTTTAAAACAGCTGCATATTTCAAAGATATAAAAATACCTAGATATAGACCTTAAACATATCGATTAATTACATTCTATGCAATTTTTTGATACGGCGCGTAATTTAGCAGCAAAAAAATTCCGAAGGTAGAATTTGAGTGTTGGTTCCAATTTTTTCATTATCTGAATAACGATTAATTTTATAAAAAAAAAGTGTAGACGTGTTTTTTAAAGAAAATGTAATTTTACATAAATTTTCTTTATAATGTTTTTTAATGTAAAGCGAAATAAATGTAAAAATTAAATAAATATGATTGAAAATGATAAATCTGACATGAAGTTTTAAACGTCATTCTGACATAAATTATTGTTTTTGTTTTAACAACGTTGTCTGTTAACGTATAAAATGAGGTTGCATAGTTATCTAGAAAACTGAAATTAAAATTATTTCATTTCTTTTAATTTACATTTTGTAGGTTGGAAGATCGTGTGGTGTTCCACACCTGATATTTTGGATTTTCATAGTTAAAGATTTTTTTGCAATTTGACAGTTATAATTTTATGTATTTATTGCCACGCCTAGCTTACTTTGCATTATATATGTCACATCAGGATATTTATTATTCAGTGTTTAGTTTAGTTTCGCTCTCGATCAGTTAACCAACGCTTGGTTGTAATGAAGCTCTTCCTTGCACAGTTTGTAATATACTATTACTCGGTATATAATTTTGTCTTGTAATTGGTGTAAAACTGTTGGGCAAATAAATATTATTATTAATACCTTTGCATATATGTGAATGATTGCAAAGATGATTGTGCACAAAAGTTGATGCAAGCCTTAAAGTATACTGTCGAGAAAGAAAAATTTCAGAAAAAACTAAATTAAATTATGACAAAATACCAACCGAACTGTTCATTGTCATGCAAGTTACCAATCATGTTCCATAGATTTAAATAAAGATAACAGGGCATTATAATGGCATTTTAAATATTGTCTTTTGGGGGCCAATCACCATGTTTAAACAAATATGTTAAGAGATGTATGGCAAATTGTTATTCAAGTTATTGAGGTATGTTAGCTGAAATGCGTTCATGTCAGACATGCACAGTGCCATCCTAGTAGAAAACACATTAACTCCAAAAGTTAAGTTTTGAAAAAAATGGGTTTAAGCTATTGTCCTTTGATTGTTACATTATTTTAAAAATACCATACTTTTATTAATGGAATATTAAAGTATGGGTATGTTTTCATGCATAGTTTTTGTACTATTTAGTGATTTTGGTAAAAAATAATTGAAGTAGGTAAATGCACTTTAGCCTAGCAGTTCAATTATCGTAATCTAGTCATTACTAAGAAAGAATGTAGTAAGTCGTAAATTTACGCCATTTTACTGCATTTTAACCAGTAATCTTTGAAATGCCGCTATTACGATAAATGGAAAAAAAATTATTTATTTACTTTTTTTGTGAAACCATACTGTGATATTTATTTCACTCCATAATTTGTTTTTTTAGTACCTTTATTAACGATTATTATTATTTTGAAATAAAAGGGACAATAATAATCATAAAAAAACAACCTTCAAAGGCAGTTGATTTGTTTGCAAAGCAATACATTTAAATATGGGTATAAACAATTTTATATTTGTTATAATATGTTGTGTATTTTTTTATTATAAAAATATAAAAATTTTGTACAAAATATTTAAAACAGATAATTTATATACATTGAACTATAAAATAAATTAATTAAACCCTTAAAATGAAATACAAAAATAAAAATAGCTATAAAATTAGTTAGAAACTATGTATTGCAATAATTAAAAATTATTCAAAAGAATTATTTAAATCATTGACATTGTCAATTTTATACCATAACTGCTTTCTTTCTTCTGTCATAGGAGAACATCATTTATTTATTATGCCCTCCTTTTTCTCTTTATTAATTCCTCTAGCTTTTGTTTGAGAGGTAGATTTTTGTATACCATCCCTATCAGGCTTCGCTTTCAAAAATTTTAAAATTGTTGGGGTGGCCAGATTGCTAAAATATTTCCGCGCTATGTTATTTCGGTCAAGTATGGCCGAGACACCGTTTTCCGTATTTTTGCTTGGGATCTGTGATCCCATTCATAAAACTGCCCGATTTCCAACTTTTCCTGAGTTGGAACCCTGTACATCACAACAATCTCTAAAATCGTATACACTGCCTTTATACTTCATGGAAAGTTCCACCTGATATGTGGAAACCGTCTGCGCTTATATAAGTATGACCTGGTTCAAAATATTTGGCCTATATTTCCTTTGCTTGTATGTCAGGACTGTTTACCATATAGACAAGTATATTGCATTATCATTTGGTATGTCGATTTTACTGCGTTTTTTCTTAGTAAGAAATGATGTTTTTTAATTGTCTATACATGCAGGGATTGCCGCAATTTACTGCACTGTTTTCTAGTACAAGATAACTGCATTTCAGGTTAGAATTATGTGACGTAGTTTAATAACAATACAAAGCATTTAAACAGTACATTTCAAAATACTGCATTTCTCGTTAGGATTCATATTTGCTGCATTTTTATTACTAATTCTATGACATGACAGAGTTACTGCAAACTTTTTTTTCAAATTTTGAGAAATAAAATATTTTTTTAAAAAACTGAGATATTAAAGAATAGAAATCAGTTAAAATCGCAAAATCAATAAAAATCGACTTAATGCGTTTTCTGTTAGGACGGCAGCATACACATGACCAATTATAATAACTTTCCCTTAAGGTGGGAAAACCAGAATTCAAGACTAAAAAATTCTTAAACATTACAGTTTATTAGGTTTTAAAAATTATATCAATAAAATTCATTCCAAAATTAATAATTTACATATTTAAAAAAACATGCTTGCAGGACCTAATTACTTATTTTTTTAGTCATACTTTTTTACACATTTACAGATTATGAACTAATTTTCTCATTTGTAGGTACATTCCTTTCATATAATTATAGTCATACAACTACTTACATAATAATAGATAAAATCCCTCTACATAACTTCTAATTGTACATAAATGTATACAAAAGAAACTTAAAAAAAGGAACATATATACTACCACATGATTATATTCGATAAGCAAGAAAGATCTAACATCTGGTTTCATACAACCCACTACGTCCAATATATCGCACCCATTTAATAACATCATGATCTGAGTAATTAAGTTTAGGCTCAAATACTTTCAAATATCTAACTTTGAAACCAGATGGTGCAAATGGTACTTCAAAGTTCATCGAAATTGGTGGACGAGTCCATTTCTTTTTTGTATCAGTTTCTAATAACTCAATTTCTGCAGAGAGCTGGGTTTCTTTCATTCCTGCCATACGTTTAATCCTAGTGTTAAAACATAACATTAAACATTTACTATAGAGTAAAGTAACATTATAACACATACTTCCAAACAATTGCATTCTCCGATGCTTTATACTTTGCTTTGCCTTTCAGACAAATCAGTTGGACTCCTGATGTATTTAATGGAGTAGGAATTTTTACTTCAATCTTTTGCCCCAACAAAGAAGGTTTAAAATTACTTTTTAAAACTACCTTTACTTCCATTTTAGTGCGACCAACTTCACGAACTAAAGGGATCACACGAAACGGTAAGGAAATATCCTTAGTAGTTCGATATCTATAAAAAGTAGGCTTTATAAAACCTAAGGAGCTTGAAATGTTACCTCATGAGTTCAAACTCCCCATCAGGTGGAATAAAACTAATGGAATGTTCAGTTTCAAATTTACTTAATTTAACACATTGATGAAATTGACAATCATCAATTACAACGACAGGTTTACCGATCTCGCCGGATCAGAATCTGTTGTTGTTCCCAGTCCACCTTTACCTTTAGCTTCCATAACAATTTTATCATTAATTCCAAATTTACATTCAGGCATACCAGACAAATATGATTTCATTACAACTTTTCCAGCCACATGAGCTGATAAAACTTGCCCTAAATGACAACTTACAATTTTCTTTCTCGGTCATTAATTCTAGTTACCTTGAGGAGACATTAATAGATTCACATATTCTAAAACATCTAAGAACAATTCATTTCGACGGTACTTAATACCTTCCCTGCGCCACCCAATTTGACCAGTAACTTGAGAAGTAATTTGAGCTTGTTCTTCTTTAGTTGCAGACTTAATTCCTTGCTGAGTTATGAAGGTTTTTAAAACTCCAGTGTCTGAATTCTGAGGGTAGCCAAAATCCAAAATTTCTTAAAAATTATTAAAAATTATTGATATTACTGTGAAACTAAATTTAAAACAAAATGTATTACAGGTGAACAGATGTTAAAAATATCAACGTATTATTATAAATATAGAAAACGTACCATCTAAAAGTTCATAGATCAAGACAAAGTTGTTTTTTATATTTTCTTCTGATATCTTGCCAAAATAAGATTGCATAACTTCGATTATCTTGAGTAAAAACTCAAAAACCATTGCTGCATTAACATTCTGTTTGGTTACTGCAGCTAACCAAATATTTGCCCTCTAAAAATATAAAAAGTGTATATTAAAGGTTACAGGGTACTCTTTACTTTAATGTGGAAGAACGATGTTCTAGCAATGTTTGTTACTGGAGAACGAACTTGTTGCCGAGCATGAATAACATTCACACGAAATGCATCAACTGCGTTTCTTCCAATATCATCACGGTAAACTCTTGAAATAAGAACCTCTCCTTTATGGTTATAAACGAAGAGCCCTCCAATCATTGTAGCAAATTGTAAATCTAAAAAGTTTAATTAAAAAATTGCAGTTATTGTAAAAGTATACGTACATTAAAATGTTCCAGTAATTTTCTTAATTCTGATAGCTGCTTAAAATTCAAATAAGACCTTAAATATCATTTTAACCAAAATCTACTGGTTACTGACGTCTGCAGCCATCCGCCCACTCCGCCATCTTTAAATTGATTGATTTGTTGATTACAATGTCAAAACTGTTCTTCGAAAATAGCTTTCGTCGATTTTAAAATGTTGATCGATTTATGAATAAGGAAAACAAATTTGTGATAATTTGGATCACTGAAACGGTAGCAGAAGTCTGTAACATAAAACAAGTCAATGTTAAGACAAATAAAATAACACCGAACGCTTTCGATAGCCAAAGTAACACTATCAACGGTGGCGACCTAAATGCCAGTTCTTGCTAATCCGCGTTTGCTACTTTTTCCTTTAACATATAAATACAAACTTTCAATGCCCACAAAATATATCAAATTGTGATAGTGAATTTCTGAAACCGACGAAGTATTTATCGCAGAATACCTCTCGAGTGTTATGTCTATTTATGGCAGTACGAATTCACAATGTATGTATTAATAAGTACGTAGTTGATCCGAATTGAAACAAACAACTGAAGACTAATGATTATGTATGTAATTTATATAAGTAGATAAGACGCTGAACATTTAACACGGAAAAGCAAATAGAAAATGAATTACCATTAACTTTTTTCATTCAGGGACAGTTACATATTTTTAATTGATATATTGATATATATATATATATATATATATATATATATATATATATATATATAGGTATGGAAAAATATTGTCGCAGGTCTGACTTATAATAAGTAAAACAAAGACAGTACTATCAGTTCACGTTGTAACAAACATTTTTATGAATGTTTAAAATTTACGTTCATATTGGCACTTAAGTGCATTTTGTGTAACGTAGTTCCATACGTTATTGGCGTAAAATCTCCACTAGTTCTTTTACTAAATTATTTTATACTTCTGCACATCCCTTTCCGCGTTTTGAGTCATTTTCGGTCATTGTGCTGGGTTACTTTGAGCGTCCATTCATTGCTTGAATTACATTTTAAGTAGAAGCCATTTTCGCTTTGTTTAATTTTTTATTTAGAGTGCCACATTTATATGGCAACTCAACTTTAGTCATACTCTTACCACTTAGTTTACTTAGGGTTTAATTTTATTTTAACGTTAACGTTTCAAGATGATATCATAGCTTTGGAATAACCAGCATATCAATTTGATGTTTATTTGAACTTCAATTAAAATTGCTCAATAAAATTTAAAGTAATGAGTCGACAGCATTTGCTTATCTGCTGAAGTTCCAGTGACACCCAAAATGTAAAAGAAATTACATCAGGTATTTTATATTGTTAATTAATTAACATTATAGTTTAAGGCAATTAATTAAGAATCACTAACATTATTTTGTAAGAGATCATCCATTATAATCAAATTAATTATAGTAATAAAACTCATTGTTGTCATTATTTTTTATGTGTTATTTTCATGAATATTTTGTGACTTTTTATTTTTATGGTTTATTTGTTCCTTAAAAACAAATTGTCCAAGATTACATTATTATTTATTTTCAGGTTTGAAGCAACACCTTTTTTTTGTAAAGCGAAAATATCTAAGCAATTCTATTTTTGTTAATAAACAAAGCAAATGTTATTGAACCTGGACCTATTAATCTACTGATGAGCAGAGTGGCATTAAATCTTCTAGTTATCCATTATTTTCCATAGCTAATTATAGTTGTGGGCTAGAAGTACTAATCATAAGTAGTGAAATAATTATACGACACCCCTGTTAAGATTACAACGTGCTAAGTGAGATAGAAGACACAACAAACTAAAAGCGCTGATGACATTTAATTGCTACTGTCAACGAATATTGAAAATCAGTGTTTTTGCAAGTCCGACATAATGCTCATGTATTCCACTGAAGAAAAAATACAGATTATTAAGTGGTATTATTCAGGAAGCACTGCACAAGAAATAATGGGCAGGTTGCTTTTCCTTTAAAAACATGCCAATTCCATCAGAAAGTATGATTATGCGTGCTGTTTGTAAATTTGAAAAATGTGGATGTTTAAATAATTGTAAAAAATGCAGTAGCAGTGATGATAATGATGGTGAGCATCCTGGTGGTAACTTAAACGAAGAGCGCTAACTCCAAGAAATTGCAGTGTGTAGTACAAAAATTGCTGAAGAAATGAATATTGAACCAAGAACAGTTCGCAATATCTTGAAAAGGAATAAATACCGTTGCTATAAGTTGCAAACTACACAAGAAACTTTTCCAGAAGATCATCAAAAGCGTATGGAATTTTGTGAAGATATGATGAATCGGGCTAATAAAAACGAAAGATTTATTGAAAATATTTTGTTTACCGACGAGTGTTCTTTTAACTTACATGGCCATCACAATCCGTCTGTCGCTGTTGGTTACTCTCGGGAAAAAAAACACATTAGTATTCCTTACCGGACACAATACTCCCAAAAAGTTGTGTGCAGGAATTTTAGGCAATCCCACAATTGGTCCATTTTTTATCAACGGAAACTTGACTGCGTACAAATATTTAGAACTGTCGAGAAACCAGATAGTTCCAGCTGCTCAACGCCTCAATGTAAATTTTGATGACATTTGAAAAATGGCTGTCCTGCTCATATTGCAATAAGAGTTCAACAGTTTTTGGAAGCTACGCTCCTAACCGTATTATTAGCAGAGAAGGTACTATTAAATATCCTCCTCGCTCACCTGATATCGCGCCGAACGACTTTTTTGTTTGGGGATACGTATCCCAGCAAATTTATGGGCACAGGCATGAACGTGCTAACAATTTGGACGAACTTCGTGTCAAAATTACAGACTATTTAAACAACATCACCCAAGAAATCTTATGAAACACCCGAACTGAATTTTATCACATATTTGGTTACTGCCTAGCGCAAGGTGGAGGTCTTTTCGAAAATCTTGTAGAGTTTTGAAAAAAATGTATTCTGTTCATTTTTAAAAATAGTTGGTTTTTCAATAAGAATTATAATGCTAAAGTTATACCTTAAACTTAAGTTATACTATCAATGTAAATGTTAATGTTCTCGTTTATAGCTCTCGTACCTTTCTTCTTGGTTCTTCTTACGAGTAGTAATCGAACCATGTCATAAATTCGCAACTACAATAAACTTCGATGTTTGAGGTATTAACATTTAATGCTTAAGTGTAAAATATTTACTTAATAGTTTCAAAGACCACGACTTTTCAACAAATATGTACAAGTGGCCACATCGGTAAAGTTATCTCTCTCACACTCATATTATTGGGTTTCTTTCTAGCTTATTATTATAAGTCAGACCCGCAATAATTTTTTACCTATATATACACACATAATATATATATATATATATATATATATATATATATATATATATATATATATATATATATATATATATATATATATAAATATATACTAAGAGGAAGTAAAGGTCGTACTATTTAATATTCAACGATTTGATAAGGGACTTCAACCACAATTAGTTAATTAGGACACTCTGTATTCCTTGCCAAGCTTTCGAAATTCTTTATTTCATCATCAGGCCTTCTACAAGAGTACATTTAGTGAAAGTTCTACAAAACTGCATACTACCTACAGAATGTGAGGTTAAAATGAAGTCGACGACAACATAACAACTTGCATGTATAAGTACCGGTAAGTCACTATTATAAAAATCATATTAAAATTATTTTTTGGCAAGATTAACAATTAGAATGACATACTTAAAACATTAAACAATTTAAAGTTTTCTCCTTAATTATTATCACATTGAAAAATGACCAGCGTACAAGCTTAGAATATAAAATACCAGGAAAGAGTTTTTGTCAATTATATGTGCGCCCGGGATTGGTGTTGCATATGGCGGCAAACAAGTTTCCGGTTACTAGTACATAATAATGAATATATACATATTTTAAATTATTTAATAATTAGAATATATTTTTAAGCTACGATATAATTAGTCATGCACTTCCTGATACAATAAAGTTAAAAATATAAATTATGACGTTTTTAAAGTTAAATCTTGCAGAACAATGATCGTTACGCCTATGAATTAAAACCATAACCTAAATTGTATCTTGTACTATGTAATATTCAATACAACACTACTTAATTATTATAAGTTTTTGTTATGAACGAATAAGTTCAAAGTTAAATATGTAATTAAAAATTATTATTAATTTTATTAAATACATAAATAAAAAGTTTACCTCGAGTAGGATTTGAACCTACAACCAGTACTTTGCTAGAGTACCGCGCTAACCAACTGCGCCATCAAGGTTCAAGCCCCAATCGATGTAACTTTTGTCTTTATGTATGTAGAACTGATGTAAATTTAACACTACTTAATGTGTACAACATTATTATAAACATTTGATTATTACCAGTAATTATTATACAGGATACTCTAAGCAGTTAAAAAATATTCAAAACACTTTTACACATACCAATTTGTTCGGTCAAACCACCAAGAACGAATCATACGTGGGTGTTCAATATGGCCAATTCCGTCGCAATTTTTAAGTACGGTATATAACTCAACGTTCCTTCCTAGTATTTTATATTCTAAGCGTACAACTATCATGCAGTTTCTTCTAACTATCAACCTAAAACTTATATAGTAACATTTCTAATGACCAAGCTAAAATATTTCACAGATAAACTACAAACTATCGATTATAGGAACATCCCCAAGAAATCCACCCTGGCATAAAAACGACAACAAACCTATTCATAAAAATCTATCCTGAGATAGGTTAACAGGTAAGTGTACATATTGGTTAAATTTTGAATATCTGTTTTTTTATTGATTGAGTTTTGTTGTTTGTTGATGTGTATCATTTCTAGAATTAATCTTTTTTTGTATTTGTTTTCTTTCTCTAAAATTTCAACATTATCGAAATCTATTGAAAGACTATTTTGGTTGGCATGTATATATATATATATATATATATACACAGTATGTCCCCGGATCGACTTTAAAAGAGGGAGAATTCTCTTATTTTTGATTTCTCAGAAAATTTCATTCTTGATGATTTGCCCTGCTTGTTTTCAAACCCCCGAAACACAAATTACTTTCTATTTTACTCGTACGGTTCTCGAGATAATATCATTTTCTTGAAAAATAGGACTTAGAATGTTTTTCCTAATTTTAGAAGTAACTTTAGTAGGCGGATTTCATTGAAAACACCACTGACAGAAATTGTCAAATGTGATAATTCTGTTGAACTGAAATTAATTCATGCTAATTTGAATTGTATGCTATAATGTTGACTTTACAACAAAGAATTTATCTAATTCAATGTTACGGAACTGGGGAAGAGTGCTACCGAGTTGTTATCAGAAAATTCAACCAAAAATACCCGGAGGTTGCCATTTCGAATGCCGGACAAAAACTTGGTAACTAAATTCCTTCAAACAGGCTCGGTTTTAAACCTAAAGAAGCCAAAGAAGTTGTTCGATGAAGAAGATGCTGCTACTGTTCTCGCCGTTCATTCAACAAGTTCCAAGGTTGTCTTTAAGAAGGAGGCACTACGATTGGGATAGGTAAATCTCATTTACAAAGAATCTTCAAGGAGAACAAAATTTTACCATTAAAGCCGCAATTTAGGCAAACTTTAGAGAACGGTGATGAAGCCAAACGTCTGGATTTTTGTTTGGAAATGGGCAATAGAGTTTTGGAAGATTAAAATTTTCAAAAACGAATAATGTTCTCCGATGAATCGACCTTTTCAACTAACGGAGTCGTTTCCTCCCAACATTGCCGTTACTGAGTAGGACGAATCCAAACTTCCGAATTGCTAGTCGCAGACAATGTTTGAAAAAAGTTAATGTGTGGTGTGCGGTTTCGTACCATGGAATTATTGGCCCATATTTTTTTGATCAAAATTTAAACCGTTATTCATATTTGGAAATGTTGCAAAATTTTTTAACTGATAAACTGGATGAATTGCCATTGAACAACCAAATTGAAATGTTCTTCCAGCACGATGGGTGCCCTGCTCATTATGCCGGTACTGTTCGCCAGTGGCTCAATACAGAGTTCCATGATAACTGGATAGGAAGAGATGGTCCCATTTTATGGCCGCCGAAAAGTCCTGATCTCACAGTAATGCACTTTTATCTGTGGGGTCGTTTAAAACAAATTGTGTACAGTGAGCCATTAGACAATGATGAAGAGCAATTGAAAAATAGGATACGGAATGCTGTCCAGTCCCTTTCAATCGAAGAAATAAGGCGCAGTTTCAATGAATTCAGAGCTCGCATTGAAATCTGTGCGGAAAAAGGAGGAGCATTATTGGAATAGAAAATTTATAGTTCAGTTTTTTGAGAATTTCATTTCATTTTACCATCAATTGTTAAATTTATTAATTAAAACTTGTGAGAACAATTTGATTTTTCCTTTCAAACAAATCAATTTACTTCAAAAAATTACGAAAAGCTCGAATTTTTCAAGAAAAATTATATTATCTCGAGAACCATTTGAGTTAAATAGCAAGTAATTTGTGTTTCGGGGGTTTGAAAACAAGCAGGGCAAATCAGCAAGAATGAAATTTTCTGAGAAATCAAAAATAAGAGAATTTTCCCTCTTTTAAGGTCGATCCGGGGACACCTGTCACTTTGTAGCGATACATTTTAGAAAAATTTTATCTGACTTTTCGTCTTCAATTTATGTTAGAATATACACTTGAAGCATACGTTTTTGGTTCATTTTATATATATATATATATATATATATATATATATATATATATATATATATATATATATATATATATATATAATATAATATATATATTATAATATATAATACGACTATTCAACTATCAACCAATTACAAATTAGTATTTATTATATTTGGACCAATCAGAGCACAATTGTGCGATAATTGCGCTAACCGAATATTCCCGTTTATTTTATTCGCCAAAGTAATGCAGACTCCGACTACTATCGAAACCATTATATAACCTGCCATTTGTTCTAAATTAACACTAATTAATTAATTCATGGCTTGTCAATTGGCCGTCAATTTTGTTCGTTGAATAGTCTTTTAAATAGCACTCGTGGCCGATGAATTGCATAATACACTCATACACTTTGCCAAAATGTTTCGTCAATTCATCGGTCACTTGAGGTGTTGTATATGACAGTTTAATTCATCTGTCAAAAACAATGCATTTTAATACAAGTTTTGTCACTTTGACATCGGAAAAAGTGTTAGTAGACATGATACAAAGAGTAGGTATGTTTCCAAGTGAATAAACTACATGTTGATACGTTTCCATGGTAACGATAGTTAAATTCTATCAGTAACGCTTAAAATATAGTTTACTATTTTCAATTAAACAAATTTTTCTCCCGTAAAATTTTGCTGTTAAAATTAAATTTACAACATTGTCAAAACAAAGACAATAATCTATGTCAGAATGACGTTTAAAATTTCATGTCAGATAGAGATTAATAGACATAAATATATGTTAACGTAAAAAAAAGTCGCCCGCTTCTATAAAAATATCGATAATACAGCTTAAGCATTTTCCATCATATTTATTTAATTTTCACATTTATGTAAAATTCTAGCTCCGTTATGTCCTTCTACGCAAAATTACCTTCATATCAAAAAAAAAAATCATCGAAATTTATCAAGCGGTTGTCTCGCAATTGTCGTGAATCAAATGGCCCGATAATTTCAATATATAAGATTTTAATTGAATGATTCATTAAATTGTTTAAACCATTCGAGCTTGTTTTATCGGACAAACTATTCATTTGATAAACTCAAACTTTGTTGCTTTTAGGTATTCGACTCGAGCAATCATTTGTAAAATCGCTCCATCTTCGGTGTCGCGATTTTACCATTTATTTGCTACTAGCAATACAACAACCACAATTCGTTCAAAATATTTGTCCGGTAAACATTTAAAAATTGTTAATTACAGAATATAGAAGCGTAGCTTCATATTCTGTGATTAATTATTCTTTGACGTTTCTAAGAACCAATAGAAACTTTCAGTTTGTCTTGTGCGTATGTTTTAGCCAATCAAAACATTACTATAGTGGAAATAATCTACATACATTATTAGCCGAGAATAGTTTTAAGTATTTTGTTTTATGAATGACTACCTATTTTCTTATTTGACTTCTGTCGCCAATTTGGAAGTTCAGAAACCTTAATTTGTCAAAATAAAAATACAATATTGAAAACGTGTTTCTATTGTACGTCAAAAAGATTCAACGATTACTTTAAGATTCGATAAATTGAAAATATTCCATTTTTCTCTCAACGCGATTGTTAACCATGTATGCATTCGGGTTCTCGTGTCATTTGGAACAGGTTTCAAAATCTGTCAAATTATTTTCAATTTATTCTCACTCTCTTGTGATATTACTACTGCGAATATAATTCACATGTCACATAGTTCATTTTTCATTACTTTCATTGGTTAAAATACAAAAACAAAATCGCAAAACGGGCTATCAAATCGGTGATAATTTTATCACTACATGTTGACTGTCACATGATTTTAATGAATAAAATAGTTTACTGTCAAAGTGACAAATGGTTTAAAATTGTAGAGTTTAAAAAAATATGTTTTCTATTAACGTTCATTATATTCTCTTACCAAATATAACACGTGTTATGATTAATAATCGATGACAATCATAACACTACTTATATAATCCCTGAAAATAATTGTGACTCATGTTTTTTTATATTACATCATATCATTGTATGTGACGTTGCGGTAAACACTCCTGGCGAGGATAATATTTATGTTTACAGTATAAATTGAATCATTTAATCGAATAAAATTGATCAATACACTTGTGATCATTATCAGTTTCTTATTAAATTAGATTCATAATTCAAGTCATTCAAGTATCAAAGAAGACGTCTATCAGACAATGTGGTTGTAACCCTGTGAATTATCTTATAAAGAATGAAAACGTATTGTATATTTTTGCAAAGCATGACTTAATTATTGATTCTCCTAAAATATTATCTAAGTGATCTATTTGTTTTAAAAAATTACTTTAAAAATTATAAAACCGAACCTATGGATACATAGTAACTTTATTCTTGAAAATGTACTTTCTAAGGTAATTAAATATTTAGAATCATGCATTTTTCTT
Organism: Vesta saturnalis; assembly: GCA_036346205.1. NCBI lineage: Eukaryota > Metazoa > Arthropoda > Insecta > Coleoptera > Lampyridae > Vesta > Vesta saturnalis. Next base: position 2,442,160 of record JARFJB010001119.1, on the reverse strand, counting down.
AAATTTATTAGATTTTCTTAAAAGAATAACGCTCATAACATTAACTTTTAAACTTTCTGTCGAAGTTTACGCATGTTACAATTTTTTATTAAATATTTAACCTAGATATAACCAAATGATATGTCAAAATATTATTACACCAGAAAAGTTACCAGAAACGATGCTTCTAAGAAGCTATTATAAATGCACGACAAACGATGCGTTTAAGAGGCCAAAGACACACCGAATTAGAAAATAGTTTGTTAAAAAACAAGTATTATTGTACCAGTCTTAAAGCACGAATTAAATTTAAGGTCTTATAAAACAAGTTTTTTTGTAATTTGCCCTTTTTAAACAAAAATTTTTTTTCTGATTTGGGGATTTTTTTGGCGGTTGGTAATGTATTAATTTTAAAAGTGAAAATTTGATGTAGTCACCTTTTGTTTTCTCTAAATTCTGTCACAAAACATGAAAATGGAAATAATCAAGATAATCTTGCATGTATGTCCCCTGAAATACGTGAAATTGCTAAAAGTATGGTCGCGAATTTGCTTACATCACAATTTTCCACTGGACGCATCCTTTTTTGACACATTTTGTAAGAGACATGCATGATATAACTCTGGGGCAAGCTTTGCCAACCTAAAAATTAAAAAAAAATGTTCAGTGAATTAATGGCTATAATGACCGGAGATGACGACGTTGGGTTTCTTAGTATGTGTATTAAAGACTTAAGATGGAAGCAAATTACAAAAAAAATATTGTAGTTGAGGTATAGTGGCGAGTGGAACACTTAATCCAGCCCCTCTACGCCTATGGTTCAAAATTTGGCTTAGCATGAAGCTGACTGGTTCAACTGACATTGACGTTAGCGCGTCTGTGGCTTGAGTTAGTTGCGGCATTCTTACAACTTTCAAATTTACAAGGATTTGAAAGGAGACGGTAAACAAAGGAACACAGGAAGACTAGGATGTGCCCATGCGCTAGCAAGTATCTATTTTAGATAAGAAAAACAAAACTACTGTAACCTAACATAATTAGATAAGATAAACAAAACTACTACTAACATAATTAGATTAGATAAACAAAACTACTGTAACCTAAGAGAAAAAAAAAGTGCACGAGCCGGAAATCGAACCCGCACCAACAGCGTGGAAGACGACTCCTACCACGACACCACCAGCATTCCAGGACTTTGACATTGAACGTGATATTAGAGTCGCGGCAAACTCTTTTCCAATGTGGGGATAAACGTCAGCGCTTGACATTGTTGCCAAACGTAAGAAATTCGACGTCAACATAATACTTAGGTTATATTGTTTACATTTATTTTGAAAATTAGTTTTTGATGGAAATACTCGTTCTCAACTGAGTAACAATACTTTTAACAGTTCTTAGATCATTTTGCGATGATTAAGCAATTGTAACATTTTGAAGTAGTCATGTATAATTTCGAGGAGCTTATATTTATCATCAATTAATATTGGGAATTAAAACGTATGTGACTGGAATTGATGTTTTAGCTTCGGTACATTTATAAATATAGGAATAACCTATAAAATTAAAATAAACGCTCAATTTCAAGAAAATTATATTCGAATACTAAATATGAACATTGCACTTTGGTTATACAACAACACTGAATATTCATTTTTGATAAAATTATCATGGCGACGACGATATAAAGGTTATTCTTTAAATTTATTTTATTTATAAATATCATCTTCACTTTCGGAATCGTCTTCATTTGGATTAATAATAATTGGCACAATATCCATCATGTCAAACATTACTTCGCGATTCCACCATTTAGTATTTTCGTCTTCTGTGTGTCGGACGCAATTTTTCCATATTTCTGGAGTAATCGTTTGTAAAGACTCTTTCCACATATTTAAGCAACTCTGCATACTTTTGCCATCTCTTCCTATATGTTTATTGTAGTATGTTTTGGCGATGCCCCATACGTTCTCTATTGCGTTAAATATGCAATGATAGGGGGGAAGCCTTAATACCTTGTGCCCGTATGTTTCCGCCAGTTCATCAATAACATACTGTTTGGGAGGTTTATTCCTTAAATTTAATGTGTAAAAAATTTAAGATTACAAATTATTATACTTACATTGCAACTATATTTAAGAGTTCTTTTTTAAAGAGATTGAAATCAAATGCGATGCCCTCTTTAGATAACCATTGTTGAATGTCAGCTTTTTTCCATGTAGCATTTGGTGGTTTGTTAATAATGGTACTATGATAAGAAGCGTTATCTAGTACAATTACTGATGGTTTCTCTAAATTGAACAATAATTGGTTCTCAAACCAGCGTTTAAAGTTCATTTTATTCATCTCGCCATGATAATCAGGATTTGATGTCGAAGAAGAGAAAATTAAATCAGCACCTAGGATAAAGCCCTGATCATTGCCTGCATGTAAAACAATACATCTACAAAATAATTGATTATCTATAATAAACATAATGAGTTTGATTGACATTTTACCTTTTGTACTTTTAACAGTTTTTAGATTATCGTTTTGCCATGATCGAGGTACGGTTCCATTTTGAAATATCCATGTTTCGTCTATATAAACTAATTCATATAATGATTCGTTTTTATATTTCATAAAAGATTTTAGGAAGCGTAATCGTTTTAACGAAACGTCAGCCAATTCCATAAGACATCTTCTCGGATCATCTTTTTTCCATTTAAACCCTATATTATTCAAAACGGTATGAAGGGACCTTATACAGCCAGAAAACAGATCATCGTTATTTAATTTTTCCCACAAAATCTTGACGGTTATGTGCTCATCTAAAATATTAATAACGAAAATTTTAGGTGTTTCAAACTGTTTCAAAACATTACTGTTTTCATACATTCGGTATATCATATTTCGAATAGAGTCGCACTGATACGTAGCAACATCTGTGACGGGTTTCTTATGTAGTTGCTTTTTTTTGGCGATCTTAATGGTTCGTTGTTTCTAACTGCTTGCGAAATCGTACTAACAGTAGATAGATTAATGTTCAAGACTGCGGCTACACGCTACAAAGATATAATTAATGAAATCACAATTAATCTATAGGTACTCATTCTTACCTCTCTAACAGCGGCCAATGGTAACAGCGGTCCACCGTTATCACGCTGGAGTTCAAAATAAGGAATTAGCGAAGCTATAAGCTTTTTTCCTCTACTTCCAAAACGTTTGCGAGACATTATAACACGGACGAAAATATAAATGACACAAGGATTTGTTATGAAAAGAACAGTTGTTTTTATAATAGAACAATGCAAGCCACACGAATCGAAAATCTCAAAATGTGGAAAACGTCAAAATTAGAAGTTATGTGTAAACAGAAGAGCTGACAACATTGTAATTTATTCGGCAGTTCTAACAACCCAACAACGTGTATTTCACTAACATAGATGTATCATTTGTAATTATCGGGGTTATTATGGAAGTTGGTATGTTAAGTTTGTCTCTCTCTAACAATTTCACCCCCACAACGGAAAAGATTTTGCCGTGACTTTATTACCATTTATAAAAATACCTATTTATATAGATAAGGCATGCGCAATGTGTCGTTGGCAGCACATACTATGTCTTCCTATGTTTCTTTGTTTAGCGCCTCATGGATTTCAATGCCTGTCAATCATTTTTATTTCATACAACTAAAATTTAGGATGTCCCAGTTTTTTCTGCTCACAACTGTACTTATCTATGTATATGTACATGTAATATGTACATTATGACACTCACATGGGTGTTTTAATGTTTGACTTTAAAGTTTAGTAACCTAACATTTTTTTTCTTGATGTTGGTATGTAAACTAATGAAGTTCTTTATTGATGTATGTAAACGTAAATAACCTATTCTTATTTGAAATCCTTTGTATTGAATTATTCCTGATTAATGCACTGCAATGATTAAGATGACCAAAACCGAATATGGACGATTTCTCTTTTTTGTTGTGTTTCAAGATAAAGCGTCAATATACTTTCAGATTATGCCGATTACATCTTTTGCATAAAATATAACCTTCATTTAACCTTGTTAACTTCACTTGATAATTATTATTAAGTTTACATAGTATAGTGTAATCTTATTCCGATTATAATGTATATAGTATACAACTTCTATTGAGAACATATTTATAGGTAGTTTGAAATGAATTAGTAACAAATAATAGTTTTAATACCCTATATTTGTATCGAACTCAAACAAACAAATACCACTATTGCCAACCTACATTCAAATTATGAAATAAGGTGACAAATGGAATTTACATTTTTTCAAAATTTTCAACACAAATACGCAAAATAGAAAAAATAGTATAAGAAACTCGTTTCATAAGATGCTTTATCGCATTCGTCCATTAGAAAACTCCCCGCTGCGCGGGTCGTTTTTTAATCTTGGACTCATGCGATAAAAACGCGTCTTACGAAACTTGTTTCTTAATATACTATTATTTTATAGAATGACTCCAGTGACCTCATCCTGTAGAGTCATCCATAAATAAACCACCGTTGTCTAGTTGAAGTACATATAAAAGCAATGGTTTAATCGACGTGATCGAATTATATGAACTGCTATTTTTTCGAATTTCGATGTAACAGATAAAAATTTTATTTTATAGTTTGATAAATAGTATAAATAGAAGTAATATTATTCTGATAAATGAATATTAATTTAATATTAATATCAGATATTAATTCAAATATAGGGTATCTTGAATGCTCCTTAAGTATTTCTATTAAATCTATCTCTTGTAAGTAAATTTTTTAAATTAAACCGATGTTAAGATGACCCATTTCTAATTACTTTATGACCTTGGAATTTGAGACGGAAATGAGAAGTGTATAGAATTTTATATCATAATTACTTATTTAGTAATTGGAAATGGCAGAGATAAGAAATGAAGAAAATAAATCCTATTCTAATACGATTAGGGAAGATATAGTGAGTTTAAATGTTTAATTTAAGAATTTACTAACATTTTTTATTCAAGGTACAAACTGCAGTGAAATTTTTAGAAAATCGAAATGTAATAAACACACCATTAGCTCAAAAACAAAAGTTCCTGCAAAGAAAAGGTTTAACGGACATGGAAGTACAAGTGGCTTGTGAACGTGCTGGAGCTTACATTTTACATGATCAACAAACAAGAGAGCCTCCTGCAATTCCGATTCCTATTCATTCAAACTTGTATACTAGTCAAATACAACCAGTTAGTCTTTTTGACAAATTTAAAGAAATTGTACATAATGTAGCAATACTTAGTGCAGTTACCTACGCCATTTATATGTTTTATAAGGTTTGCATGTTTGTAATTCATGTAATTAGTTTAATTTAATATTTTCAGAAATTTATTAGGCCCTTTTTATTTGGTGATAAAAAGAAGAAAAGTTTAGAAGATCAAATAGAGGATTTAAATAATTCCGTTTCAAATTCCATAACGGATTTAAAAAATTCACTATTTGATGTTAAAATAGACATAGATAAAATTACTCTTGGTGGTGAAACAAATATGCAAAAGCAAATGAATGATTTAAAGTCTGAGATATCAACTGTCAAGGGACTTTTGCTTAGCAGGTATGTAACAGATGATAATTTTATTTAAAAGCATTTTTACTTAATTTATGCATGCAATCAGGAATTTATCATAGTATCGCATTTTACTGGTTTTAATAAATGTTGTTTTATAAGGCTCTAAATTTTATAGTTAAACATTTTATTGCTTAATTTTGCAATAAAAGTGTAATAACGTAACTATGAAAGTTAAAATTGTCATATATTAATATATATTTACATACATTAAATTACCAAATATGAATTTGTAACATCATTCAAAAATATGATGTCATTTTATGTAAATTAGGAAAACCTAACCTGTCATAAGCCATTTACACAAATTCACGTTTCTAAGATAATGTATGTGAATAGTATATGATGAATTTATTTCTACCTTTACAAAGATGATTTCAAATATTTATTAACGTTAGGTACATGTTCATACAGATTGACATATATTATTAATAAATGAAGTAGTGGTTAAATATATGGAAACTGTATAGTGCAATATCAAGTGTTTGTAGTATAACAAATATGAGAAACTATACTACAAATAACTTACATATAGGTATTACGATAACATTTAATTGTGAACAATTTTTTTTTATTACATTAATCATTAAAAAAAATTATAAACACAATAGTATATTATATGATCATGTTATGATGGCTGCTATTCACAAGGATCGATAAAATGAGAGGGTAATATTATGCTTTATCTACGACCATTTACTTAATTCAAATAAAATTTTGTTATTACCTAAAAAGCCAGTAACAAAAATAACATACAAACAGAATGTTGATAGTTTTGCGTAAATGTGAGTTAACCAAAAAATGACATTGTAAAACACAGAATAAAAATATTGATTAATACATATGTAATGAAACATACATGATTATGAAACAAAAATATGCACTGTAGGCTTACAAAAAGTTTATTTTGAAGTTGAACAAGACGGTTGATTGGAATTGTTCTTCTTGGTAGAAGCCTCTTCGACAAATCTCGAATTTCAATTTGCTTTTTAGTTTTTTTAGCATCATTGAACGAGCTGCTGTGTTCATAAAACTTGATTAAAGTATTCAAACCATCAGCTGCTTGATTCCATGTGATGTTGTTTGACTCATCTACGTCATTTTCAACTGGGTCCACGTCTTTGGGATTTAGGAGATTAAGTACACTCTGTATGACTGCCTCATCTGTCAGAACTTCCTGTGTCAGCTCATCACAATCTACTTCAACCCGCTCCTTAATTTCTTCCCGATTAATCTGAGACATAGGATTCTGTAAAGGCTTCTTCTTTCTCTAGTCCTTTTGCCCTTTCAGGCGTCGGATTGTGTGTCCAGTTCTGTTCTAACCCAATCCTTCCATGCTTTTCTGTCTGCTACTAGTCTTTTCATCTCTGTGAGGGGTTTCAAATCTTCTATTCACTCCATACAGCTCTTTTTTATCTTCCTCTTTTCCCTTTCCCGATTTCCATTATTCTTTTTGCTAAACTCTCCTTTCTCATTCTAGATAGATGTCCTTACCAGTTTAATTGTTTCCATTTGGTGATCCCTGTGATTTTTCTCGTGTATTTCATTTCAATTGAGTTCAACTTCTCAGTTTTTTCAGTAACGTCCAATTTTTAGCTGCATATGTAATTGTCGGTACTGTTATTGCATTATGAATTTTTGTTTTCACATCTATTTCTATTTGCGTGTTTCCTAGAATCGTTTCATTTATTGTATAATAAATCCTCGTTGCTTTATTTGCTCTATTCGCTATTTCTGTATCTGTTTTTCCATCGTTTGTTATTATGGACCCTAGGTATTCACATGTTGTAACTTTTTCTATTGGTATGCCCCTGTAAGTGATCTCTATCTCCCCAGTGTCATTAATTACCATTAGCTTTGTCCTACTCACGTTCATTTCCATTTTCTTGTTATTTATCTCAATGGTCTCTAAAGGCAAATCACTTAAAACAACTTCAAGTTTATCAACTGTATCGCTATCAGTAACTTCGATATTTTCGACCATTACTTCAGGCCAAAGTTTACACCATGACTTTTTCAAGGTTTATTGTTTTACCTCACCCCAAGCCAAAGTAGTAGCAAAGATAGCGTCTTTAATGGAAAACTGTGTTTGAAAATCTTTCACATTACAATCTGATGCGAGTAAATTTCGTACAAAGTAGCGTCTGTAGTATGACTTGAAGTTCTGGATTGCCCCTTGATCCATAGGTTGTAGCAGGGATGTAATATTGGGAGGAAGATAGACTACTGAAATGTTACCAGACACTAATTCTGTCTCATCAGAATGAACTGTACAATTGTCTAAAGATAGGATAGCCTTACTGTCTTCAACAATTTTTCAAAATTGTTTTTAACGGCTAGCACAAAATCTTTGAAGAACCAGTTTTTAAACAACTTTTGATCCATCCATGCATTTGAATGTGCCCCATAAATCACAGGCAATGTTTTCATACCTTTTAAGGCCCTAGGCCGCTTTGACTTTCCTATCACAAAAAGTTTTAATTTGTGATCACCAGATGAATTGGAGCACAGCAGAACTGTACCAGCAAGGGTAGAATTTGGTAAGCAACCCACAAAAGGCCCGTCTCATCTGCATTATATTTTGAACAAGCAGCCAGTTTATTTTCAGATACAATAGACTTGAACTTAACTTTAAAATCTTCACCACCTACAACATCGGTAGAATTGAGGTCGCCAGAAATATCTAATTTTCGGATGCCGTGACGAGACTTCAAGCTTCTAAGCCAGCCTTCAGAAAAGTTGTTAAAACTGCTTAGCTTTTTCAGTAATCATAGGACCAGTTGGGTTTACCGTCTGATCGTTTTGCTACAAACCAAGTGTACAGCACCGAATCTAGTTGGTCTAATTTGGTTTTTCTAAAGTTTGCCTTTCAGTTAGATTTTTTATAGTTTCTGATTCTTTCAAAAACTGTACCAACTTGTCTTTATTCTTTTTAATGTCGTAAATTGTAGACGATCCTACATCAAATTCCTTCTTGATGATGTGTCTACTTACGCCATTTTCAAGGTTCTTCACGATTTTCAGCTTTTGAGCCAAAGTGAGAGTGATGTTTTCTTTTTGAAGACACTACGTTAACTTTAGGACCCATGTCACTTGTCAGTCACTACATATAAAATAATTCCTCAAGAAACAATCAAGCTCTACAAAGCACTAAAACACAATATTCGACGTTGATATGTATTGTACAGCAATCTGAACGTCACACTACTGTAATTAAAATGGCGTAGACTGAACGCGAAATGTAAACAAAGCTACAGTGGTGCCCGGGGAGCAGATTGCTCCCGAAATTATACCATGTCATCCGATGTCGATCGAAGATGACTAGCCTCCCCGCATGCCAATACGCTTTGTCCGATACAACGTTTTCGCTCGCGGTCCCCATTTTACGACGCTATGGAAAATTCTGATCTCTTCTAAAATTGCTAAATCGAAAATTTTTCGGATATAAATTTGATGAATTAACTGTAACGGAATTACTTGAACTTTTCTGAAAATTACTGTTCCAAATTACTTGTTACTCGCAAGAATATTGCGGATATAAACGAGTTTTTTGTCGTAAAAGGGCGACTGAAAGCGTATAATCATAAACAAATTCCGGATCCTCCGATCGACTAACGGAGGGCATTTCGTACCACTTCAGTGTGCTCGTTTGTTGTTATTATTTGTCTGTCCAGACGTCGTTGAACTTTCCTTCCTAGCGAAATGTTTTACTGTTCCCCCTATTCCGTCACATTTTCTTACCGTAACTGGTTACAAAAAATGACCACTAGGCTTTGAGCTGAAAGTTTTTCACATGCAGACACAGATTCATGAAGTTGTATTTTTTTTTATATTGCCGAGTACAACTGTCACTGAAGTAATGAATGTTTGTTAAATGTGGGCAGTTCTCATACAGAAAAGAAATTACATTTTTTGGATCTTATATACCATACTCTAGTCATGTTTAAGGTCATCTAAGATAATATAGTAGTAAAATCAGTTTTTCATTGCTTGCATGCTTGGAGTGAATCATAACAGGGTGAATAGTGCATGAACCTGAGGTTCAATAATAATCTCAGCTTCTTGTAGCATAGTTTTCACTAAAATCGATTGAGCTGTATTTGGGGAGGCTGCTCACGTACAATGTACAACATACGTTGTTTGTGATCCTTTTCAATACCTGCTCTGTGAATCAACAGAATATTTGGATGTATTGTGCATACACACACTAAGTGTATGCCACGAGCACCAGCCAAAACACACCACTTAGTCTGTGACATACCATCACAGAAGAATGAACTACTAAATGGACATCCTGTATATCCTCCTGAGGCCCCACTGAAAACAATTTGACAGAAATGCATGAAACTTTCCCTATTGATGAACTGTGAGTAGAAAAGCTTTGACTAATTTTTGAGGACAGGATTTTAAAAAATTTTTTTGAGGACGAAAATAACCGCGCTGTAACAGGTAACATCCGAGCGCTACGTAAACATGCTAGAGACATTCCTCATTCCAGAATTAAATAGACGAGGATTACTAAACAATGCCTTACTATTTCAACAAGATGGGGCAACAGCTTATACCGCCAGAAACTCAATGAGTGTTCTGCGAGAAATGTTTAATGGCCGACTCATTTCTCGATTCGGAGATTTGCCTTGGCCTTCGAGGTCCCCCGACTTAACGGCACCCGATTTTTTCCTGTGGGGATATTTAAAAGCCAAAGTGTTTGCGAGTCGTCCAGGTACAATCGAGGAACTCAAAGTAAAAATTCGTGAAGAAGTTGAAGGATTAGACGAAGGTTTGCTACGCCGTGTAATGTACCACTTTTTATCTAATATTGAAAAATGTGTTGAAGTTGGTGGAGGTCATTTAGAAGACGTGATTTTTAAAAGTTAGAATTAAATTAGCCAAATATTTATAAGTTATCATAAATCCCAAAGAGTTAGCTGTAATTTAGTATAATAAATAGTTTGTTTTGTTAACTAAAAAAATTTTAATGCAAATATTAAAATGGGTAGCCTATTATGGGAACCCTGTATATCGGAGTGTAGTCAAGTCAAAATTTATGTAGGTACCTAAACAAAAAGAAATGTTCAGTATTAGAAAGCTAATATTTACTTTACAGAGGGATGGTAATCATAAAAACAATTACGTTAGGCGGCAATACATAGATAAACGTTACATGTTGCGCAAAAAAATTTTTTTTTGTGGCAATTGGTAAATTTGCACCTTATTGAATTTTTCACTTTACTTAATTTCGGTAAATGCTCATTAATTGTTTTTTGGAGTTGATCGTGGCGATTGAGCATAAGACTTCAGAATTGTCTTGTTGTTAACCGCAACTTTTTTTTCGTCATTTTCTTCGTTACAATCAAGAAAGTAGTTTGCCACTTGAATTTTAAAATCAAGTAATTTTAAAATGTCCTAGTAGACATCCTGTAGTAACTTATCCTGTCTATTAAATCAATTCCTCCCAAGGAGTTATTGTAACTCTTTATTATGTTGGGGCAAGGTACCCACATGTTTAGAATCTTTTTTAGACCATCTTTTGCAGTGATCTGCCTGTTGAGGCTATTAAAATGGGTTTTTGATCAAACTATTGCACGATGTTGATTTTCCTGTCATTTCTAACAGTTTGTTCTGTAAAACCCCTAGGAATTTTTTTTGCCTTACACTGTATGTCATTTTCGACTGGAAAAATTTGTTTTCCCATCTTTTCTGCTTCAGAAAGGTATACCTTATTGAAGTCGCTAGGACCAACGATTTACGAGAAAAATGCATCCGATGCATGCAAATTTGACCGAGAAGCTCGATCAAATTTCTCCAAAGCTCAACGTATCTATCGACAGGTTCCTAATGTTCGAACATTTATTGACGTGCATAGGTGTTTGGATGAAGATGGGTGGTGAAGATGTCTTTGAAAAAAAAAAGTTAATAGTGGGAGTTTCCAGAACTCGTCGCACTGTTGAAAAGGAATAACCTGAACACATTATTAGAGGATGTTTCATTGGACATTGTTGCAAGAGTGGACTTTATGCTTGATGGCAAGCTAGTTCACTTTTCTTGTGTGGTAAGGAAATTTTTTTAAAGGAGGTTTGAAAATAGGTGGATTTGTCGTGGGGCCTTGTAATATGATTACTGCTCTTCAGTAATAAAAGAACTAAGGTCCTATTTGAATTCTGCGTGATAAAAAGCCCCTGTATACAAAATTTCGTCCGCTTATTACATCATTGTAGGAAGATATTAAGAAAAAAACAAAAAAATAATTATACTTCAACACCCTATATCTTTTAAACGAAGGCGTTGCGGACCTAAGTTCATAGGAACTTTTTTTCTTATTTTAGTGTCCTCTACCGCGTGGCACTATGCATGGGACTTTTTTCTATGTCACCCTGTATACATTATGGCTTCAGAGATTAAAAAATGACAATTATTGAAGTTGTTTAAGACCTTTCGAACGGTAGACAGACAAAATCGAAGAGGGCGGTTCACTGTTTTAGTATTACAGTAAGAAGACGGAAAAGGATAGTCATATCGTGGTAGATTTATTACTTCTAGACGGACTGTGGTTGCGCTCAAAATCCAGTTCCCTGTTGACACTTCCCAATCATGTCCACGTGGACCAGCAAAAAAGCCGGAAAGTTGGTTGTGTTCATTTATTGAGACTGAGGTCGAGTTAAGAAACTACGTTTTTCTTAAAATTAACCGTTGTAACAATTTAAGCGTTTATTTTAAAATTCTGATGCATACCGATACCTGAAATATGAGCGCTTCTAATAGCAGTTCCGGAATTTTAAAAACGTTTATAGTTTTTTTAAAATAAAGTTACAAAAATAAAATTATCAAAATCGTAGAGCCGAACTTTGCAAATGGCGCTTAAACGCGACTGAGGTTTTTCTTAACATTAACCATTGTAACAATTGAAGCTTTTAATCTAAAATTCTGATTTTTTGCATACAGATACGTGAAATATGATCGCTTCTAATAGCAATTCAGGAATTTTGAAAATGTTTACAGTTTTTTTTAAATAAAGTTGGAAAAATAAAATTTTAAAATCGTGCATCGAAAACTTCACCCTGCGGCGAGCTATGTGAATCGTTGAACAATAATGTCGATGCATCGACATGTTTTGGACAAGTTTATTTTAATTAATTACCATATTTAGTAAATTAATTGTTTTAAATTTCAAAAATTACATTTTAGAAAATGAGATTTTGTAATATTTTTAGGAAAAGCACCGCTACTCTACATTTATAGACATTCTTGATATATATATATATATATATATATATATATATATATATATATATATATATATATAGATATTCTAGATATAAGGCTAACGCATATGATTTCTAGAAAAGTATGGTGCCGAGAGCGGCCAGTGGCGTTCTTGGCAACAGCGCGCATTTTAATGTTGGCGGATAAACATTCATATCTCTGTAACTATTGAAGTTAGCTACATTTGACTCGAAATATATGTATAGAAATGTTCAATAATTCAAATAGCTCGCCGCAGGATGAAGGTGGATGCACGATTTTGATAATTTTATTTTTTCAACTTTGTTACAAAAACTATAAACATTTTCAAAATTCCTGAATTGCTATTAGAAGCGCTCATATTTCAGGTATATGTGTGCACAAAATTAATCATTTTAGATTAAAAGCTTTAATTGTTACAACGGTTAATGTTAAGAAAAACGTAGCAATTTTACTTCAGTATTTGGCAGTGTTGTCTGCAGGAACATACAAAAATTTACACATCCCTAGTATTCACAATAAAGTAATTCAATGTATTATTATGGTTAAAATTATTTTTTATATATTAATTAATTATTAAACAGTTTTTAATCAACTATGAAAGTATGTTCGAACCACCATTCTTTTAAGTCGCCCCTTGAATAAATTACATGCAATTCTGTTTTTAGTTAAATAGAAACTATAAAATAAACTTTCGAATTCGGAATATGACTCGATTTTTATCAAATTTTCACACGGCCCGGGTTCGACGAGATAAGAAACGTGCCAAGTACCGTTTCGATAGGAACACTCGCATTCGGCCGCCGCGTTCCCCCCTTTCGAGATTTCCTCGGTCGTGTTTGCGAGGGATCGAAATAAAAATTCGGCGACGGCCCGACATGAGGGTCGGGAGTTCGCGACCGACGGCGAAGGAGTGGGGAGGAATTAGGGCGTCGTGACGTGTAGTCGAAACTACCGTCGCACCACCCCGAGGGGATGGAACACACATATGATGGTGGAGGGATGGCTTTCTTTTCCACGCGCATCGATTCTGAAGAAAGTTGACTCTCTTAGTAACTTCGTTATTTACCGACCATTTTTTTCGAAACTTTGCACCTATGTAGAGCGACATCAAATGCTAAAACGGGATTTTCAACTTTTTGTATCCCCTCCACTTTTCGAGATATAGAGCCATCTTCCTTATCTCGCGCATCCGAATTTGAAATATAAGTTCTCTGGGACACCTATATGGAGAATCCCTCAAAAAACGCAAGTCAGCTTTTTTGACCCAAAACTCGAACTTGGAATGGAGCTAATGTTCAAACTCAGGTTAGACGTGTTCTACTATGAGCCTGAAACACAATAGAATTTTACAAGTGATCCTAAATTAAAACCTATGCAATGAGCGCAAAACGTGACCACCCCAAATCGATCCAAACAATCCTTAAAATCATTTTTAGACCTTTTACAAACATTTTGGGTTTTAACTAAATTTGACCCATCTAACCTCAACCCCTTCCCAATCGCTCATAATGTATATTTATACCCATAGTTGTTTTCGCTCAAATTCTGTAGATTCATGTGATCAATACTTTTTAAATTTGATATAAAAGGGTTTGCTCACCAAATTAGTTGAATATTTATTAATTTATAATGTTTCTATAATTTACATCCTTTTTATTATAACCTACTAAATTTAGCAAGATAATATTTCATTATATAAAAAACAGTTAAAATCGAAATAAGTTTTTAAATATTATATTTAATTTGAAATAGTTTCAATATTATTAAATATAAGACGATAAATTCACTTTTTGATGCTTTACATTTTTAAGTTGGCATTTATGTGTCGAATTAATAATCTTAAAAAATCGCAAAATTGAAAATATCCATTTTGCCCAATAAAAAACATACTTTTTAGTATAATTATGTACTTCTTTTGATTAACAGCATTATTAAAATTAACTTAAAATGACACTTCAATGTAAGAATGTTTATTCGTTTTCATTACTTATTTAAATTTGTGTATAAACATGCACATTTGTCAATTCAATTTCTTAGTTTCATTGGAACTACGACATTTACATTTGCGCTACTGTAAACGTTACCACTGATTGAAAAAATTCGAAGAGAACCTTACGTTTTCAGTATGAATGTTACATTTGTTATTTTTGACACGTATAACCTATCTGTAAAGTACTTTCACAGTTAATAAACATATTTATTTAATCCAAGTACAAAACAATTATAATGATATTATTTTTTATTCTTATAAATTTATAATTGAAACTACTATGTATTGGTTTATAGAATATAGGAACATCTCCAAAAATTTGAACATACAGTTCAGATAGTAACATCCATAACAGTTGTGAATATGATTAGTAATCTTTTTTAACATTAATTTTAATTACTACTCCTTTTTAGATCATTTGAAACGTTTAAAGATGTAATTGTTTTAATGTAGTAATATGCTTTTATGTATCCTTATTTGACTATTTTCAAAAATTGAGGTTTGTGATTCTTAAAGGTCTGTATGACATTTTGAGAGTCAACAACTTAATTTAATTATTACGTATCAGACTGTACTTGCAGAAAATATTATTTTGATAGCATTGCATGTCAAACAGACATTTTATTTTACAATTGTTGAATACCTACTTTCCAATATGTAATTTGGCAACGTTTAGACTTTCATGAAATTTTTACTTTCATAAATGTTAATTTGGTAGTTTTGTATGTCAATATATTTCATTTTACAATAGTTGAATACTTCCAATATGTAATTTGACATTTCAACTTTCATAGTATTTTTGATTTTATAAATATTATTTTGGTATGCGAAAAGACAGTAAATGAAAATGTAATTTGGCAACAAATAAAATTCTTGACAATTGTTAAAGTCCAATATTGAGGTTAATAATGTTGGCTTTTAAAATGTTTTAATTGGTACACTCATAAATATAATTTTGGTGACATTGCATATCAAAAAGTTGAATGCTTCCAAAAATTTAATTTGGCAACATTTAAAGTTATAAGTGACAATTGTTAAAATCAAACATTTAGGTTAAAAATGTTACCTTCTCGAATGTGTAAGTTGGTACTTAAATAAATATTATTTTGATAACATTGCATGTTAAAAAGTTGAATACTTCCAAAAATGTAATTTGGCAACATTTAAAATTCTGAATGACAATTGTTAAAATCAAATATTTTGGTTAATAATGTTACCTACTTAAACGTATAAGTTGGTATTTACATTAATATGATTTTGGTAACATTGCACGTCAAAAAGTTGGATGCTTCCAAAAATATAGTTTGGCAACATTTAAATTTTTTATTGACAATTTGCAGTCAGACACTGAGGTTGAGAATGTAACTTATTAACATGTTTGAGTTGGCACTTATGCTAATATTCCAAAAATATAGTTTGGCAACATTTAAATGTTTTAAAGTCGGACACCAAGGTTAAGAATATTACTTATTAACATGCTTAAGTTGGCACTTACATTAATATCATTTTGGTAACATTCCACGTCAAAAGTTGAATGTTTACAAAAATATAGTTTGGCAACATTTAAATTTTTTATTGACAATTGATCAAGTCAGGCACAGGTTAAGAATGTTACTTATTAACATGTTTAAGTTGGCAGTTACATTAATATCATTTTGGTCACATTGCACGTTAAAAAGTAGAATGCTTCCAAAAATATAGTTTGCCAACATTTAAAGTTTCACATTATAATTAGTAGTCAAATATTGAGGTTAAAAATGTTACTTATTAAAATGTTTAAGTTGGTCACTTCCGGTAGTTTTCAAAAGTGCACATGATCCAAGAAGTCGAGGGCGGAGTCATAACCTCCAAACGGGTTCTCTTCATAACATGCTTCATGATATACTTTCCGTGGAGAGTTTAAATTTTACTAACATCGTTTTATTAATTTTTGTAGGTTATTATTAACAATATGTAAATAAGTTATTTAGAAAATAATTACAAAAAATCATTTAATAGACTGATGGTTGGGAAATTTTTTTTTACACCATTTTTTGTAAAAATAATGCCATGAGTTCCTTCTTGGTACTTGGTTTTTATATACAGTATAAAAATAAATGAAATGTGTTGAGTTATAAAGGAGAACTCGTAACAAAATCTTTTAATATGGTGCAAAATCAGCCTTAATAGCATCAGTTATACTTTCATGTGTTACTGCACAATATTAACTGCATTAACTGCAAAATATGTTGTTTAGGAATATATTTTAATGTATTACAATAAATATTTTTTATTTCAGAAAACAATTTCCATCAGTTTCCACTAGTTCGGTAGTACCTCCTTCCATTCCAGCCTGGCAATTGTCAAGTGTTCCACCAGACCCAGATCCTGACACAATAGATGCAAAATCAGATGATTTGATGGAGATAGGATCTGGTTCTAGTTCTTCCGAGCATGAGCAGGCTACAAAAAACAGTGAAAGCAGCTTAGAAATCATGTATAATTAAACTATTGTCTGCTGGAATTATTTTTTTAAAATAAATAGAATTTGTTTGTATATTTATTAGACTAATTTTGTTTTACAAAAGATTACCAAATATTTTCATTTTAGTTTGTTGAGTTTTTTTTTTTAAATAATTTATAATGCATAATAGTTCACAAAATGTTTATTATCAGATAAATATCAAATAAATATAATCTATTTGATTGTACATCATGGTCTTAAGATGTGACAGGACAGTTTTTAAAATACTATATACAGTATAATAAAGTAAAAATATTTACATGTTATCAATGTCTAACGTTTAATATTTACATTTGTTACCTACTACAATTTAGTTTTACAACTGATAGGACAGATATGTACACCTTTCCAAAATCTTAAAATGCTATGGTTTTTTTATTTGTTTACAAAAATATGCATAAATAAATTTGTACGTAGTATTTTACCTAGTTCATTTTTGAAGAACACTTATATGAAGGTTTTGCTGTTACAGTAACATTAAGTACAAATTAAATGAACAAAAACATTGAATTGTTCTCTTACAATGGCTACTAATCTACACTAGTATATGTTTAATCCTTGTATACCTAAAGGTAATTACTTCATCTTCTATATCCTTTTTATTCTTGAATGTGTTTAAAGTAATAATCATAGCTTCTATAACAATACAAACTTGGTTTAGGTATATGATTGCCCAGTGTATATATTAAGTATATTCATATGTTTGCTTTGTAAAAACAGGACATAATCAAAATCATAATTTAACTCACAACAGGCCATAGTACATATCCTCAATTTATAAGAATGGTGTTAAATTTGGAATCAAAATTTATATTTATTGTTTTGAGTTTTACATCAAACACATTTAAAAGCTACTTAATCGTGGATCTAAAGAAAATTTTTAAAAACTATGCAATAATACATCACATTTTAAATTATTTGTTACCGATTTTGATTAAATACAAACAATAATTATGGAAATTATGAGCTTCAAAAAGTTTTTCAAGGAATATATCCAACTATGTTTGATTTTAAATTAAATTATTAAGTGTACCAGAATTAAAAAATAATGAACCACAAACGTAGTTAAGATTATAGTTATTTTAAGTTTTCGGTGATTTAACAAACTGCATTCCTGCTAAAAATTAGTGATGGGCACAATCGAATGAATTTACAATCGAAACTTCACATCTGGAGTGAAATTCACGATCGAATGATTTCATTTCGGAAAATGACGTCACCTAGCCTAATCTCTCGTTTCTCAGGAGATCGCGAGTTCTAAAGTCTCACATTGCCAAGTCGGCATAGGTGTATTACATGTGGGATAACCAAATTGCTTACTCTGCTGCATGTGCGACTACCACCAAAGGAGTCGGCAGTGGTCAAGCCATACATAAATAATTATTATGTTATCCTAATAAAACTGTCTTGACAAGGTGGTTGTAATTTTTTTCTCCCGTATCTTTCACTTTTCATTTACGTTAAGTTTATTTCACTGAAGTCAAACCAATCGTACAAGTCAATTTCGAAAATTAAAATGAGTAATAAAAAATCTATAGTTTCGGAGTTTTTTTTTTTTATAAAATCAACGGACCAGTCCAGTGTGGAATGTAAGTTGTGCAAGAAACGTTTTTTTTTCATTTTGAACATAACAGTTTAGTTTAGTCATATACAGGGAGTTTCTAAATTCATGTGAAAAAATTCAGGTGATTGCCCCTATGAAATTATGATGGGTCTTTCCTATAACAAAATTTCCTCAGCCTGCCCCCTTCCAAGGTATCACCCCTAAAAGGTGGTGAGTAAACTTGAGTTTTTGTTTTTTTTTCTCAAATTTAAATAAAGATGGAAACTTGAAATTTTGTAATTTCTGTGCACTCGCAAAGGATTAACCAACTGTATTTTTTTAAACATGCCTGTTCTATTATAAGGGGATGAAATTAGCAACCCTTACCTTATTTAATATCAAATCTTTTTTCGAGATTGAGTTTTGTGAAATAAAAATGTTACTTAAAATCCCTGTTTATTTGAAAACATTTCTTAATCTTAGAACCAGTAGATTTGGAGCAAATGAATAAAATACAATATCCTGTGTGATACCTTGTTTTTAATTACAATTAAAGTTATGCAATAGTGGGCTGGTGTCACTTCGGCAATTATAATGTAACAGCAATGTTGAAAAATACCGGTGGTTAGTCCTTTGCGAGTGCACGGAAATGACAAAATTTCAAGTTTCCATCTTTAGTTAAATTTCAGAAAAAAAATAAAAACTCAATTTTACTTACCATCTTATAGGGATATCTCGGAACGGGTGGGCTGAGGAAATTTTGTTATAGGAAAGACTCAGCATAATTTCATACAGGAAATCACCTCCTGAATTTTTTCGCATGAATTTAGAAACACTCTGTATATTGAACCTGACATCTAATTTAAGAATTTGTTGTATTTAGAATTGTGCTACGTATCCTTTCAAACGTTAAAACTTGAATAATGATTATTTTTAATGTTTGTTGATGTCACACTAATAGAATAAAATTGAAATCGAAATGCGCGCTTTTACATTTCCACACTAAACACATTGCAAGCAAAAATGACCTGTATGTCAGGCTACAAAACGTGTGATAGGTTGGTCAGTAATCCAAATGTGTTCCTGACTCCGACCAAAGCTGCAGTGTAATAATAATTATTCGATCTGATTGGTGGAGCCTGGAAGCAAGAGGAAACAGGAACGAATGAATCTGATGATGAGTGACTGCTGATTTTGATCAACAAACACCATTCAAATGATCTTCACATGACCACTTGAGATATCTGTACAATCGATTGATCGATTATTTTTCATTCGAGAGGTCCCATCAGTACTAAAAATAAATACCTAACCTAAAATGAGGAATGTTATAATGTTTGAAATGAGTACTTATAAAACATCAAAATATACTTTACATTAGATTCATTATTTTCATTCAAATCAGATATACAAATTGAACTGGTACCATCTGCCATGTTTTAATATAGTTGCAACCAGAAATAACCAAATACAATGACGTGTGTTTCATGAAACAAAAGAAATACAAAAATGTGGATTCATGAAACATAAAACCATAACAATGCTGGTTTTTGTTATTCACGTTTTTACTGTGAAACAAATTATAAACCTTTTATAAGACATTATATTCACTTAATTTTCTTAAATTTTCTGTTAATGTTAGTTTTCAGTATCAATTACAAGTTAATTATTCTTGCATCAAAACAACAGACTACAAAATTGTTTATTAGATAATATAATGAATAAGTCTATAACATTCTCCATTTTTCAAATACATGCTATATAATGAACTAAAAAACTATGTATTAAAATGTCAAATTAAAAATAGTAACACTATAGTGTTATGTATGCTGATGCAGTTGCAAAATTTCCTTCGCTCAATCAAAGGATCAATAAGATATCACTGGTATACTTCATTTGAATTCAATTGAATTAATTCAGCAAATCATACACTGCTATCAAAAGTAATGGCAACTTAAAAATGCTTACTCATATATGTTCGGAATTTTTTTACATTTAATTTCCTTTGTCAAATTTAACTTTTTGCAGCACAAATAAGACACGTGAAATTATTTAATAAATCATTTGTCCTACCAATGCGTTGTCTTGTATCCAGTTACGAAATAGTTTATATATATTAAACGAAAAAACTTTGGGTATACAAAGATTAAAAAGTAGATCTTTGAATAAAATTGTGAAAACATTCCAATAAGTTTTTCTTCTTCACATCCTTAATATGCAAAACAGTTTCGAAATATTTTCTGATGCAGAAAATTATTTCGTTTGAAGACTATACATTTAAAATTTAGTTACTCCCAACACAACATTCTACGTGCACACAAAAAAATATACAAAAATGTCTTTGGTAAATCGACATGATTTGAACTAAAAATGTTATTTACTATAACTATATTTAAGATTAAAAAAAGAAAAACAATAAAATTAAAGAATAATTTATTCTACTAAATTAATCTAATATGTACAAGTAGGAAAATTCCTAATTCGTCCATCACGCTTCATTGTCTTGGTTTTTGAGCAGCTGTTTGGACAGAAAAAAAAAGTATAATTACAAATCGAACAAACTAAATATGTTTAATTAATAACACTTAATAACGATGGGTTCTTGATAAAATAATGTAAGTGACAATTTGGCTAAAAATTGGATTCTCTGTAGAAAGGGTTGCTTACAATGTTTATAATATTGATTGAAAACTATTTTATGCTTCAATTTACCGTAAACGGGTGAAAATACTGTTTAATTTTTATTATATTTGCCAATATATTGAACCATTTCAATATTCATCAGAAGAATACGATATTAGTGCTACTAGTGAATGTTCGTCTAGAGATACTGATTCCGATTGCAGGAGTAAAAACACAAAGAGAATATGTTTTTCAAACAAATATATATATATATATATATATATATATATATATATATATATATATACAGGGTGAGTCAGTTTTTTTGTAGACAAACTTTAACAGGAGATAGAACACATGTTTTAAAAAGAAAAGTTCCTATAAACATATGTCGTAGAAGGCTTCGTTTCCGAGATACAGGGTGTTGAATATAATTTTTTTTTCTCAAATTTTCATTATAACTCATAAACGAATGCTTAGACTTTTTTCATGTTGGGGGGATAATGTCTATTAATTAAGGGGCATAAAACAAGCGATAAGAATGTTCACAAAATTGCACAGTGGCGGAGTGGAGGGGGTGCTCAACCCCTTTCATAAACAGAACTTATACGCCAATGACTATTTTTTAAAAAAACTTATTTTCATTATCTACATACAGTTTAACAAAAATAATGTACCTTCTTCTGTTTCGAAATTCCTGTGCGTTTCCGAGTTATTTTGATTTTTAGTGTTTGATGTGGTACTAAGTTAAGTAATGTGCTTTATGTGAATAATTGAATATAAAGTTTTTAATAAAAAAGATATAATAAAACATTTAGAGCCATTTTAGTACCTAACGATCGTTTCTTTAAAATTTCAAATACATTTTCATTTATAAATAGGTAGGTTATCGGTTTTTTTTAGTATCCATTGTTATTATCCTCGTATAAAAAGAAATGCATAATTATTATTGTTATGCGGTCAATACTTTCTGTATAATTATGTATGTATCAATTTCGCCATAAACATGTATGTAGTTTTTAAGTGAGATTTCTAAGTTATAGACCGCTGCTCACTTGCTCTCATTAAAGAGCCGCCCCTGTATCAAGCCATACTCAAATACAAGACTTTTGTAAATTGAAATCTGTTTAGTACACTAATTTTAACAATCCTTATTTATTATTGTAACAATACTTAATTAATAATTGTGAAATTAATAAGAATTCTTAGCAATAACGATTTATGAATAAATAACAATAACGCTAGTATAATAAAATTAGACACATTGTTCAAAATGTAAACCGTTCTTTTCAATACACATTAGTCTTGATTACGAAGCCATCTATTTTTACTTTCTTGCTAAACAAGAAAGTATTACAGTCGAAAAAATCTAATAAAATAAGTTGCCTTATTTTGATGTTTTACGACTCCCTGAAGCCAAAAAAAAATTTTTCAAAATGTCTGTGTCTGGTCACTCGCCAGCCGAAACTATAAGGGGGTGAAAATAAGGGTGTTATTTTGTGAGCAAATTTTCAAATTTTAACATAGAAGATTGCAATTCAGGTCATTAATAACTCGCATGAAATGCAATTTTTTAAAACTTTCAAAATTGAATGTGGCCGCAGTTACAGTCACATATACATTTTTTTTTATAGAAATATATATATTTCCGATACCATTCCAGAAATAAAAAATTGGAAATAGATATGTTTAGTTAAATAAAGGTTCTTTAAAGAGATTTCTTTACATAATCAATTATGGTATAAGTTTCCCTACATTTAAGGGGTCAAACTTAAGCAATTATTCGAAATTGATTTATTCAAAATTCTCTCCAAACATTTTTTTTTGTTTTTTTTTTTATATTTTCTAGGCAACCAGCCACTCTTATGAATGCAACTAACCAGCTTCTTCCAAAGGTACTAGTATAGGAGATATGAATTTTCAAATAATTAATATTGATATTTTTATAACTTTCTAACTATTTTGGTTACAAACTTGGGATTTTGGAAATAAACTTTGTTCATTTGCGTTAATGAAATGATATTATACTGATGAAAACACAACTTCCGGTTTTTCCGGAAAATGAAAACATTCCTCATATTACTGGTATCACATACACATATTCTTACTTTATTTGAAAGGGAGCGAAATTTGCTTTAAGATGATATGAAACAATCCATAGTTATCTTGAAAGATAAGAGAGATATCTATTTTTAACTTTCAACTTACATATACTATGTGGGTATAGAAGGTTATGCAATCGATTTTTTTTTCACTATCGCTAAATCGACTTATTAGCTCATTTACAACGTTTGGCCAAGTTTCGTTAAGATTGGCCATGATGTCTGGATGTCTTGGTTTATTAGGGTCAGTTTTTGGTTTTTATTAAATATTTTTAAAACAGTTGAATATTTCAAAGATATAAAAATACTCCATATATTTTTTAGTATTTTGCAAGAAAGTCCTGTAACCTAGTTTATGGTGCTTTGCACACATAGTTATTATGAAATGTGTAAGACTCACAAAGAGTAGTAGACAAATTTGTACCATCACACGGATGATTCACGTAGGCCGTTCAAACATGGTTAAGGGCGAAACAAGTGTGTTTCACATGGCAGTCAACATGTTAATGGTAAGCGACAGTAATACTGACAAATGATTGTATGTACCACTGCTTACTTTAAATGCATTGTTGCTTACAATGAAATCGTACTACCATTTTAGTTATTGACATAACACATGTAAACTATCGTAAATCATCATAAGTGATAAGTCTCAAGAGAGTGGTGATAAAACAACATATGTTACATAATTGCTTTCTCATATATGTACGTGTAAAGAGAAAGCTATGTAATCGGTTTTAATTTTCAAACACCTTTTTTTACATATCTTGAGGTTTCGTGCCCTAAACAAAACAAATAACATTTAAAAAAAAACAATTTCGTGTCTGATTGTGTGTCTATGTGTGAGTGTGCACGATATCTTTGAATCATTAAAGTTATCGATAAAAGCCATTTTTAGAATAAAAAAATTTAGTCTGTGTGTGTGTGTAGGATATATTTTGAACCATTAAAGCTATCGATATGAAACTTGGTACAAAAATTCTTTGCCTTAAAATCTAGGTCAAGTTCGTTAATGAGCAAAATACAACCAGTGTCGGCGCATTTTTAGGGGATTGGAAAACTAAAAAAATCCATT
>JARFJB010001119.1:2292500-2412500 GCA_036346205.1 Vesta saturnalis | reverse complement strand
ATATCGGATTACGCAGTGGCTCAGCGGTAAAGGTGTCAGACTAGTAAGTGATAGGTATCAAGTTGGAATCTGAGAGTAGTCAAGCGCTTGGGAAAAAATTATATAACATGAATTCGAGTAAAGTGCGAAAACAGTCCTTCGCGGGACTAAGCCTGATGATGGAAGCAAAGTCCGCTTCCGAAACGTCGCGCTCAAAAAGCAAAAACTGTGGAAATAGGCCGATCAACTCAAGTAATATGAAACCACAGTTACAAAACACTTATTAATACAGAATTAATATTTTCTTCCGTCCTTCCAATGCGACGCCTTGTAAATCTAGGACGACGAAAACTACCAGTATCGTGTAGTCGCTGGACCAAGCGTGGAAAAATTCTTCTTCCATAATGATGGCGATCTGGATACAGGGCCGCATACTGTCTTTCAGCTATTGCTTCATTTGGAAAGTCACTCGAAATAGACCGCAATCACAAACCAAATTGACAATTAAACTACGTCTCATAAAAATGTGACGTTTCCATACAATGCTATTTAAAAGTTTGTTTTTTGTTTCCGCGGCCTACTACTAAACATTAATTACACATTCAAAGACAAAGCGCTAGATGGCGGTATTTATTAATTGAACTGGTGATTAATCGGGTGCGTTTTATTAAAAAAAACATGTAAAATGTAATATTTTCTACCTACTACATCTGTGTAAAATTAATAAAATTAGTATAAGGAAGGTAAAAAGTTTAAGGTGAGGGAGTAATAAGCGGAAATCGAAGCAGAAGTTTTATATACCTAAATAAGATTGGAAGACTGTTATTAAATACCTAATATTTTTGGGTTTAAAATCGGATTTTTGACTTTATTTCAATTTTACAGGGTGAGCAACGTTAAAATTAAACTTTAATTTCGCTATAACTCTAAAACTAACAACAATATTAGAATAAATCTTGTATCATTTTTATGGCAAATTTAATTTACTGTTTGATTTTGATATAATAAATACCTACATCATGGCAATTATAATTTTAAAGAAAAAGCGTAAAAACCTTGTTTTTCTATTCTTAGCGTCCCCTACCGATGGTGATACACATTAAAAATCACTGTTGGTTCTTAATTCGATTAACAACTATCTCTTTAATATGAGACCAACATTAATCCAATTCGGATCAGCAAAACCAAACTTCCAATTAAAGTGTTAAAAATCTTCACTTCGCTATAACTTTAAAACGACAAAAGATCTCAACTTGTGGTTTTTATGTTTTTCTTGCTAATTTAATCTGCTTTTCGAATATGATGTCAAAAATATACTGTGTGATGGGAACGGCAATTTAAAATACCTACATATCTTCCAAACAAGCTTCATTTTACTAAAATTGAATTAAGTGGTTTAGAATTTAATGATTACACTTTCAATAGCTTCCCCCACTCTTATTATGGACAGTACGCTAATGCACCTTAAACCAAAATTATGTAGAATTGTTTACTTTCTAAGGATGTAAGCAAAGGTATATCTTTATATAGGAGTTTTGGGAGAAAGTTAGAATTTTATCATTTAATGTTTAATTGCGCTAGCAGTGAAATACGAACTTCAAATAATTTCCAGCATTTTCTCATGACTATATTCATAATAAAAAATTTTCTCATTGTTGTCAGATCCTAAGATGCAGACGCTTACCTCACTTATTTGCCCACCCATTACAATCAAAATATGCTGTACAAATATTTTTACACAATTCGAAAATATTTATAATTGAAAAAGTTACGGCTGTTTTGCTAAAGTTTGACTTTTTAACCTTTTCAACTTTGCAAGAATACCACAGCTTCAAATTAAAATTTGTTTCTGTATACTGGAAGAGCACTATAATTAACAACTTTGTCACAATTTAACTAACCTAGTAAGTTCACAGATCTCCATGAGTTTACAAATTTAGGCATTGTATTTACAAATCCAGTTAAAACACAATGCTAAGACTAAGGAGTTACACCATGTTTTTCCAGCAGATTGCAGTAGAATATATTCAAGGTAATGCTGTGTAAAGTAGATATCAAATTTGTCACAATATAATAAGTAATGAACGCATAAAAATATGGAAGTCATTCATGTCTATTCCGTTTAGGTTAACAGGTATCCATGAGTGAAGTTTTGTTAAGTACTTACTAACATTAAAGTAATCCCTCAGTTGTAATAAATTATTATTATTGTTAATATACAAAAATGGTTGCATATTCAATTCACCATTAGTAATATGTAACATTAAAATCGGGTATAAAGCTGAACCAAAAATAATTACTATTTTGTTCATTCGTAACTACACCATCACTTTGGCTGTTGCTAAAACTCTCAATATTTCAATAACACAGAAATCGTAACTAACCTGAATCTACCAAAGGCGATGAAGATGTAAATTTCGTGATAATACAGATCGTACATCTGCCGTAAAACGTAGAGCATCTAATACAGGAAGAAGATTGAGCAGTGCAATATCTGTAGGATCTGAGAACCACGATTTAATAGGAATTGCATTATCTAAAAGTTAATTTGTTAAATTATTTGTATAACAAAATTGCTATTAAGTACCTGGATAGGCCCTATAAGCTCCGGGGCTATTGTCTAAGATAAATATACTAGACAAATCATTACAAATCGCACTAAGGTCTTTTGTATATGATCCTAAATCAGGTGTGCAATGTTGACGATAATACCGACGTTGAAGAACTCCACGTCCTCCATCTAAACGATCAGCAACCGCAGCACCGTAAATCTCCATACTTGCAGTAAAAACCACAAGATCGTACCATTGTGAAACTATGTCAAGAAAAAAATCTACGTGTGGTCTTTTATGAACAAAAAATCGTACAGGATGTCTATCAATGACTACTTTCAGTACGAAATCAGGAGGTGTTCCTGGCCTAACTGTTTGTCGAACAACACCATCATGATGTGAATGAATTAATGTTTCATCTAAGTCTAATACCAACACTTTACGTTTAACTATACCTACAAAAAACAATAGTTATTGGATTGAACAGAAGTTTTATAACTTACTTAGCCGGTGTCTAGATAATGGTGATAAAGGATAAATATTGTATTTGACAGACTGATGTTGAATAATCTGAAAATTGTTTATTAATAACACTTCCTTAATATAACAAAATAAATTTGAGCAAGTGCCAAATGTAAGTTTTGCCAAATCAAAACCTTGCCATTGGCAGATTAAGTTAAAATAGAATAGAAAGTATTAGAATCAATATAATCATTTGGAAATGTTAGTAATCAAACTGATATCTTATCAAATCAGTTCCTTACTCATCATATCATCCTCATCAATGTCAATCTTTGTCTTAGAAAAATTTTTCAATACCGAAAAAAATATAAGTAAACAACTTACTAACATATAAACTTACTGCTCTGGTTTGTTTTTTAATCATATAGCAAAAGCAAGTCCACACTTTTGAAGTGAGAAGCAAAAATGCTCTAAGTCCCATTTGCACTCGCTTCCACATTTGTAATTATTAATTTAATTTTTGTTAAGATTTTACATTGATTGGCAAAACAAAATAGCGAAACTCTTTAATTTGGTTTACATATCGCATCTTATCAAGCAATAAACACTAAACAGAAACCGAACCAGCGCCATGCCAAAATCGACCCATATCTGACATGTGCGCATGAGCAGTGCATAATATTGCAATTCAGTTTAGACAACACAATTATCGTTTTTATTGCGCGATTGTATTTCCATCTGTATTTACTTTTATTGAATTAAATTTAAATATTTAAATTGTAAACTTCTGTTTTTGGTACAATTAAGATACGATTAATATTATATTACGACTAAAAACAATATAGAAGAATTATTTTAATCGTCTCTAACCCCATTTTTTTGTTTTTGTTCTAAGAAATAGTGATTATTTAACGTTAATTATTTTACAACCTAAATTTAAATTTAAAACAGAAAGTACAGAACAGTGGCGTGCAAACTATACCAGTAATTGTAAATACGGTAGTGAATTTCATTTAACACTAAACATCGCTTTACATTTGTATTATGTTTAGATATAAATGAAACAGATATAGGGGAGTTAGGGTAATAGCGTGATCCGGGAAACAGCGCAGATTTCATTTTTCGTTAAACTCTAATAGGTGGCATCAACAACCCGGAGGAACTCTATTTTTACCTAGAGTTCCTATACATACAGAGTGCCGCAATTTACGCCATGTTTACTCCAAAAAAGGGCGGGAAATTAGAATTGGGAAAAGTTATTGGTGTGATTGGTGTCGGATAGTACTGTAATACTTAGCATTGTTTATATACTTATTATTCATACATAAACAATGGATTATACTCAAAACTGTGAGACAAGGAAATCCTTACCCATACTGGTTCAATATAAAGTCTCTTTTTCTGACTTTCAAAACGAGTTGTACAAATAATTATTAAAATACAAAGCCAGGTCGTTATTTTTATTTCAAAAATACAAGCTACTTTATTACTATTTAATATTCTTTACAAGTGCACGCATAGCAACACTTCTAACAAACTCTGTAGATTTCATTTTTTTAACCTCTTCCTTATATATTTTTAATGTAAAAAAACCTGGTTCTAAAAAATAAATTTACAACTTTTTCTCCCAGTATTAACATGACAAATACCTACATTAAAAGCACAGTGCAAAAGAAATGATTTTGAAATGTCTTCATAATGAACCTTATTACTGAATAAGTCTAACTTGAATTTTCTAAAATATTCTTCTGGAAGACTTTTAACTTGGGGTAGATTAAAAGATTCTTCTTATAATTTATAACCGATCGTCATTAAAATGTACCTGAAAAGACAGTGTAATAAGAAATACAATTGTAACGAAACAGTATCCATATTACGATTTTTAATACCAAAACAGTATTACCGACCTCACAAATTGAAGCCCTTTTTTATGATTGTGGACCTGAACAGGCTAAATTTGCGCTATCGTGCTTAAGCACTCAGGAAAACTTGAGGGGATGGATAGAGGGATAATGAATTGCCAATAGATGCCTATGAACAGCTACCTTAAATTTTCTCATATGATAAGCGAGAGGAAAGCAGGAACTAGAGAGATCATTCCAGAGTTTAGAATCCGTGTAGAAAAATGTGGATTGCGCCCGTTTGGTACGACAAGTGGAGATTTGTACTGCATACTGGTGATGTGAATCAGCGAACCGAGTGTTTCTCGCAAAGATACCCCGATATGGTATCAAAGAATATAATTCAGCAGCACAATAGCCGTTGTAATAACGATAATACAAAGAAAGAACTGAAACCATCCTTCTATGCTCAAGGGACTGTATGTGAGATGTTAAGGACGGGTTATTTATAAGCCTAATCGCTCTCTTTTGAATACGATCAACGATATCGAGAGCATATTGGGGAGCACTAACCCAGAGGTGAGAATTATATTCCAGATGAGGCCGAATTTGGGCCTTATACAGCAGAAGGAGTTGTCGAGAGGTAAAGTACTGCTTAGATCTGTACAAAAAGCCTATTTTACGAGCAGCTGTTTTGGTAGCTGACAGAAGATGGTCAACCCATGATAGATTTGAAGATACAGTCATACCCAGCAGAGTAATAGAGTCTGAAAACTTAAGAACTGAGCCATTCATACTTACAACAGGAAATGATCGATCTTTTTTGGCGGACATAACTTAACACTGAGTTTTGTTAGCATTAAATTTAACTAAATTATTGCTTCCCCATTCGAGAATACATTGAATGTCTTTGTTGATTGAATTTGCCATTTCAGCTTTAATTTCTTGATATGACATAGAAGGTGGATTATCACTATGAATAGACTGAGATGAACTACAGTGAAGAGTGCTATCGTCAGCAAAGCAATGGATGGGGTTAGTTGTTGAAGAAATCCTTCTGGTACGCCCTCGTTAATGCTAATTTCTTTTGAAAAAAAGCCATCAACTACGACACGTATTCGTCTTTTATCAAGGAAACTAGAAACCCAGTTGATGAGCGTATCATTTAACCCAAACGAGGTGAGTTTGGCAAGTAAACACTTATGCCAAACATTTTACGTATTCACATAAAATTTGTTACGCGTTCTGGTTGAAAACGCGCTTCACACTGTAGTTTGGTTCCATTCTTTTGTAACCTAAGCAATTCTTTTTCTACCTTATCTCAATCTAAAAAGTACTGTATATTCCTGATGAAAAATAGGCTGACTGTTTTCTTTTAAAACTATTTCTGCTCTAAATTGTTTAATGCTTTGATCCTCATCCTTTGTCAATACTTCAGAAACATTTACTCTAACCCAATGCACCATTTCAGATAAGTTCGAATTATTAATTAAATTACCAAATAACGATCTCCACGCTGGAATCTACCGATCCAACCAGGTTCTTCCCATTAGACAACAACTGTTCTCTACGATAATTATTTACAACTTTCTTCCAACACCACCATGCAGCTCCACGTCTACTTCTATACTAGCCAGGATTTTTATGGATTGCCCTGTAACTGTTGTTAATTTACTATAATTGGTATTTAACGGTATAAAACTAAGCAATTCGTTATACTTATTAACACCTAAAATAGACATGCCAGCTCCAGTATCAATTTCAAAATGCATTGGTATTTTAATTACTTTAGCTTCCATATTCAGAGGAGCACACTTTAACCTATCATTTACCACCGTATCAATTATTAACTTATCCATCTCCTCTGAGAACTTATTCACCCTGCTACTACTTCGATCATTTCTGTGTTGTCGACCATAACTGTGACTTCGTGAATGACTATTACCCGTCGTGGTCTTGACCTCCTTCGAGAATAGAAGTTTCTCTGTACATGGCCTATACGCCCACAACGATAACACCTAACTCCCTCGTTTCCCATTTTCGATCTTGCACACCTATTATTGTCACCACTGTAGGAACTAACTCCATTAACCTCACTTAAAGAAGTACTACCATTTTCTTTTTCAGCAGCTTTCCAATTTAATGCTTGTTCACAAGCCTTTTCAAAAGTTAAATTCCTTTCTTTCAGTAACATTGTCCTTAAGTATACGGTTCTTACACCAAACACGAACCTGTGACGCAACGCTTCCTTTAAAAAATCTCCGAATTTACATGTTGCCGCCTTAGATTTTAATTCCACCACATAGTCACTAATCGATTGGCCACTTTTCTGGTCTTCCTTGTGAAATTTGTACTTTTCGGGAATTTCATTTAGTAAATCTGGCTCAAAATAATCTTTTAAGACCTTAATCAAGTCCCCATAAAGTTTTGTTTTTGCTTTACCGGGCTAATTAGCTTTTTTAAAATGGCGTACGTTTCCTGTCCCAATAATATTATCAAGCATGCTACTTTCTTTTCATCCTCAAAATCATTGAGTATAAAAAACTGCTCAAACGTTTCACATAATCATTAAAATCTTCCCCGGGACAAAATTTTCGATTTTTCCTAACATTTCGCTTGCTTGCTTTTAACCCAACTTTTACTTCATTCCTTTATTCGCTTAATCATTGTGCTTCTTTTCCGGCGATACCACAGCGCCCACTCTTGACAATCCCAACAATTGGCATATTCTCTTTTCTTTTTAACATAGCGCTGTAAAGTTTGCAACTTAATTTCATACTGAAGAGCAGCACTTCGTAATGATGATCCCTTCAAAACCGCATTAACTGCAGCTCCATCTTCTGCCGAGAATGCCGTTCTACGACGTTGATTTGTTTACAAACCATATTTTCTGCAAAATACATTAAATTTATTGTTATAGATTTAAACGGTGCTACAATTTGTATGTGGTCAGTCAGTACCACTGGCTGTTTCATTGTGTACCAGTACTTACCATAGAAAACACGGGATTTTAATTCTAAAAGCCCTGATTTGTACGAAGCCTTTTCACATTTTATTTTGAAAAGATAGATTTTTTCCTGGATCTAATAAGGTAGTAATAATAAAGAAAAAAACAAACAAAACCTGCTAAATGTTAATAAATACACTGCGCCATACAATAATTACAACATCCAATAGCTGCGATCTGTATACTACATTAAAAATTAATTTTGAGTCGTCGTATGCGTGTATTACATGAAAATATTTTTACCGTAATAGAAGTCGAGCGCTAACTGCACAAAATACCAATATTCAAAAAATGTCGCTTAGCAGGTAGTGTCAGATCACCTAGATATATATATATATATTATATATATATATATATATATATATATATATATATATATATATATATCATATATAATCTTCATTAAACACTGCTAATAATGTTACTTAAATGGTTATGAATTTACCATTTTATATCATTATAAACGTTACATCTCCAACAGCAGAAAAATCAGTTCAGTACGCTTTACCAGTGGCGTACGGCAGAGTAAGTAATACTTGCACCCCTTCTAAATGTTACGTTGTTATTTTGACTATAATTTTAATTTTTCTGATATTTTCTAAGTAAATAATCTACAGTTGTTAGTTTGTTGTAAAGTCATTGGTATTCGAGATATTCGCAGTTAAAGACAGAAACGCATGTACTTTTTATTTGTATTATTATTACTCATTTGCATTTTTATAATTTTGTCTTAAAACTAAACAAAGTGGAAACAAAATTTAGATTTTTATTATTGGGGCTACATCAAAACCCTTGTTTATGGTGAACCAATAAATACCCGTCAGGAACTATGGAACAAAATTCAGAATGCTGCTGCTGACGTTCGACAAAATCAAGCAAATCAGTTGTTTAAAGTGAGACAGTCTTTAGTTGCACATCTAAGGAAGTGTGCAAAGTTAATGGTGGACACATTGAAAATTTGTTACAGTAAAAATGTCATTACATTAGTTTCTGTTTTGTTTCGTTTTGAGACAAAATTATAAAAATGCAAATGAATAATAATAACACAAATAAAAAGTACATGCCTTTCTGTCTTAAACTGCGATTATCTCGAAAACCAATGACTTTCAATAAACTAACAAGTGTAGATTATTTACTTAGAAAATATCAGAAAAATTAAAATTATAATCAAAATTAGTATTTGGACAGCGGCGTAACATTTAGAAGGGGTACAAGTATTACTTACTCCTGCCATACGCCACTGGTAAAGCGTACTGAACTGATTTTTCTGCTGTTAGATGTATTTTATGATATTGAACAAGCGTAACGATTTAAGTAAAATTGTACAGTGTATTAAAAAAATTATGGTCATTAATAGTTTTTCAGTTTTCAACTTCAACACCCCTTGTTTCGGAAACGAGTAACATTTTATCTAAGAATGTTTCGCTTAATCGTTTTATTTTAAATTGAGGAATTCAGGAGTTGTTCTGTGTCCCATTCTTAATGGGACACCCTGTATATATATATATATATATATATATATATATATATATATATATATATATATATATATATATATATATATATATAGATGATACTTTTTAGTGGCAAAAATTATTGTTATAAAGAAATAAGTTCATAATAAAAATTATAATAAATATAGAGTCATTGTTAAGTAAGATCATAAGTTCATAATAACATATAACTGAGTATTATACATCATATTGTGAGCTACATAATTCAAGTTTTACAGTTACATTTTAATCATGTATGTACAAGAGAATCTTCACATTAGTAGTTTCCGATCACCTTCGGAAGATATAAATTACGTGTTTTCGGTAATATTTTTCATGATAGCCATTTTGAAAAAGGCAATCCTGTTCTGGTAGCATGATCTGCTTCAGTTCTAATATAAAAGAAAATAATTTGTATTAGATACCATGTAGGTGAAGTAAATTGTATGATTAAAGTTAATGAAAAAGATAATCTCAGGAAGATTCATATAACTTATGAAATTATGGATAATAATACTGAAACTATAAAACTTACATAATTGTGTTAAGAGGAAGTGTTGCAATATAAATTAACATTGTTGGTGCAAATTTATTGAATGTGATGAGAAAACAGGTTATGGTAATTTCGAATTTCGGTAGTGAGATAGAACATTACATTTTAGACTATGTTGGATTTAAAATTAGTGTAACTTTGTTTTTCGGATTGTAGAATCCAATTATGACCATAGATTTCATGTGGAGATTACAATAAGTTATATAAGTAAATAAGTAAATTTCTTTATGTGAAAATTCTTAGATAGCGTTATTATTAATAGCTAAGTAGTTTAAAAGCGAGATATGGCAAATGAGGTATTATTTTGAAGGAAATTTTGTGTAGAATCTAATGCTCATAATATTTTTAAGATGTGTCCTAGTATAACAAATATATTTGTAAATTTAGTAAATTGTAAATTTCAGAAATATCATTAACCAATCAGAATTAAGATTCAGGTTTGTTTGTATTGTATGAAGTTCCAATTAAAATTGGTGTTTAAGAAAAAAATGATACTGCATATGAAAGCATGTTACTTTGTTAAGAGCATGTAATCAAAATTAAGTTTGTTAATTTTATAACATAACCTAAATCAAATAAAAACAAAACATATTCAAAAATGTTAAACTACTTAAACAAAAGTGAGGTTATAGTAAATTACTTATAATACGGAAAATGTCAAATCGATAAACAAAAGAAATGTTAAATAATGTTATTAATTTTTTTTTTAATATAAATGAATTTAACAAAAATTAAAAGTGGTGTTTATCAATTTTATAGAAATTAAAAAGTATTAATAAACAAATTGAGTGCATACAATTTATTGTATTAAATTATACTATATTAAAATTAAGTGTTCGGAAAATTTTTTTGAGAAATAAATTAGCAACGTGCTCATGCTCTACATCAATGACTGTTGCGACAGCATACTTCGAGGGATTCAAAATACAGCTGATTTGGATAACGGGACTTCAATTTTGAAGATTGCCGCAGCCGAAGAAAGATTATGGATGCTGTAAGTTAAATTAATCTCATATTATTAATCTAGGTTATGTTTATAAATAATGTGTATCACCTATGTTTACATGTGTAAAGAATTTAAACAGATTATATAACAGTCAGTGAATAGTAATGCGATTCATTAATTACATATTAATACTACATCAGTTTAAAGTCAAATTACACTTACAGAAACAGTATTTTATTTTAATAAAATACTTATCTTTTTTGGGTTTTTTTAAATGGTGTATTTTAAATTATACAATCTAAACGTTTCGATAACACTTACAGTTATCTTCGTCAGTAGTAATATCTGTTAAAAATTGTTAAAGATGTAAACAATTTTGTCAAAGTTGAAAAATTAAAACATAAACATCAGCCTGCTATTAATATAACAGTTTCAGTTTCAGTTTCTCTCAGAGAAGATAATCTTTCCATGAAAACTCTAAAAGAAGCGAAACATTTATTTGAATCTGTTGAAGTTTTCGATAGGAAAAATGGTCGAAATAAAAACAATATATATTGTTTAGATGGGTTCCTGTTAACAATTGAAGCAGTTTTAAATCTGTTTGCTGATTTACGTAATGAGTTAGATACAACATATTTATGTACTTCTTACCTTAACCAAGATCCATTAGAAAACCTATTTTCTGTTGCGAGGACACGTGGAGGTTACAATCCCTACCCCACTATTCGTGAATTTAGAATTGCACTACAGCATAATTTATATATAAACTTAAAAAATGCTGACTATAATGCAAGTAATTGTAAAGATCATTCGTATTATTTGGAAATAGAAGAAAATATGATAAACCAAAAAGAAAGTGCCGAAGAAAAGGAGTTGAATGAACGAATAAAGGAAGTCGAAAATACTTCGTGTCAATGAAGAAATAGAAAACCCCGATTTGGACACTCCGGAGGGTGTGGATGTTTCACGTAACATTGGAACTTCTAGGGCGGTAGACTTAGAACTTTCGAGCAATGTTTATATCGCTGGATATGCAGCAAATAAATTAATAAACAAAAATAAATATGAACATTGCAAAATGTATATGCTAGAATCTGATGATTCTCTCATTAGCCAAGCAGAATTACATATTTTTTACAAAGATTTTGGTGTGTCAAGAATAAGTTACCTCACAAGACCAAAAACTGAATTTTATAATGAAGTTTCCATTTTGCTACGTCAATTATCAAAATTAATTGTTGTACACAAAACCTCAATCAATTTAAAAGAAATTATTTTAAATGAATTGCAAAAAAACGTTTATTTAAACACGAATGTGTCCTGTCACATCAATGACTTATTAAATTTATTGTTTAGATTTAATTTATTTAATTTGTTATGATTAAGCGTTTTTTGAAATTTCTTTCGGAAAAACTGCGAATGAACAAATCTGAAACTAAAACTAAAAAAATTCGAAAACTGTCCGCGAAGTGACAAAAGAATATTAATAAAAATTAAATTTCACACACCTTTAAAAATTCAGTTTTATTGCTGCAAAATTCCTACTGGCCTACTTTTGGCTCGTAAAAAAGTTGCCGGTAGTAACATTTCTACCCATATTTAGGAAAGATTCCTTTACTTTTAAAACAACATAACCTGAAGGGGTTGGTTATTAGGACGCATATCGTCTTTTCTTAAATAAGGAAAACCATTCAGGAGATATATAGGTTTCGTATCAACAGCTTGCCAAAACTTTACACCAAATTTATTCCCCATATATGTGTAAATCATGAGTTACATGTAGTACAACACTTATGCAATAAAGAACTTGTATAAAATACAGTTCAATGCAACAAAAACTTATGGACAATGATAAAAAGAGTGAATACGATTACAATTTTGTGAAAACCTAAACTTTGTGTTAAATTGAAGTGGAAAGGATGGAATTACATTTAAAACTTACATAGGAACATGTATTACCCAGCAGCACTGGGATATGAGTGTAAAATTACTAATTATAGACATAAACGGGAGAAAGTATGTGCTGTAGCACTTGATGAAATATCTTTAAGGCAACATTTAGATTTTGACGAAGTGCATGATCTAATTGAGGGATATGAGGACTTGGGATTTTTGGGAAGAAATCCAAATTGCTGTGGGCTATTTTGTTTCAGAGGGACCCGTAAAAGGCATGGATCAAAAAATATTATTGTCAATGTGGTGAAGACATTGAGAAACACCTCCTTAAAGCCTTTACTACTATTTTGTGACCAGGGGACTATTCATTCAATTTGCTTGGGGCTACAGCGAAATGTCCAGAAATAATTATTGATGGGCAGAGTATTTTAACCTGCTATGACGCACCGCATTTAATGAAGAGCTTCCGCAATAACTTTATGAATAGCAAATTACAATTTATAGTAAGCAAAGAACGCGTTGGTTGGAACCATATTTTAGAAACTTACGAAATTGATTCGAGAAGTAAAACAACTCGAGCTATGTATAAGATTAAGAACGAACACCTGAATCTGAACAGTTTTCAAAAAATGCGCGTTAAATATGCAGCACAAATTTTTTCCCACACGATGAGGCTATGAAATCGGCACATCAATTAGGACAGCTCAAGAGTACGACGACTTTTCCTACTGCTACATTTATCGAAAATGTAAACAATATTTTTGACTCATTAAATAGTCGTGTTTTAAGAGATGTTAATCCATTTTTAATGCTAAAACTGAAAGTGTCTTAGAACGCCACTCTAGTAAAGTGAATATCGTAGGTTCAAATTCTACGCGAGTTAAACTTTTTATTTATGTATTTAATAAAATTAATAATGACTTTTAATGTGATCTTTATTCTGAAATACCCTGTAAATTAAAGTAAATTTTTTTATGAAGTGAGGCTTGTTTATTAAATCATTTTTTTTTAATTTTAAACACTTTAATTTCTAGTTTTATGTATGCAATTACAAGGTTTTATTGACGTGAAAACCAATAAACAAGTATATAATTGATATAAGGAAACATAAATATTTATATAGTTAAAATCGTTGATAAAATTAATGTGACCTTTATTATGAATTACCCTGTATACGTAAATTAAAGTAAATTTTTTAATGAAATGTTTATCAAAGCATTTTTTTTGTTTTAAATACTGTAATTTCTATATGCAATTACAAAGTTCTATTGACGTGAAAACCAACAAAGAAGTATATAATTAATAAGAGGGAATGCCCTGTATACGAAAATTAAAGTAAATTTTTGAATGAAGTGGAACTTGTTTATCAAAGCATTTTTTTTATTTTAAACACTTTAATTTCAATTTTCCTTATGCGATTACAAAGTTTTATTGAGGTGAAAACCAATAAACAAATAGATAATTAATAACAGGGAACATATAAATATTTATATACTTACAATCGTTCATAAAATTGATCTTTATTCTGAATTACCCTGTATACGTAAATTAAAGTAAATTTTGTTATGAAATGTTAATCAAAGCATTTTTTTAATTTTAAACACTTTAATTTCTATTTTTCCACATGCGATTACAAAGTTTTATTGAGGTGATCACCAATAAACATATATTTAATTAATAACAGGGAACATATAAATATTTATATACTTAAAATCGTTCATAAAATTAATATGATCTTTATTCTGAATTACCCTGTATACGTAAATTAAAGTAAATTTTATTATGAAATGTGATCAAAGCATTTTTTTAATTTTAAATACTTTAATTTCAATTTTTGTATAGGCAATTACAATGTTTTGTTGATGTGACAACCAATAAACCAGTATAATTAATAACAAGGAACATATAAATAATTATACTTAAAATCGTTCATAAAATTAATGTGATCTTTATTATGAAATACGCTGTATACGTAAATTCAATTTTATAATGAAGTGGAACTTGTTTATCAAAGTATTTTTTTTTTATTTTAAACACTTTCATTTCTATTTTTGTATATGCAATTACAAAGTTTTATTGACGTTAAAACCAATAAACAAGTATATAATTAACAGGAATCATGTAAATTATTTATATACTTAAAATCGTTCATAAAATTAATCCTGGAATCATTTCTAATATGAAAGAGGTGACGGCATCGGTTTCTTGGGAAGTTTGAATAAAATGTTATTCATTCAGCGATAAAATTTCATATCACATGCAAACTCTGTTTACGGACGATGGTGTCAGCACTACACAGTAGTTTAGTTTGTCGATAGTGGGGTGCAGAGGAACACAAAAAGTGAGTTAGCCATATAGCACAACATTTTACATTACATTGCATATCTTTACTCAATGGTATTGCGATATTTTGAAGGTGAACATGATCGTAAAGGGCCAAATGTACCTTACCGAATAGCAAATTAAATTACTATCGTATACTTATTTCACTTATCTGTTGGTGTTAAAAAAAGATGGAGGACTTAATACAAATCTCAATAACCTAGGTCGATGCTACGCTAAATCATATTTTGACAGTTTGTTTACCTTGTCAAATTTAACCTGCAATTTCCATTGCGGTAGATGCTTCAACAGATTATTTCGTTCTTTATTTTTCATACCTGCGTGTTTTCATATTATTACAGTTTTTTTCAAAACTGTCCGTAACATTTTTGTTGCATTCAAGGTAAGATTGTCTAATATAATCAATTTTTGAAAAAATATTCATGTAATTTTCAGTTCGTCATGTCTTTAAAGGGTAAATCTCTTAAAAGTCAAACTCAACTTATGTTAATGAATGTATTACGATATTTTGAAGGTGAACGTGATCGTAAAGGGCCAAATGTACTACTGACTTCTATTATACAGGTTTATTATTATTTCCATACTTTTCCAATATGAAATATAATTTATATTTTAGAGAACGGCAGAAGTATGTGGAGTTACTGAAAAAACTGTAACCTATACCAAAGCACAACTTGTTAAATGCCAAGAAGCAGGTAAATCTGTACCAGATTCTCCTCAAAAAATGAGAACATGACAAAAAAAGCAATCGACTGATGTGGACGATTACATTACAGATGTAATTAAACGGAAAGTGTATTACATGCACTCTAAATGTAAGTAATGGAATACCAATTACTTACAGATTCTATAAGAAATCTGATTTTTAGTTTTACCTATCACAGTGATGTCCTTAGTAAAGGAATTGAAAGACGACATCTTCACATTTAGCATAACAGGTTTAACGACATTGCTACATTTATTTGGTTTAGATTTCAAAAGGATGATTCAAGAAGAGGCATATTTGAACAGGAAACTTGTCAGCAGAACAATGGTTCTAA
This sequence comes from Vesta saturnalis, assembly GCA_036346205.1. Taxonomy (NCBI): domain Eukaryota; kingdom Metazoa; phylum Arthropoda; class Insecta; order Coleoptera; family Lampyridae; genus Vesta; species Vesta saturnalis. The sequence goes on along the minus strand of JARFJB010001119.1, from coordinate 2,396,388 downwards.
GAAATTATTTTAAAAACAAAGAAGAGGCTACGTACGATCCTGTATTTTTGAAACATGGATATTTAGTAGAGGCTCTTCAAAAAGTACATGCCATGACAAGGTTGTTAGAAGTTTGAGTAGAAAGTCACTTGGTGAAGGAAAACGGTAACTTTAAAATAATGATAATGTTTCAATGTAAACTATTAATGATTTTAGTTTTATAGTATTAAGTCCTGGAGATTCTGATGGGTTTATTCCCCATTCATCTTTAGTCTTTTCCACAAAACAACAATTATCTGATTACCATGATAATATGAATGCTGAAATGTTCAGGAAATGGTTGGACAACAATTAGTACCAAACTTTCTGAATCTTAGCCTTATAATATTAGACGACGCATCATACCATTCAACATTAATTGAAAAGATACCAACATATAGCTGGAAGAAAGACCAACTAATCGAATTTTTAAACAAACAACATAAGTTATTCTCCTGATATGCTAAAAGTAGAGTTATTAGAACTAGCAAAACAAAAAAGCATGTCGAAAAAATATTTAATTGATCAACTAGCAGAACAATGGGGGCATAAAATATTACGTTTACGACCGTATCACTGTGAGTTTAATGCAATAAAATTGGCATGGGGAAATTGCAAAGAATTTTATAATAAAAACATTGGCCAGAGTGGTTTTTCTAACAAAAATGTACTAGTACTGTGGGAAAACTCCTTAAAAAGAATCAATGCTAACTATGATGTTGTCCAAGAACCGATCATTATTAACCTTAACCAGTCTTCGACTGACTGTAGTGATTCCGAAGATACTTCGTAGAAAGATATCTTGCAGGATTAAATTTCTCTACTTCATTTCTTTATAATACTTGTTCTATTTAACTTTGTTATGCACAGATGCACATTTATTAATTATACATGTAAGAATTATTATGTAATATGAATATATAATGAGATGTGAACAAACAAAAATTGAGCAAAAATAGTTTTTAAATAAAGTTATTCCGTTGACTGAAAACTTATAGAGACTCGCGAAAGGGCAAGGCGTTTTGTGCATAAAATTTGCTCTGGCGGATAGGAGCGCTGAGGTCGCAAGTCGCTGCATTTGCTCCAGGAATTCTCAGTCACGTCTAGAACGTTACATGTGAAGCTTCGCTTATAACGTTGTATGCGTATACGCATTGGTACATGGCTCGCTAATTCGTTTAGAGAGGAGCAAGTAAAAATGAGTGCAGCAATAACGCGCCTTAAAACAAATCATTGTTGCTATTTATATTGCAAAGAAAATGCGAAAAAGGACAAACATTTAAGTTTTTCAAATTTCCGACAAAAAATGAAGACATTTTAAGTGAGTGGAAGCAAAATTGCGGAAATATAAATGTGTACCTAACGGATAATTGAGAGTTAGGTAATAAAGTCCTGTATGAAAAGCATTTTATTTCCGATAATATAATCATTCAACAAAAGCGGAAAATTCTACGAAAGAATGCCGTGCCTATAAAATTTTATCAAGGTAAGTTTATTACTAGTTTGCTTATTCATTTATTTATTTTCAAAGTTAAATGTTATCTATTGAGGTTTGAACTTAAAATTGAAATAAAACTACATGGTAATTTTGTATAAATGCCCGTGATTTACGAGTATATATGCCATTTATACTTAAATATACCTAAGTTTGAACATTCAATAGACCCTACGGTTGGGCCGAAAGAAGCGCAATTAGGAAATATAATTTTTGGCAATTTATTGGGGGCGAATATTAGCGACAATTCGCCGCGCTATTGCTGATGTAGACCTCAAGATAAAGGCAAACAGATGCATTTCACAGTAATAATTATATCCCCATTCTCCGGTCCGCCATGAGACACCTCTCCCTGGCGGTACTATATTAGGTTTTTGTCATATATGCTATATTTTACCTTTTCTCTGTAAAAATAATTGTAAATTTATGAGTAACAACATAAATTTCTTTACTATTTTCTAAATTTTAGCAGACAGTCAAGCCAACAATAAAGACATTCGCAAAAGACTTTTTCTGACATGGATGGCAAGTTATTAATTATCATAATAAACCGTAAATGTATAAATGCATTTTTTAGAAAACAATCCCGACATTACAAATGATTCACTATGTTCCAAAGAGAAAAGATCTCGTCAGATGGACACAATATCTGGTTTGTTTAAATTTTTCTGTTATTTTAATTTTAAAGTTAATATTATTTTTTTAATATTCAGAGGTAACGTAACAAAGGGGAAGTCTCCAATTTTCTATTAGGCCACGTATATAAAACATTAACGCTGTATTAGCAGGCATACCTTTTCGTCCAAGATGGCCAAGATCTTCAAATCCTTCTGCAACATCTTCTTTTGTATTAAAATGTACCTCTTTCTTGAGAGAAATTTCATCTATTAAAAAAATAAAAAAAATAATATTAACTTTAATATTAAAATAACAGAAAAATTTAAACAAACCAGATACTGTGTCCATCTGACGAGATCTTTTCTCTTTGGAACATAGTGAATCATTTGTAATGTCGGGATTGTTTTCTAAAAAATGCATTTATACATTTACGGTTTATTATGATAATTAATAAGCTTACCATCCATGTCAGAAAAAAGTCTTTTGCGAATGTCTTTATTGTTGGCTTGACTGTCTGCTAAAATTTAGAAAATAGTAAAGAAATTTATGTTGTTACTCATAAATTTACAATTATTTTACAGAGAAAAGGTAAAATATAGCATATATGACAAAAACCTAATATAGTACCGCCAGGAGAGGTGTCTCATGGCGGACCGAGAATGGGGATATAATTGCTGTGAAATGCATCTGTTTGCCTTTATCTTGAGGTCTTACATCAGTAATAGCGCGGCGAATTGTCGCTAATATTCGCCCCAATAAATTACCAAAATTATATTTCCTAATTGCGCTTCTTTCGGCCCAACCGTATGGTCTATTGAATGTTCAAACTTAGGTATATTTAAGTATAAATGGCATATATACTGTAAATCACGGGCATTTATACAAAATTACCGTAGTTTTATTTCAATTTTAAGTTCAAACCTCAATAGATAACATTTAACTTTGAAAATAAATAAATGAATAAGCAAACTAGTAATAAACTTACCTTGATAAAATTTTATAGGCACGGCATTCTTTCGTAAAATTTTCCGCTTTTGTTGAATGATTATATTATCGGAAATAAAATGCTTTTAACAGGACTTTATTACCTAACTCTGAATTATCCGTTAGGTACATTTATATTTCCGCAATTTTGCTTCCACTCACTTAAAATGTCTTCATTTTGTCGGAAATTTGAAAAACTTAAATGCTTGTCCTTTTGGCATTTTCTTTGCAATATAAATAGCAACAATGATTTGTTTTAAGCGTTATTGCTGCACTCATTTTTACTTGCTCCTCTCTAAACGAATTAGCGGGCGATGTACCAATTCCTGGAGCTAGCTCTACAACTCGAAGTTTATTAAAAATAACAGAGAAAACATATACGTCCCAATTGATTCCAGAAAATGCGAGTTGCATATGCAGCACAAATTTTCTCTCACTCGGTAGCAACAACTGTAAAATCTTTGGTTGACACTAAACAGCTTACTTCAACCGCAGCATCTAATACCGCTCAGTTTGTTCAGAAAATAGATGAAATATTTGACGCTTTAAACAGTCGATATTTGGGTGATAGTAGAAGAAACCGACGACCATTGTCTGTTTTTAATAATAACGCGCAAAACATTTTAAAGGATGGCCTTAATTTTTTTAGAAGTTTAAAAGTTTTTGAAAATGGAAGACTACGAACAAACATATATTTTATTCAAGGATTTCAACTTTCTATAAAATCAATTTTAATGTTGTGGGTCGATTTAAAAACCAATTACGACATTAAATACTTATTAACTTCATTCTTGAATCAAGATCCGCTTGAAAACTTTTTTTCTGTAATGCGAACAAGAGGCGGTTATAACCCAATGCCCACTGTGCGTCAATTCCGAATTGCCCTTCAACATTACGCTAATATTCGGCTGCAAATTGCTGTGGATAATGGCAATTGTGACACAGACTTTGGCCGATTTTTAGACGTTTTAAGCAATGAGGAATATGCACATGACATTTACACCGCACAAAAAACTGCTTTGAATGTTGATAAAAATATGAACGACATAATAGTACAAGAAAATGAAGAATTTCAAGAAGATGATATACTTGAAGAAGTAATAGAAGAAGAAATAAAACCTGTAACTTTAGAAAGCACGACACAGGCTTATGTGGCAGCTTTTGTGGCGCATAAAATTTTAAAAAAATTTGATTGCGAAATTTGCAAAAAATATTTATTGGCAGAATGTGATTTAGTAGATTCTAATTATATATTTATAATAAATAAGGACTTTTCAAAATCAGGATCAGCAAAGTTTTTAAAGAAACCTTGTGTTTCATATTATAAATCTTTTGCCTTATTATTAGAAAATTTTTTTATTAATTTTGAAAAGTATAAATTCAAAAAAGAATTATCAAAAAATATAACGGAAAGATTAAAACCGTATTTAAGTAAAATTAATGTTTGCAATTGCCATAAACAAATATTCTTTAACATTTTTATGAAAATGATGATGTACCGAAGTTTCAAGTGGGAAACGGAAAAAAATCGAAAATATAAAAGTGATAATCAACAAAAACAAAATAGAAAATTAAGAATTCTATAGATTTAGACATGCAATAAAAGAACGAGGAGGAAAATAGTGAGCTCTCTGAAAATGAGCATTTTGTATTAAGGGAAGTGTCTGCGAAAGATCACAATTTAAGTATACAAAATAGCAAGTGTATTGTGTTGGAGAATAAAGAAAATATTGATGCCATCTGCAAAAAAAAGCACGCTTGAAATTTGCTCTAATGTTTATGTTGCGGATATTTAGCTTATAAACTTTTAAAACAGTATAAATGTCAATTTTGTGAAATACTTATGTTGAAATCACACGCAGACATTATTAACGAAAGCGAAATATTTTTACTTCATAAGAATTATGGTTGTGAAAAATCCATAAAATTCCTGAAAAGGCCCACGCAAAGATTTACGGATCTTGTTAAAGATATTTATATATTATTTAATGTCGCTTTTGATAAGCAAAACACTTATCTGGTCTAAAAGAACATCTAAAAGCTTATTGCCAAGAAGGCTTGAGCCAGAAGCAACGATTGGACATAATGGAATAAAATGATTATTCATCATAATATTCGCTTGAAACTGCTAATTATAAATCTTCACAACACACGAGAAGGAAAGTTGCAATTTAGCAGAGCCGATAAGCTAATAAGCAGTGTATAAGAACATTATTAGATTTCTGGGGAGGGAGGGCGATATTTTAATATTTTTATGCAGTTTTCCTTTAGAACATGAGTTCTAAATACATAAAGTCAAAATTTACATCGATTGGGACTTGTATCTCGATAGCTCAGTTCAAGGATTTATAACAGGGGGGAACCATGGTCCATGGTCGTTCAAAATGTAAAATTTTAGGATAAAAGAAAAGGCAAATGAAAACAAAACTTTGAGATTTTAATTATACTTAAATTAAACTAATAACATTTTTCTTGGGTTTAAACTAAATTTATCCAAAACTTTCTTCACTATGCAGTCCTGATTTTCCTTCAAAATTTTCGATGCACACTCATCAAACACAACCCAGTGAGTCTGTCATCACCCATTGTACTCCTGAGCCAGGTTTTTACCCTTCGCAGGGTACTGAACGGTCTTTCCACGGTAGCAGTAGTGGATGGGAAAGCACTTAATATTAGCAGTGCGTGTCTTGTTGCAGGGAAAAAAACATTAGCTTCCTCCAAAAGTGCAGCCACTTCAATGTCCTTTAATTTGTCTTCTGCTAAATTCTTTTCTTCCACATATTGTACCACAAATCTAATTCTGCAGAGACTTCACCCAACTTATAAAATTCCATGAAAGATTCTGCATTATTTTTGAAATCTTTCGAAGCCATTTTGAGCATGCTTGAAGGATGAAGATAAGTTAAAGCAAAAGCAGGTGTATTTTCGTTGGAGAATCTAGCATCCAAAGACGAAGTTAAAGAATCAAGATAGGGATGATTATTGACCGCTTCCAGTATTCAACTGCAGACTCAGATCGGTGGATTACTTCTGTGTACTTGCTTTTGAGTGACTCGTGATACTGACAACTCAACCCCTACTTTCTCTGCGATATCAAGTGATTTTTAAATAATTCATAAGAAACATTTTCGACCTCTTGTCGATCTTCTTTGATTACATCTAGAATATCATCAATATGTTTCTTTACCATAACCAAATCCATACTTTTACCTTGTAAAACGTTTACAACGGGTTCCAAAATTGCAGAGTATCTTGCAATTATGTTTAAGCCTAAGATGAATATTGGTTTAGTAACTGCACAGTGCAATTGGTAGGCAGATTTTCTTGTTGCATAGTTTCCTTCGACAGATAGATGTTCTAGTGCTTTAACAATGTCTGAAGCTTTCTGAAAATTTTTTTATGCTCTTACATTTTTCCGACCATCTGGTCTCACAGAGCCTTGAAAGATTTGGAACCGATTTCCTACGGGCTGGCGATTCACGAAAGAAGGTTATTGTGTCTTTAACCGTTGCAATTGTGTTTCTTATTTCTGGTAGCTTGCTAGTATCATTGACCACAAGATTTAGTCTGTGGCTGGAGCAATGGAAAAATAAAGATTTAGCGTACTTTTTTTAAGAATGGCCTGTACACCACCTTCTTTGCCGGCCATCGTGGAAAAAATCCGAATCCCACACAATTATCGGCGGAAAAATTATCTTCTAAAAAACTTTGAATTGCGCTAGCGATTGTAGAAGCATCTTGACATTTTAACTCAATGTAGCCTACAAATTCCTCCCTGATTATTTTTTGGCTTTCATCATAGAACCTTAATCCAATAGAAAGCTGCTCTTTTCCAGCGATATTTGCTGTTTCATCAGCCATTACAGCATAAGCTTTTGCCCGTTTACAGTCTTCGATTATTTTTTCTTTGATAACTTCACCGCATAATTGTATGATCTCATTTTGAATTGTTGGTGAGGTACAGACTGCGTTTTTTTGAGATTTATCCAAGTGGTTCTTTAGCTTCTCATCACCAGAGTCAATCCTCAAATTTAAAAGGTCAAAGAAAACTCCCTCATTTCCTTGTTTTCCTCTAAGTGGCAAATCATGAATTCCACAAAATATTATGCATAAAATAATTGCTGACAATATTTGTTTATTTTCTTCAATCGTCTTATGGTGCCCTATTTGCAACTGGACATCAACAGGAGCATTTTCAAGAAATGATTTTGTAGCAGCTGTTGAAGATTTGTGGTAATGGCTGCCAACGTGCTTTCTACAATCTTCATGTATATCCTTAAACTTCATGTAAGGCCTTACCATAAATGACCCCAATACTCCTTTAACTGTAGCAATTCTTGGCGGAAATAAAACACAATACAAACATAGAGCACCTTTCAAACGACTTGAGTACACCAACCATGGAGTATATTGATCTAACCAGCGATGGTTAAATTTTCTTTTCAAGTGAATGGCATCAGAAGAAAATCGTAATTGGATGATGGAACCCAAGGGTTTGTCAACAATTCCTTCTTTTTTCAGAAGGCAAGTTATTGGCAAAATTAACATAACGACCAATGTCATTTTCATGGTAGCCATCGCGTTCTTCAGTTTGTTTAGAGGTCCCAGTTCCAGAGACAGGTTCATGTAGATTTGAAGAACTACTTGAGCCTCCTTCAAAAATAGATTCCGATTTTGATGTTCCGACCATTTTATTTTCATCTTCATCACAATCATTGCTTCCACTTCCACTACTGTCATCATGAACTTTTTTCCGTTTTAGAGATTTTTGACCTAAAAATAATAACCTAATATCATTCTTGTTCTTAGTCCCTAGTATAAAAATTAGTATAAAACAACACTACCATGTAATGATAGCTTATAATGTGGATATCCGATGTTAATATTTTTTCTCTAGATTAAAAACACAAAATGAAATTAATAGCACGTATAAAGTGCTTTTTGATCTTTAATATGTGAAAATTTCAAGTTTTTATATTTAGTCCCATTTGAGATATCAGCTGTCAAAATCATCGGTGCATTATTGTAATTTTTGTTATAATTAGAAGGCAAAAAAGTCGGCATCATAATAATGAAAAATATATAAAGTTATATTAATAATGCACAGAATCTTTTGCCAAAGCTAATAAAAATTGTTTCACAAAGATACAAGCAAAGAGTAAAGAGCAATTGGCAATTTTGTAAAGGGCTGCAATTGAATTTTTTTCCAAACGTTGCGATACAAATAATTTTGAACAAAAATTAACATCGGATATCACATATTTACATTATAAGCTATCATTACATGGTAGTTTTGTTTTATTTGGTGCTGGTCGAGCAACCAATTTTCAAATTTTTGGACCATTTCTAATGGAATGACTCTAAAGTTTTAATTAAAATTTAATTTTCTACTGAAATTATTTAACTTACCTTTTTGTAACCAATTTCTTATATCTATATTGTCTTTTCTGTGATTTCTGTCTCTTTATTCTGTGGTAAAACTATTGTTACGGATTTTCCCTCTTGTTTCTCAGGCAATAATTTAACACTGATAACTATTCACACCAACTTTATTTAAAACCAATAAAGTTAACAAAACAAACACAAATATTCACTTTCTCAACACTTTTTAACTATTCCGCTTTTAAATCTCGCGCCTCGCTTTCTATTCGCCGTATGCAACTTCGTATCCTGCACTATGTACTGTACTGTACTGTCTGTCTTCGCGCCGGATAGGCAATTTTATATACCCTTTTTGAGCCTAGAAATTGCCAGAACATTCGCATCGCCGGTTCCCGTATATTCCTCACTTGTATCTCAATTTTTCTCGAAGAAAACCAGTGGCGTTTCGTTACACTATTAAATAGGACACTGTCGCTAGACAAGAGCACAAGACAAAAAAAGTGACAATTTTTTTACCATTTTTCTCAAAAATGTCCGACTGTTAAGTGGTTGAATCGAACACTAAAAATTGACGTATCCTGAGAGTAAATAGAACACTCGTTTTTATCCAATTCTGGTGTGGGACAATTCTGGTGTGCACCAATTCATTAAATGCATAGATCGAAAACGATATTAATATATATTTAGCACTATGTCAGTTTTTCAAACAGCTTTGTTTTTTGCTGATGAAATATATTTTAGTGACGAAGGAAACACGAATAATTTTATTTATTAGAGCTTATTAATTAATTTTTAAATGTTCATAAAAGCAACCAAACGACCACAACAACAAACAAAATATATAAAACAGATAACAAAAAAAATATGCAGAACAGAAAAATATGTATATTTTAGATTTAATTTTTTGTTTATTAAAATTTAGAAATTATTTAATTTATTTTTGCTCTTCCATGGGGGGCAGTTGTTCCTCCCTGCCCTTCGCTGCTACGCCCATGGCTCAGTTGGTTAGTGAGCCACCTAGTAAAGTGAATGTCGTAGGTTCAAATTCTACTCGAGTTAAACTTTTTATTTATGTATGTAATAAAATTAATAATGACTTTTAATGTGATCTTTATTCTGAAATACCCAGTAAATTAAAGTAATTTTTTTTATGAAGTTTTATTAAAGCATTATTTTTAAATTTTAAATACTTTGATTATATGCTATTACAAGGTTTAATTGACGTGAAAACCAATAAACAAGTATATAATTGATATAAGGAAACATAAATATTTATATACTTAAAATCGTTGATAAAATTAATGTGACCTTTATTATGAATTACCCTGTATACGTAAATTAAAGTAAATTGTTTAATGAAATGTTTATGAAAGCACTTTTTTTTTGTTTTAAATACTGTAATTTCTATATGAAATTACAACGTTCTATTGACGTGAAAACCAACAAAGAAGTATATAATTAATAAGAGGGAATGCCCTGTATACGAAAATTAAAGCAAATTTTTGAATGACGTGAAACTTGTTTATCAAAGCATTTTTTTTTTAAACACTTTAATTTCTATTTTTCCATATGCGATTACAAAGTTTTATTGAGGTGAAAACCAATAAACAAATATATAATTAATAACAGGAAACATATAAATATTTATATACTTAAAATCGTTCATAAAATTAATGTGATCTTTATTCTGAATTACCCTGTATACGTAATTTAAAGTAAATTTTGTTATGAAATGCTGATCAAAGCATTTTTTTTATTTTAAATACTTTAATTTCAATTTTTGTATATGCAATTACAAAGTTTTATTGACGTTAAAACCAATAAACAAGTATATAATTAACAGGGAACATGTAAATTATTTATATACTTAAAATCGTTCATAAAATTAATCCTCGAATCATTTCTAATATAAAAGAGGTAACGTTATCGGTTTCTTGCGATGTTTGTATAAATGTTATTCATTCAGCGATAAAATTTCATATCACACGCAAATTCTGTTTACGGACGATGGTGTCACCACTACACAGTGGTTTAGTTTGTTGATAGTGGGGTGCAAAGGAACGCGAGAAGTGAGATAGCCATATAGCACAAAATTTTACGTTACGTTGCATCTCTTTATGATTTTTTACTCAATGGTTATTCTAATATTTGATGCTATAATTATTACCAAGTGAATTTTGAGTACCAAAATTACTTCGAATCATATTTCCCACTAAATACAGGTGTAAAATACTTTTAAACTTGCAGTAAAATTAAAATAGATTCCATTGATCGGTCAATGTGATTAATTGTAGAACCTACAAAATACAAGCAATTTTCAATTACTGAGTACTTATACAAATAGTTTAAGGGACACTAAAAATATGCTTATTTAGGTCATTATTCGAAGTGAATTGCTTAATTTACAAAAAATAACATGTATTTGAAGTTGCGTAAATTATCAGTTGTTCAAACTGCTTACGGATAGACATGTAAGAAACAAGGCTATACCTACGTTTTAAAAATGCGATGAATCATAAGACATCTCTCGCAATTACGACGATAATTATTTTACAACCAACAATTTTGATACAATTCGTCAAGATCATAACTTAAAAAACACACTCCGATAAATCTAAAATCATAAAACGAATGAGTACGCATGCATTCATTGCAAAAAGGCAGCGTATTCAAATGTTCACATATGACACAAAAAACACCACAATTCATTAAAATTTGTCATACACAGCAAAACCAAATGCACAAAAGAATTTACCTTAAATTTGTTATACAAACATCTTTAGTACCTAGAGTGGCCACGACGGCGACGGAAACGTGATCGGGATTGATACGACACTAGCTCCTTCCAGCATAACTTCAATCGTGAATCTTCCTTTCCATACATTTGATTGATATTACATTGGTTGCAATTCCGTTAATATATTTTTAAAACTTCGACTACGCTACTATGTACAAGTATTAACTATCACTTATTAATAACGAAAAACGAAAAGCTTTTATTTACAGCAGTTTGTAGTTTGATGTCGGTAATATACCCAAAAGTTACCATTTTAAACAGGAGCTTGTTACTTTAATCCGCAAAAAAACACAAATTGCGAAACAGCAGGTCTATAGAACAAGGTTAAGCACTTCCTAAAGAAACACGAAAACCAGTTCTACGTCCAAATACATCACTAGGAAAAACGATATATAACCAAAATAATAACTTAGGGTGTGGTGAGACAATATATTATCCCTTTTATTGGAAACGGAGACCATTTTCTCCACGACAACTCGATACAACCCCCAGCCTGCGTAACTCCTTCCGACCTCCACTTAACTACCCCTTTTGTTATTGCGCTGACTGCAAACAAACACGTGAATCTAGTAACTACATTCCTAACTAAACTGACCATATTTATTCATTATCCTCCACATTGATTTTTCAACCACCTCCACTCTAATTTGCCCAAAAACTTAAATATACCACTCCGTGCATAGACGAAGCCTAAATTCGAAAAACGTCGGGAGAGATTGCTTTGTCAGCAAGCCTGTTTATACTTGAAATCTTATCTGAGAAATTTGATATTTAAAATCTTATCAATCGCAACGGTGCCTATCTGGCGGCTAACTAGAACTTTTACAAAAGATGTACCTTACAATGTAATATCTTAATACGTTCTTTTCATTAATTTTTTTATATGACGCAATCCCAACTTGATTTAACCAAATTAAAATACGACATTTATTTCTACAAAACTATCCCTACATACAAATACACTTACGAATGTTTCCTTTCAAACTCCAGTAAGAGGCTTCTCTAAATATCGATACCAAAATGTAAATCACATTTTCTTTTTAGAAAATACAAAAAAATTTTATCTCATCATATTTAGAATTTACATCAGTTCTACATACGTAAACACAAAATTTACATCGATTCTGGGGCTTGTACTTCGATAGCGCGGTACTCTAGCAAAGTACAGGTCGTAGGTTCAAATCCTACTCGAGGTAAACTTTTTATTTTATGTATTTAATAAAATTAATAATAATTTTTAATAACTACTGACCAAAGACAACAATTCCTCCATATTTTCAACATTTTCGCACATTAGACCATGTCTCATTGTGGACTCTCCCCTATCTTAATGTTTTTAGATTTTGGGGTCAAAATTGCATTTGCGTTGGCTACTAATTACAAAAAGCGTGTTTTTCACTTCACATAATGAGATTACGGATCCATACAAGTGTGAAAATTGAAAAAATCTGGGGAGCCCTAAATTATAACATTATTTAAATAGTGGATAAATTTTTATTAACTAAACCAATGTTTATTCTATGGGAACTGCCAATGTCAATAGTTTATATTTTAACCTAACTTTATGCTTATATTTTATTTGTGATAGCTATAAATTGTTAGGTAATATAATATACATATGTTAAAAGGAATTCCTGGTTAGTAAATTTAATTAAGAGTTTTAGAATATGGAGAACAGCAACACACAGGGAAGTAATTATTCAACAGATACAAAAAGTGATATAGTGGAACATCTAGATACGGAATGTAAACATAATAGCAACCTATATTCAACCGAAATTGATGCTGATACTGTAGAAAAACTACGTGGCGACGCCATAGGGGACACAGTTTATAGTGAGACATTTGTGGCGAAAACTTTATTACAATTGTCAAATTTAAATTGGTCTGATAAGATTGAGGAAGATTTATGTTTTTTATGGGATATGACGTTAGAAAAAGATGTTTGTGACTTTCTACTAAAATTATCATATCCTAGTATTGTTTGTGAAGTAATACAAAAATATGAAGAAAGTCGTTTGTTAGAGATAGTTATTGGAATTCTTGCAAATGTATGTTGTACTGTTGATACAACTGATATAACAAATGATCATACTCAGATAGTTTTATCACTTCTGGAAGTAGAAGAATCTCTTATTTTAATACAAGTTGTACGATTTATCAAAGCTTTAGCTTATGATCGTGACAAATTGTCTTTTCTGAATGAAAACATACTAGAAAAATTGAATTTTATTCTGTTCAATTCATGTAATGTTGATCTTCTTTTAAATACACTTGACTGCACTTCAAAGATGACTGCTGATAATAAGCTCGATTTGAACTTTGTAAAAGCAGAATTGATTAAGTCATCAGTTGTAGCATTCCAATGCATTTGTAAACTTGAGCAGGAACGATTGTCTTTATTAGAGGATGAAATTGAAACAAATCAACAAAGAACTGCACTTACTTATTTAATTCAAATTGTTACAAATATTTGTAGTTACATCAATACTGGTGATAAAACAAATCATTTATATACTGAAGCACGAGGATTCATTAATTGTTTTATTGATGAATTGTGTAAAATTCTGAATTATTACAGTAAAGATGAATGCCTTCTACCAGTTTCTGAAGAGCTTCAGTTTTATGTAAAGGCTTTTATTTTTATATTTCAAGTATTAAATATTAGTTATAACAAAGTAATCTTTAAAAGTGTCATTAATATCACTTTTATTTTACAAAGTAATAAATGTGTGGAAGCAGAAGAATTTGTCGAATTTTGTAATTATTTTCTCTATGTTGGAAAATTAGATAATCTTAAAAGTGATCTTCAATCTTTTGAAAATAAGGCTGTTAAAAACATTCTAAGTAGTATTAATATCAATAAAGATTCATATGACTGTGTTAATGAAGAAAATTTAAATGCCTTACTGTTTGAGTTTCTAAAGAGTTAAAATTTACTGTTAATTGTAATGTGTGTACGTACAATATTCCGTAGTATGTATTGTATTTATAAACCTATAATGTGATATTATTTTAGGCATATATTATATAACATGTAACATTTACAATCCTCTTCTTTATTGTAGCAATGCCTGACTTTTATACAGTGTATCCTTAAAAACTACCAGATGTATCTTAATAATAAACTGCTTTTCCAAAGTAGTAATTGTTAATACTACTATTTGTTTAAGGGATATAAATATTGTGAATAAGGCAAAGCACAATTTATTTTTTATTAAAAAAAAAATAGTTGCCATGATAACAAGATTTTGATGTTGTCAATTAGCGTTTAATAAAATTATACGATTTTTTTCAATAAACTTTAATTCTTGTTATCAAAAATGTTGCTATCAATTACTTGCTGCTTAAAGGAAAATATTCTATACAATAATAAAGTTTTTAGTGATTAATACAATTCTAATTAATAGTTAATGGACTATTATTTTCTATAAACACAGAATCGTTTATATAACTTTCTGCTGTGTTGTGTCCATGTGCTTTAGCCAGGAGATCATCTGCATCGATCATAATGGTGGTAAAAAAATAACCTAAATGTAATGAAGTTACTTTACAGTTAGAAATATGTTCATGTGCACTATATAGCATAATAAATTCTCAAATAGAAAGTTTCATCTAAAATTTACATAGTGTAAAACAAGTCTTATTCGATACTTCATAAGTTCCTGTTTTATATTTGAAACAATTTGTAAATTGCAAAAACTGTCTTTAGTTGACTAACATTATTAATCCACTGAAGGCAGAAGTGTACCAAGTAATTTTCATACACTATTGGGAAATGGTATTTCCGATGTTATTTATATCAGAATCCACAAGTTCGGATTATCTTTATCATCTAAATTACTGCTTTAATTCTATAATTAAAATGCATTACATATACCTTATTTTTTAACTAGTAAATGCATTTTTCACTATTGATTTTCTATATCGATATATTTCAACCGCAACAGCATAAACATATCTATACGAGTTTGGTAGAGTGGTAAACAAGCAGGTTTATCAAACTTTTTCGACAAACAATTTTTTCAGGTTTTATATCTCCACCACGACGACACCTGAAGTAGACCAGCAACCAGGAGTACTAGCTCTTCAGCAGCGGTGAAGAGGTCACCCAAGTATGGCCCTGACACATGCAACTACCTAATATGGCCGCCACGTCTCTCATTGCCAGCAGATAGGCCATCCCCCTTGCTAATCTGAACACGGGTGTGGCCCATCCTCGCATCCTATTGGTCCGACGACACTGCAACTACCGCTAGGCAAAGCCATGCTCTCGCCTCTCATTGGTCCGCCAACTGCAAACTTCCGGTGGGGGCGGGGCTCAACTACTCGCTCAAGTCGCTGATTGGTGTGACGTAACTTCCTGCGCTAGAATGAACATAGTCTTACTACTACCTTTCAGTTGGGTTTCCTCTTGGTAGTGTATTTAATTCCCGAATTGTATTGGGCTGCCAATATTAAAAACTCCTTACTCCGATATTGCGGTCTATTGTCGCAAATAATCACTCTGGGGCCGCCATATACAAAAAAGACCTGGTCCTCAACTTTCCTACATATCATTGCCGCGGTCGCCGTTCTTAACGAAACTAATAAACGCATCATTGCTAAAATTGTCTGTAACTACTAATATATACATATTCCTTTCGCCGATTTGAGCAAAGGCCCCATGATGTTAGTCGACACGACTCGCACGATTTTTCTGGTGTAGGATGAATGACTATCATATCTCCCGCTCGTTGATGTTACGCCTTGAACATGGCACATTTGTGGCTCTTATTAATATAGCTCGCTATATCGTTCCTCATCTTGCGCCAGTAAAAACGCTTGGCAATTTTGGGATAAGTTTTATACACTCCGGGGTGTCCACTAATAATTACACCGTGCGCATTTTGCAAGAACTTCCCCTATCGCCTTTAGATACTACCGTTTTCCAACATTCGCTTCCTTCTAATTCTGGATAATCCATCTTAACATATTTAAAAACTAGTCCGTCTGTCTCTCTCCATGTACTATATTTCAACAGGTCTTCCTTGATCTTCTTCGATATCCTCGTGGATCCATTTTCCACAACCTCTGTCAAATCTATTTGAGGCACCGAGCGCTCTTTTCTCTTTCTATAAATGATGTGAAACGAGTATTGCTGCATCTTCGCAGCCCATCTCGCCAATCTATCAGACGGGTCTTTCAAGTTTTTCAACCATATGAGTGAGTGATGGTCCGTGATGACTGAGAACTCAATTCCCTGGATGTATGGCTTTAACTTATCGATCGCCTAAACGCCTGCCAGTCATTCCCGCTCCGCGATACTGTAATTACGCTCCTGACGGGTAGCGATCTACTGAGGTAGCAAATTGTTTTATCTCCTTCAACCCCAGGTTGCCCCAACACAGCCCCAATCTCATATCCAGATGCATCTGTTTGCACTACGAAGGTTTTAGTGTAATCGGGACAACTCAACACTGGTGGACTCACCAATTTCCACCATTTTCTGAAACGATGTTACATTCCCTCGTCTAATCAATTTGTGGTCTTTCTTCAAGAGAGCCGTGATAGGTGCTATAACTGATGAGAACTTAGGTAAAAATCTTCTGTACCACAAATATGTACCAACTCTCATCCTTACTTGCTTAACGTTTTTAGGTACTAGGATCTCCGTCATGGCTTGAATCTTACCGAGATCAACATGTAATCCAGTGTTGTCCACTACGTAACATAAATACTTTATCTGGGGCTTGCAGAACTGGCATTTCTCCTAGTTGATAGAAATATTCGCCTCTTGAAGGTGCTTAAAAACATCTGTAAGTTAAAATGTACATTTTAACATCAAGTTGATTGTGTGTGTGTGTGTGTGTGTGTCTATATATATATATATATATATATATATATATATATATATATATATATATATATATATATATATATATATTTTCAGTCTATTAAACAATTAGACCATCATCAGGGCATGAACAGAATTTAACGCACAATCGACTTGACGTTAAAATGTACGCATTTTAACGTCAAGTTGATTTTGTTAAGTTCTGTTCATCCCCGATGATGTCTAATTATTTAATAGACCGAAACGTGTATATATATATATATATATATATATATATATGTATATATATACTATTTTTAGCTACACATATAGTAAAAAATAATTGAGAATTTTTGGTTTTGAGCTTTTCTTCCACTTCTTATTTACTTTCTCAATTTTTGAGCTATGGATTTATCTCATTATATTAAATAATACTATTCTTAACAATTTAACATAACTACTATACTTTTTTTTTCAATGCAGAGGTCTAGCGAACGTCTTACATTTTGCAACATAACAGGAGTGACGGTTCCAAATACATTTTTAATTCGGTCTATCATTTCTTCTGCAGTAGTAGGAGGAGTAGCATATACTAGATTTTTAATATATCCCCATAAAAAGAAATCACCTCTTCCGATCCATTTGTTAATTAATTGTAACCATATTTTTTGTCTGATGTGTAATGGAATATTTGCTTAAAGTAGCTAAAAGGTGTTTTTTACAAAGTTTAAGAATCTGCGACCATTGAAAGTGCCGTCGAAGAAATATGGACCAATAACTTTATCGCCAATTGTTCCACCATATACATTAATGACCCATCGATTCTGGTGATCGCGGTTGAATGTGATGTGAGTGGTATTTGTGTTTCCTTAAAATTCTGGAGACACTTGATTGACTAGTGCCTGTTTCTCTCGCAATGATTCTAGTACTGGTATTTGGATTATCAACCACGGAACCTAATACCAAAAATTCATTATTTTCGTTATTGGTAACAACTTTTGATTTTTCCTGTTTTGGGTAAGCAACACTTCCTGTCCCACGAAACGTTTGCAACAATCTCTCTAGTACTTTTTTATTTGGATGATTGCGGTTATCTTGTTACGTAGATCCTTGAAGCCAATAAACAATTTCCATAACATTCACCAATAGTTAAAATGATATAATTTTTTTCCTGCTTAGAATAAACCATTTTAACTTAAAATAACTGTTTGATATTCACCGCAAAGTGCAAATAATTAATACCCAATTATATTGACATACTATTAATTAATAATACTTGTCATTTTGACAATAGCACACTAGATTAGAATTCAGCTTGGTAGCATCGTTTTTTGTCATTACAGTAAACATATTTTCATAAGAAATATTTTAACTAAAAATTACTGCATACTAACTTGAAATATGTGTACACATACAGACAAAATAAGAAATGGTTTTGCTAATAACTCGATTCAAAAAATTATTGACAAACATTATTTGTAAAAATATTTACGTCCTGTAAGCCCCATAAAAAAAACCTTAAATTTCAACACTACCTCAATAACTTTGAAACGTGAAGGTTTAGGTATAAGATACCTTAGTACTTTTTGGAAGACCATTAAATTGGTCATATGACAGATCTAAAATATAGAGGGTGTTCAATTTGAGATAAGGAAGATATTATAGTTTGAATGTATTAATAATGCAACCGAAAAAGCTCAACACCTAGTATAGTATTTTTCACAACTAAATTGCCAAATTAATCAACGAAACAGTCTATTTTAGAGATCCCGAAGCAGTTTTGACAAAATTAGTTTGGTTTGGTAACAATAAATTTTTTCCAAAACGCTCTGTATTTAGGTATAGGGAACCCTAATGAAAGTCTGTCTTATTTTTCATACTTAATTCAAAAATGTGATAAAATATAGGGCATTCCATTTAAAAAAACATAACTTTGATATGCTGCTCTTTTTTGAAGCATCCTGTATATTTGAATTTTTGAAGCATCCTGTATATTTGAAATTATTTTAAAAATATAACCTTAATGGACCTACACAATATCCTAGCCACAAAAATAAAAAATATATCTAGTTTTCTCTTAAAACTCCGTCGCGTCAGTCGTGACTCACCCTGTATACATTAATTTGTTTATATTCAAAATACGCTCGATTTCATCAATAATGATCCTAAATAGCGAAATTTTGACCAAAAACACTTTTCAACTTTGGCCTAAGTGACCCAATATTGCGAATATACTCAAATATATATTTTTTTAAGAATGCCCTTGTTTTGGCTAAAAACGCTTCACGTTGGGCGCCATTGTTAATTACGCCTATTTGCTTTCGATAGGGAACTTAACGAATGGTCGGATTGAATTAATTTACCCCAAATATTGTCAAACCCAGAGAGGTGCGTAATAGTGAGAATTGCCGCTATGCTCTTTTTGATCGTTAGCCGGTGAGGCCGTGTGGTACTTTTTTATAACATTAATAAATCAACTCCTGTGGTACGGGTGCCGCTGACTCTTACTTAAACCAACGCACACTTGAGCTAGAAAGCTCTGATGATCAGTCTTGTTCACACTCGACATTAATTCTTCCCTTAATCCGTTGGGCAACTAATCCCATTCGTTGTCTTCCTAATGCTTATAAATTAAACAAATAATTTTTGCCAAACTGAAAAAAACCTGATTATATATATATATATATATATATATATATATATATATATATACATATACATATACATATACATATACATATACAGCCTGTTTCAAAGTAAGCGCCTTATTTTTTTAGCCACACTATGGGTACTACTTTCAAAATATTTGGCAGTAATATGTTTCAGGACATTTTCTACACGATGATGATATCAGATTTTCAATTGGACGAATTATTTCAAAATGGCGACTATCAACTTCTTTTTTTTAAATGGAATGTTATAAATTTTTTTTATTATTGATATCCTAAAAACATTCTTTTTACTATAGTATTACGTTTTTCTTAAAAATTCATTTCTTTTCCTATCAAAAAGCAAACTAACATTTTAATCTAGTAGCGCATGAATGTTTTACACTCGATGTTATTTTTGTCCAAATATCAAGTAGCGATAGACACAAAAGAAACAATTAAATTTTAATTTCGTAGTCAAACGTCAATCAATGCAATTTAGTTGTCAGTGCTTGTTAATAACAATTGTATTATTGAAGATTATAATTGTTAATTTAAAATTAATTGATACGTTTTTAAAATGCGGTTAAGTTATATGAGAGACGAGTTAATTAATATGCTCCTAATGTTTGGAAAAACAGATGAAGATCCTTATGAAGCAGCCAGATTGTACAGAAATAAATATCCAAACAGAAGGCACCCTGAACATCGAACATTTAGTAAATTATTGGAGAGAACGGGTGAAACAAAAACTGTGGATTATAAGGAACCGGTACATGAAAACCCACCTGCTTGCAATGAGGACAACGAAAACCAGGTAATGCTAGACATTATTAAGAATCCCCATGTCAGTACCAGGAGATTTCATATTTGGTTGGAATATCGCATAGTTCGGTCTGGGGGATAATAAAAAAAATTAACTTCACCCATTCAAAATGATTCCTCACCAAGAATTAACCGAAAATGATTTTCTGTTCAGAATTAATTTTGCACAATGGGGTTTGCAACAGATAGGACAAAATAGAAACTTTTTTAACAACGTTTTATTTTAAGACGAAGCAAGTTTTCTAATGATGCTGTTGTTGTAAGACATAACATGTATTACTACGATAAAGTAAATTCACACAGGACTCGTGAGCGACGTTGTCAACATCGATGGAGTTTAAAAGTGTGGTGTGGAATTATAGGACAGCACATTGTTGGGCCAATATTTATTAATAGACTAACTGGAAAAAGTTACCTCAATTTATTAGAAAATGAAATTCAAAGTCATCTAAATGAACTCCCACAAAACATCAGAGATAATATGTGGTGGCAACAAGATGGCGCTCCAGCACAGTATATCCTTCCAGTTAGGGAGTTTTTAAATAATCGATACGAGAACCGTTCGATTGGTTGTGGAAGACCAGTTGGTTGGCCACCTAGGTCACCTGATATGTCACCACTGGACTTTTTTCTCTGGGGGTATGTAAATTCCTAGGTGTACATCGTTGAAACAACAACTATTGAAAATATGCAAGAGAGAATTCGTACTTGCATAAACGAAATTTCTCCGGAAATTATCCTTCGATCTATTGGCTCCATTGGACGACGTTTCAACTTATGTACTGAAAAAGAAGGAAAACATTTCGAGCTATTTTTGTAAATACCTAATTTTTATTTGATGTAACTTTTTAATTGTGAGTTTCATAAAGTAGATGTTTATTACAAAATAAAGTTTAATTGTTTCTTTTGTGTTTACCGCTACTTGATATTTGGACAAAAATAACATCGAGTGTAAAACATTCATGCGCTACTACATTAAAATGTCTGTTTGATTTTTGATAGGGAAAGAAATGAATTTTTAAGAAAAACGAAATAATATCGTAAAAAGAATGTTTTTAGAATCTCAATAATAAAAAAAATTTATAGCATTCCATTTAAAAAAAAGAAGTTGATAGTCGCCATCTGAAATAATTCGTCCAATTGAAAATCTGATATCATCATCGTATAGAAAATGTCCTGAAACATATTACTGCCAAAGTAGTACCCATAGTGTGGCTAAAAAATAAGGCGTTTGCTCTGAAACAGGCTATATATATATATATATATATATATATATATATATATATATATATATATATATATATATATATATATATATAATGTACATTGCAAATAAACCTAGTGTTAATCGTTACGCATTTTTAAACTTTGTAGAGGTATATTATATTTATAATTACGCTACCTTTTTTGGTAGTAAGCCCAGGCGTAACGTTGAAGTTAGTAATTTACAGCAGTAAGGGGTTAAGCCTGTTAAGCCTGGATTATTATAGTTCCGGAATTAAGAAATATGATTGGTGCAAACATCTGTCAAAACTGACCAATCATGTTACTTAATCCAAGGATTAAACTGGACTGAACCTTAAATGAAATGGAAAATAAAACAAGTAGAGAATGGCAAAAACATGTTTATTATCAAATTAATATCAACACCACTATATTAACTTTTTGGGTATAGAAGAAATATCAGAAAATTGCATTATTATTAACAGAGTTAATAATAAAGTGCCTAATATGATAATTAACTGATGATATATTTATAAATTTATCTTCATTGATTACAACAAAAATATACTATGTTAATAAATAGAAATAAATATACTTTCCGATATGCTTTCTTAATTGATTTGTTTTCCGTAATAATTGGTCATAAAAACAGCTTAAATTACATATAATATATTGAATGGTACAGTAATAAGCGTCATTCATTATTGTTGATAATACAGTTATATCCATTTTTAACTACATCACAACGAATACTTTTTGTTTACAGTTAAAAACCGTATATACATTCGAGTAGATTTAACTGCGTTATGTAAGATTATACTTACATAATTTTAAAAATACACTTTTAATATGTACGGTAAAAAAATGTTTAGAGTAGGCTACGATTGTGTTTTAAACACTACTATCAAAACTGACGTGCTATTGGGGATCACATAATTCCAGCTCGACTTTGATATATTCTGTAGGCGTTCATTGCTTACTATCGACTATAAAATTAGTACCACAGCCTACCCTAAATAATTTTACTCTTAATAAATAATTAGTAAAAAAGCAAATTAAGCTAGCTAGGCATCCTTTAGGTACTACAAGGCGGACAAGGAGTTTTGTCCGTTTCCTCTCGAACATAATCTTGAACACTAAACTTATTACTGTCTTTATTGCCGCTCTGTAGAAGTTTCAATTCCCTAAAAATTGTAAACATTTCCTATATTTGTTTCAAGGAAAGTTGAATTTACCTTGCAACTGCCATAAAAGCGAGTTCTACATTAAGTCCACTTTTTGCAGAGGTTTCCATAAAGGCTACATTGTATTCTCTTGCCAATCTCTCACCGTCTTCTCTTCTAATAATTCTGTCAGATCCACAGTCAGATTTATTTCCTGAAATAGATACAATAAGTGGTTATGATAATATAATTATATGTGTTTGATATACCTATTAACATAATAACAACATCGTCTTGTGCGTATTCTCTAATTTCACCTAACCATGCTCGTATATTGTCAAAGCTTGTCTTATTAGTAACATCATATAACAAAAGTAATGCTAAAAGAAATTATTATTAAAAAGTAATGTGTAATATATTTTTACCATGAGCATCTCTATAATAGGCATGAGTTACACTTCTAAATCTTTCTTGTCCTGCAGTATCCCATATTTGTAATTTTACTCTTGAGTTATCTACCGATACCACTTTGTTCTGAAAATTTACGATATTAGTATTCGTCGTTACACTATAGGTAATTTCTACATATATAACATGACGTTCACATCAACAAAGAACATCTTACCCGAAAATCCACCCCAACGGTTGAAATAAAATTTCCCGATAGAAAAAGACCATCACGAAAACGTACCAAAATACATGTTTTTCCAACTCCTGAATCACCCAACAGCATTACCTATTTCAACCAATACTTTAATTAATAGACAATGTAATTTCTCTTGTTTGCTTGTTTGTTATATATTTTTCTCGATAGTTAAAAATTTATTTTCTCTTTGAGCATAATAAATGGAGCAGCGATTTATCTTTATTATTAATTTTTATTGGCTTTAACATGTTTTTTTAAAGTTACAATGCTGAAGCATTTATTTGAAACAAATTAAAACTGTGTATAATTATCGAGTGCTCGCTCACGCAGCACCCGTATGATTATTCAAGTTATTAGCATCGTTACTTGTTCTTTTTCTAGATTACCTAATGGGTTGGTTACATATACAGTTTCGAATGAAATGGAATGGTATAGTTGCGGTACCTTCCGAATATGCGACGTCGCTTGTACGCAAGCTTTTTCGACTATGTATAAGAAAGGTATTGTCTTCAGGTTATAAAGAAATTTTTGAGCTCGACTTTTTGCTTTTCTTTGCGCGCGCACGTGTGTGCGTTTGTGTACGTGTCTGTGGGTGTGAGTGTGGGTCTGGGAGATGGTGACGGGGTGTGTATATGGGAGTGAGTATGGGTGTGGGTGTGCTTGTGTGCGTACGTGAGTGCATGCGGGCTTGCGTGCGTGTGTGAGTGCCTGTATCTGTGTCTGAATCTGACCCTGAGCTTGTGTTAGCGTTTGCGATCGAGTTCGTGATCATGTCGAGTTTACAACATATTTACCCATTTTCAGCATTTTGAAAACCATCTAGACCAACTTAATGTCTATGTCTGTGTGCGTGTGCGTTGTGTATGTGCGTGTTAATTTGTGTGTGTGCGCGCGCGCTCATGTGTGTGTGTCTGCGTGAATGCATGCGTGCATGGGTAGATACGTGTGCATAACGCGTGTATGTATGGGAGTATAGAAGAGCACGCGCGCGGGTGTGCGGGTGTGGCTGCGTGTTTGTGAGTGTGTGTGTCTCGGTGCGTGCGTGTGTGTGCGCGCTTTTGTACGTATGCATGTGTGCGCGTATAGTGTGTGTGTGTGTGTGTGTGTGTGTGTGTGTGTGTGTGTGTGTGTGTGTGTGTGTGTGTGTGCGCGCGGATTCGCACGTGTGTATATATCGGTGCCCGTGTCCGCTCCTGCGTGTGTGCGCGTTTTTGTGCGTGCGTGTGTGTATGTGTCGGTGCGTGCGTGCGTATGTGTGCGCTTTTGTGCATATATGGGTGTGTGCGTGGATGCACACGTGTATATTGTGCGTTTTGTGTATGTGCGTGTTAAGTTGTGTGTGAGCGCGCACTCATGTGTGTGTGTCTGCGTGAATGCGTGCGTGCATGGGTGGATGCGTGTGCATAACGCGTGTGTGTATGAGAGTATAGAAGGGCACACGCGCGCGGGTGTGCGCGTGTGGCTGTGTGTTTGTGAGTGTGTCTCGGTGCATGCGTGTGTGCGCGCTTTTGTGCGTGTGTGCATGTGTGCGCGTACAGTGTGTGTGTGTGTGTGTGTGCGGATGCGCACGTGTATATATCGGTGCCGTGCGTCCTGCGTGTGCGCGTTTTGTGCGGTGTGTGTGTGCGCGCGTACGTGAGTGGCGTACGTGACGTGCGTGCGTGTGTGCGTGTGTGTGTGGTTGCGTGTGCGTGTGCGTGTGTAACAACCCATTTTGAGTTGTATTAAAATATACCGTAATTTAGGTCCTTCGTTCATTCAGTTGTAAATATAAGAAAAAAAATTTAATTATTTTTGCATTATAGCTATGAGGTAGGCAACTTAATTTGCATTTTGGTGTAACTTAAGTGCATATCTTCTTAAAGGCTTCTTTAAATTATTTTTTCTGCTCATATCGTTGACTTAATTCTTTGCGCGAATAATTTCGCGCAACTCGTCATCATCATTCTAAAGCGTCCATTTGAGCACTTCTTGATGAACGTTATGTTGAGTAGGAAGCAATTTTGGGCTTCCACCTAAATTTTGTGAAAGTGCCATTGATTTAATGGTAAGATAATTTTAGCTCGTTATATTAAAAATTAAAACATTTGCTCTTTTCAGGCACTTTTACTTTCTTTTTTTACTTTTACACTTTTAATTTTACCGCTTTTGATTGCACCATTAATTCTACTGTTACGTACGCTTTCATTTTTGATTGCGTTGTTCTTTTAATGCAGAATTTAAATTTTGATTACATTTATTATACGAACGTTCGAGAAAATGCAATAAATATTGGTTTATTCAATTTCAAGAAGACAAATTTATAAGAAATAAAATTCCATTTTTGGGTGTGGCTTACAACGTAAAGCATCATTTCAAGATATTGCGCAACATTGACACAAGGATTACATCACCTTGGTTTGCATTTTCGCATTATTTTTTATAATACCAGGGGTTCTCAAGAAGTATTATATATTGTACAGGTATTTAAAATTTTAACCATTATTTAGTAATTTAAGGCTATAACTAGTTTTTAAGATATATTTTATATAACCCTAATTTAACTGTTAATAAACATAGTCTGTATATTTTTTTATTTTTTACATTTTGATAAAATTATTATTGTAAAACGCGGTTTAGTTATTCTAAGCATAATTAAAACATAACTTGGCGTCCGAGATCATTTTTATTAGTGTTACATTGCATTTTTATTATTTATGTTAAGCGAAAATAACACAGCAGAATTTGTGGTAATTTAGCAAATCGAAAGAATGAACCACTCTACGTTAATCTACCGATTTGAGTCAAAGGCATTATTTTTGGTGAATGGTTTGTATCTCCAGTTAGTTTGACGATTTATTTTGCAGAACATTTTTACACTTATTTATTTTATTATATTATTTAAAACACCATTTATACCCATTACCATTACATCTTTATTTATACGTATGCGTGTGCATCTGCGTGTGTGTGTGTGGGTGTGCATGCGTGGGTGTGTGTAGACACGAGCGTATACATATATATATATATATATATATATATATATATATATATATATAATATACGTATTGTGTATAGGTGTATGGTTTGGTACGCGCATTAATGCTTGCGTGCCTGCGCGTGTGTGTGGATGTGTGATATATATTTTGGAATGGATTGATCTGATTAGCTTCTGAACCCACGTGTGAGTATAATGTTTTAAACAAAATTTATAGAATAAATAAAACTACATAAAACTTGTCTTTTACTTTTTTTTTAAGAAAATGTATACGAACTGAGATAACTGCAAAAAGTATATTTTGATTTAAATGAAAGAAAATGTGGTTGAAAATAATTATTTCACAAAACGTTTCAAGTAAAAGCCACAGAGGCTTTAAAAATCTAAAAAATATAGTTATTATTTTTCTGAAAAATTGATAATCACGATATTCTTCTAACATGCATGGTTATGCTATAAAGATGTAACTACTGGCATTAGATAGGTATACACTGACATTAATAGTTAATTCTTGATAAGCTTAATTGAGTCATTCAAAACCTGTAATGATGAATCCTAGAGATCAACTTGCTCGTTCATTAAAGGTATCCCATACACGTTCTTATATTTACAAATTTCAAAGCTTCCAAAAATTTGTTTTACTATTAGGGACATGTAAAAATTGAATAAATTTTTTTCAAATTTAGTGAATGTCTGTTCAATTATCATTTTTGAGTGAAATAGGAACTAGAGATCATTCCTGTAGTTTATAAGCCGTGTAGAAATGTGGATTGCGCCCGTTTGGTATGTACAAGGTGGAGATTTTAATGTTTACTGTATACCGACTGTGACTATGAGCGAACCGAGTGTTTCTCGCAATAGTATAGCTTTTGAAGATGGTATTCTAGAATGTAATTTTTGACCATTTGTCATTTCAATAGCCGTTGTAATAACGATAATACAAAGTTAATGTTTCTGAATACCTAATCCTTCTATGCTCAAGGGACTGTATGTGAGATAGATTATGACGTCATTCGTATAAGCCTAATCGCTCTTTTGAATACGATCAACGATATCGGAGCGTATTGGACACTAACCCAAAGGTGAGAATTATATTCCAGATGAGGCCGAATTTGGGCCTTATACAGATTTGTATGTTGTCGCTAGGTAAAGTACTGCTTCAGATCTGTACATAAAAGCCTATTTTCCTTGTAAGCAGCTGTTCCTTGGTAGCTGACAGAAGATGGTCATATTCATGTAGAGATTTGAATATACAGTCATACCCTAATAGAGTAATAGAGTACTGAAACACTTAAGAACTGAGCCATTCATACTTACAACAGGAAATGATCGATCTTTTTGGCGGAAGTAAGGCAACACTGAGTTTTAGTTAGCATTAATACTTTCACTAGATTATTGCTTCCATTCGAGAATACGTTGAATGTCTTTGTTGATTGAATTTGCCATTTCAGCTTTAATTTCTTGATTTGACATAGAAGGTGGATTATCACTATGAGTAGACTGAGATGAACTACAGTGAAGAGTGCTATCGTCATTAAAGCAATGGATGGGGTATAGAAACTGTTGAAGAAATAAGGTCGATATATGTACAGCTAGGTAAGAAGTTGTCGGCGCTATAACGGATTTCCTGTGGTACGCCCCGTTAATGCTAACTTCTTTTGCAAAAAGCCATCAACTACGACACGTATTCGTCTTTTATCACACTGAAATCGTTGCTGTTGGATTTAACGAGGATCAAACTAATAAAATATGGCTGTGGTTTCTAGAGCCAAAAATCCCGAACGTAAAATTCTGCCTCATTCCGATGTTAGGACGGACAGGACTCAAGTGATCACGGAAATCGGAAGTAGTCACTTTCCGGTTTATTACAGTAAAATACGTGGTATTAGGTCTAGCCCTAATGCTATTTATCAAGACCTTAAAGAATTGCAACTTGACATTTTATTTCTATCACAAATACGTCGCCCCTGGAAATTCCGATTCACCCGATTTGCCCATGTGGATGACTTCAGATACTGAAACACCTTGATCTTCCAATCTAGAAAGTGAAAATTAAAGGAAATGAAAAAATATTTTTCTTTAAGATAATTATGCAACCTCTTTTGTAATACGTTCATAATGAAAATTGTAGTGGTTAAATTTTCTAAATTTCTAATCAAAATTTGTTTCTTTACCCACAATTTAGTTTGCTGCTTTTGAGTTAGTCCTCATAGATAGTACACGCTTCACTAATGTTTAGAAACATTTTAGCGTTCGCGCCAGTTCGGCTGTCATACAAAAAAATTTCGGATTGGTGGTAAGAAAAAACATAAAAAAGAGCCCCTTGGAATGGTTAAAAAAGAACGAACGGTCATATAATTTATGATGCTTGGTATTTAAGATCGTTGAAATATCTTTTTTATTACACCTTTGTGAAAACACGTTGTTTTTATCTGTATTAGTAATAATGCAAGGTGAGCGTTTTCAGGCTAGCGCACGGAAACCGCGCAAGGAAAGATTTTCCTATCTCCGATTCTTTCCGTGCGCAGAATAAGAATACCCAATATATGGCTTTAAAATAGAAATATACAGCGACGTAAACTAAACTTAAGAAAAATTATTAATTTGATTAAATACATAAATAAAAAGTTTACCTCGGGTAGGATTTGAACCTACGACCTGTACTTTGTTAGAGAACCGCGTTAACCAACTGCGCCATCAAGGTTCAAGCCCCAATCGATTTTGTCGTTATGTATGTAGAACTGATGTAAATTCTAAATATAATGAGATTACAATCAAATTACTTGTATTAGTGAAATGTGAGCCTGCAATATCGCAAAGATTCACACATACCAAAGCAACTTGACAAATATAAAATTATTATAACTTTTGTTATGAACGAATAAGTTCAAAGGTAAATATGTAATTAAAAATTATTATTAATTATTGGCGCAGTTGGTTAGAGCGGTACTCTAGCAAAGTACAGGTCGTAGGTTCAAATCCTACTCGAGGTAAACTTTTTATTTATTAAATTAATAATAATTTTAATTACATAAATAAAAGTTTACCTCGAGTAGATTTGAACCTAGGACTACTTTGCTAATACCAACAACTGTGCCATCAAGGTTCAAGCCCCAATCGATGTAAATTTTTAATTACATATTTACGTTTGAACTTATTCGTTAATAACAATAACTTATAATAAATTTAAGAAAGTCTATATGCTATCTGATATTTAATATTTACCTATTTCTTATTTTAATTCGTAAATGTTTCATTTTTGTAACATTTTTTGACATTTTGTCAACCCTGTCTGATTCAAAACAAATCACCAAACGCTGTATTGTTCGCGTTGTTTATTTTCTGTAAATTAAATTTATGCCGATTGAAAATAAAAATGTTCCTGGTGTCTTTCGTATGTCTTTCTTTATGTTAGCTAGCGTCTTATTGGTGAGAAAATACTTATCCTGAACGAAAATTCGTAAATTCTCCGATTCAAATAATGAACTAACTTTTCTAATGTTGTAAGAATCCAAAAAATGTGCTTTAGTGAGTCTAAGCTTTTGTACTTTTTAATTTTATACCATAACGTTCTTATATTTACAAATTTCAAAGCTTCAAAAATTTGTTTTACTATTAGGGAGATGTAAAAATTGAATAAATTTTTTTCAAATTTAGTAAATGTCTGTTCAATTATCATAAGTGAGAGGAAAACAGGAACTAGGGAGATCATTCCAGAGTTTAGAAGCCGTGTAGAAAAATGTGGATTGCGCCCGTTTGGTACGACAAGTGGAGATTTGTACTGCATACTGATGATGTGAATGAGCGAACCGAGTGTTTCTCGCAAAGATAGCCGGAGATGGTATCAAAGAATGTAATTCACCAGCACAATAGCCGTTGTAATAACGATAATACAAAGAAAGAACTGAAACCATCCTTCTATGCTCAAGGGACTGTATGTGAGAAGTTAAGGACGGGTCATTTATAAGCCTAATCGCTCTCTTTTGAATACGATCAACGATATCGAGAGCGTATTGGGGAGCACTAACCCAAAGGTGAGAATTATATTCCAGATGAGGCCGAATTTGGGCCTTATACAGCAGAATGAGTTGTCGAGAGGTAAAGTGCTGCTTAGATCTGTACAAAAAGCCTATTTTACGAGCAGCTGTTTTGGTAGCTGACAGAAGATGGTCAACCCATGAGAGATTTGAAGATACAGTCATACCCAACAGAGTAATAGAGTCTGAAAACTTAAGAACTGAGCCATTCATACTTACAACAGGAAATGATCGATCTTTTTTGGCGGACATAAGGCAACACTGAGTTTTGTTAGCATTAAATTTAACTAGATTATTGCTTCCCCATTCGAGAATACGTTGAATGTCTTTGTTGATTGAATTTGCCATTTCAGCTTTAATTTCTTGATTTGACATAGAAGGTGGATTATCACTATGAGTAGACTGAGATGAACTACAGTGAAGAGTGCTATCGTCAGCAAAGCAATGGATGGGGTTAGTTGTTGAAGAAATAAGGTCGTTTATGTACAGCAGAAAAAGTGTAGGCGCTATAACGGATCCCTGTGGTACGCCCGCGTTAATGCTAACTTCTTTTGAAAAAAAGCCATCAACTACGACACGTATTCGTCTTTTATCAAGGAAACTAGAAACCCAGTTGATGAGCGTATCATTTAACCCAACGAGGTGAGTTTGGCAAGTAAACACTTATGCCAAACTTGGTCAAATGCCTTTGAGATATCTAAAGCGACTACAACTGTTTCACCGGACTGCTCTACTGTATTGTTCCAAACTTGGGTCACATATGAAAGAAGATCGCCTGTTGAACGACTTTGCCTAAACCCATATTGGTGGTCACTAAGGAGTTTGTTAGTTTCAAGGAACGTGAGCAGTTGCTGATTGATGGCTTTTTCCATGATTTTAGACAAAATGGAAGTGATGGCAATTGGTCGTTTTGAGGATCGGTCTTATCACCTTTTTGGGAATAGGTTGAACATTTGCTAACTTCCATGATGAAGGAATTCCCAGAAGATATAGAGATCGTATAGAGCTTAGATAGGACTGGTACTAGTTCGGGGAACATTTCTTTAAGACAATAGCTGGGATACCGTCTGGGCCAGTCGCCTTATTGAGATCAAGCCTACTGATGATCGATTCCAAGAGCTTGTACCGAAAATGAATTGGTTTCATAACGTATGAAGAAGAGTTGACTAGGGGCACATCTTTTCCAGAATCATTGAGACACGAGTTTGATGCAAACAAATCCACAAAAACGTTGGCTTTGTCTACAGAATCAGCAACTACCGATCCGTCAATAGATGTCAGGGGAAATGAAGATGTTCGAAAGTTTTTACTAATGGCTTTTGCTAAAGACCAAAATTTACGACTGCCTAAAGGAGATGTAGCTAGTTCATTGCATTTTCGTTGTTCGAACAACTTTTTAGTTTTAGTGATGACACTTTTGCAGATATTTCTAGCACCAACGTATTCTACATGACTGTCAACCGATTTATTAGATTTCCATTTAATGTAACATTTATTTTATAAAGATATTGCATCAGAACAAGCCTTATTGAACCAGGGTTGGGAACGTGAATGACCTACACGGTACTGTTTTTTCGGAATGTATAACTCCATTCCCATGAGGATGACTTCAGATACTGAAAGAGCGATGTCCGAAGAAGAGGACGACTTAAAACAATATTCACGCCATGGAAAGGTTGCAAAGAAATCCCGTAAATCACTCCATCGAGCTGACTTAAAACACCACCAGGTTCTATCGGTTTTGCGAACAACAGTGGAATTAGGTACAGTAGAAATGATTTTTATTAGACAATGGTCGGAAAGACCTAAAGGCGAAAGAACGGAAGTTTTATACACAAGAGGGTTTGATGTAAGAAAGAGATCTAGAAGATGTGGAGTATGGTTAGGGTTATCAGGGATTCTTGTGGGTTCAGAAATCATTTATCACATGAAATAGCAAATGTTTCTGCACTATGACCAGCAGGATTTGTAGATGAAAATTGAAGCCAATTAGAGTTATGAACATTGAAATCGCCTACAAATGAGATATCGCAAGATGGAAACTGAGACAGGAGATAGTCAACTTTCATACTAAGGTAATCGAAGAAGTCTTGAAAGTTGCTGTCATTAGGAGACCTATAAATGCAACAGTAGAATTTCACAAAATTAGGACCAGAATGTTTAAACCAAATCACGTCAAAATTTTTATTTTCTAAGGAAGAAACCCTCTTGCAAGTAATTCTGTCCTTGATGTACGCACATACGCCTCCTTTATATCGAAAGTTAGAGTGAAGATGGTATTGAGGAAACTGCAAGTCGGGTGACTCGGAGCTTTCCGAGGAGACTTGTGTTTCAGATAGAAACAAAATATCAGGTTGTAATTGTTCAAGATGTTGGTGAATAGCATTAAGATTAGACCTGATACCGCGGATGTTGCAGTAGTGAATCAGAAAGTTGATACTTTCGATGACCGAGGTCGCTTGGGCCCTGCCCTCCCGGACATCCGAATGGGGCAGGATTTTACGTCCGGAATTTATAACCCTAGAAACCACAGCCATCTTATTTTTTAATTTGGGACTTTTAATCCGATAGGAAGACAGTGAGGGCGAGAAGGAAGAATAAGGATGAGAATAGATTAAGGATGATGGAAAAGGTAACCGGCAGCCCTTACCGAGCTCAGAAAATCGGAGACCCAATATTAAGGAGCCCGTGGTAAGGGTGGTGGTACCTCCCCGGCTGGCATGGAGTATACATGCCTACCACCTCACAAATACCTGTATTTATAACGAATGCTCTTTGTATGTAAAGGTAAAGTTTTTTAATGTTTATGTACACCGACTGTACTATACTAAACACTATTTTGTATTGTGTATACTTTTTGAAATATATTCTGATGTTTTTTGACATTTGTCATTTCATTTTGTTTAGTTTTATTTGTTAATGTTTCTGAATACCTAACTTCTTTTGTTCTAATAGATTATGATTCATTCGTTAAGTATACCTTTTGAAAAGAATGTGGATTTGGCACACACTTGTTATAGTCAAACGACAATTCTTTACAATTTGTATGTTATCTCTTAATTGTTCCAATTTTACATAAAACATTTTCCTTGTAACGTTTCCTTTATACAAATGTTATATTCTGTAGTCATTAATATCTCTCTCTGAATAAAAATAATACAAACACAAACGTTTTCTCAACTTATATATGGAAATGATACAAGATGAGTAATACTTTCAAGAAGATGAAATAAACGAAAACGTTTATAATATCTAAACGGTAGATCATAGATATGTTATAGTTCGAAACTATTTTGACAAACCGTTTAGATCTGTTACTACACACTCACACACACAACCCCCCTCCTAAAAGTGAGTTCCTTTTCTAGTCATATTTGGTTTCCCACAAAATAGTGTTGAGGGCTTTCACCGTTTTCATAGTTCTCAAACGAAAGAGCTTAACAAAAGAGGCATTTTTCACCAACCCTCATCCCCTCATACCCCCCAATAAGCAAGATCGGTCATATACCCGAAACGATAGATCGCAGATGTCATGCGACCACTGGTTGGAAAACATTCGACAAACCGCATCGAATTTTGACACTACGATTACCCTCCCTCCACGGTGAGACGTTTGTTTTTTCAATGGATTTAGTCTGCCCAGAAAATGGAGGTTAAGACGATTTTCGCATATATACCTTCATGGTACTCGAATGAAATTCCGAAAAGATAGATCATGATGTCATGTACTTGGACAACTGTTTACAAATCGCCGTTTTTACTGTAACACCCTTTAGCAACCTCGCGATAGTGATGAAGAGTTTAACTTTCCTTGGTGGTTTTTGGCCTTCCACAAACCTTTGATGGAGAGATTCTAAAAATGCACCAAGGTATACCCGCATGATACTTCTGATTATTGATTGATGGTGTCCTCCCAAGGAGTGACACGTTACCGTCGTTTATTCCATATAAGGATATAACTCGGGAACGGCAGATAACAGAAAAGACATTAGTACGCGCACACAGATACATTCACAGACACAGACACAGACACAGACACAGACACAGACACAGATACAGACACAGGCACAGACACAGATACAGACACAGACACAGACATAGACACAGACACAGACACAGACACAGACACAGACACAGACACAGA
Source organism: Vesta saturnalis (assembly GCA_036346205.1). Lineage (NCBI taxonomy): Eukaryota > Metazoa > Arthropoda > Insecta > Coleoptera > Lampyridae > Vesta > Vesta saturnalis. Next base: position 2,361,615 of record JARFJB010001119.1, on the reverse strand, counting down.
CACAGACACAGACACAGACACACACACAGACACAGACACAGACAGACACAGACACAGACACAGACACAGACACAGACACAGACACAGACACAGACACAGACACAGACACAGACACAGACACAGACACAGACACAGACACAGACACATACACAAACACAGACACAGATGGGGACACAGACACAGACACAGGCGGGGACGAAGACGGAAACGGAGACGGAGACGGAAACAGAGACGGAGACACGACAGAGGCGCAGACGCAGACGCGAACTCGGAGACTAATATACACAGGCACGCACACACGGGCACATACGGGCACACACACGCATACACATGGGCGCGCGCACACACACGCACACACGCAGTCACGCACACGCACGCACGCATTCACGTACGCAGACACACACACACATACACATACACGTACACGTACACGTACACGTACACGTACACGTACACGTACACGTACACGTACACGTACACGTACACGTACACGTACACGCACACACGCACTCGTACACGTACACGTACACGTACACGTACTACACGACACGCACACGCACACGCACACGCACACGCACACGCACGCACGACACGTACACGTACGTACACGTACGTACACGTACACGTACACGTACACGTACACGTACACGTACACGTACACGTACACGTACACGTACACGTACACGTACACGTACACATACACAACACACACACACACACACACACACACACACACACACACACAAACACAAACACAAACACAAACACAAACACAAACACAAACAAACACAAACACAAACACAAACACAAACACAAACACAAACACAAACACAAACACAAACACAAACACAAACACACACACATACACAAACACACACTTGGCGAAACGCTGTCAAACGTTGTAGAATAAGGTAATAAGTGGATTTACTGTTAGTGAAGAAAAAGTGTATTGTATAACCTTCTGTATCTATATGCAGATGTAGATTGGAAGGTAATAATAGTCGATAACATGTCAAGAGTCCCTCAGTGAGTTATTTTCTGATATATATTTTTTCAAAACGTGAGATGTTATGTACGATCTTTCTTGTTCTGGGTAATTTATTACGAGTTCTTACGAAATATGAGAAGTTGAAATACGTGCAGTTGTGACTCTGAATATAATTTTCTTAAATGATGTCTTTGTAAAAATAAATATAGGCCTTTCTCGAATACACAGCTCAAACACAGTAAGAATACTTTGTAACTAGAAGAGTCGCCTACTTTTAAATGGAAAATTATTCTTATAGCTTCTTTGGTAATTTAAAACTATCTGTTAAATATAATCAATTTTCTCCGAAAGTTATCCCATATCTAGCGACTGATTCAAAGCAGGCAGGATAAACTTTTCATAATTTAATAATCCACAAAGAGGTTTTAGTAGTCTAAAACAGAAAATTGGGTTGAGTGGTCTACACGAGCTCTTTCTAACGAAACCGTAAGCCTACCAATTTTCAAGTAGTTACTTAGTTTTATTCAATATTACTACTGCTTAAAACAAACGAAAACCATTTTGTATCTGCGTCACTTTGAAACGGTATCGTGTATTTTTTATCTAGGTTTACGTTGAACCAGCGTTTTTTATGACTCAGGGAGTTTGAACAATATAAGTAGCTAATTCTTGAATGCTATTTACATTAATAACATCAGCGTACATCGAAACGTCAGCAATGATATTACACGGGAAATCATTTACATATACAAAAAATAGAAATTCAGGGATGGAGGGAGGGGTTATTAGGAGCTCGTTATCAAATATTTCTGTAACTGCTGTACATTTCAAAGATATAAAAATACAATTATACCTATAGACGGATTCGATCTAGTTTAATGATAAACATAAATAGCTAGATCGAATCCGTAAAAAATAAAAATAAGTATTAAGTTAAATACACAAATAACTAACTGTAATTCGGAAATCTAAATTAAAAATAATTAAATTATTTGATCGTATATAAATAACAGCAAGTCCGATAAGTAGCACGATCTAATTTGAATATGATGTGATTGAAAATTATGTAAGTAAAGAATTTTATATATATATATATATATATACAGGGTGTCAGTTTAAGATGAAATGCATGGGGATATTGGAAACCGTTAGAGATACGAAGATGGTTAAATGGAGAAAAAGTTGCGTCATTATATGCCCAAGAAGTAACCATGGTTACATGTCAAAAATCCTTCCATTTACTAGACACAGGGTGATAACTGAAAATATGCGTCTTCTAAAATCGCTATATCTTGTTTCTTGCAAGAGATACATCCACGATTTTTGCAGGATGAGTAACAGGTAGCGAGGATTTCAAAATGATTTTGAAAAAATCTAGGCCTACTAGATTTTGAGATAATGCACGCAACTTTCGATTTTCTTATGGACGCCATATTGGATTTTGCATTTTGAATTCTTCATAAAAATGCTTTTCAACCATATATCATATGTTTATAATCTGCCAATGAGAAAGTGTCAAATTACACAATTAAATTTATATCAAAGCAACCTTGACATATTATGTATTTTAATTAAATGAAAATTAATCTACAAATTAAACTAACTATTGAGAACAATATTATTGATTATTAACATAAATCATAATAATAAAAGTGACAAAAACAACAAAAATAAAATTTAATATTACACTGAATTTTACTATTAATTAATCAAATGCTCGAATAAACCTTCATTCTCCTGCAAACACCATCTGCATCGAGTTAGCACTGCATCACAAGAGTTCCTTATCATCTCGCATTTTGAATTCTTCATAAAAATGCTTTTCAACCATATATCAGATGTTTATAATCTGCCAATGAGAAAGTGTCAAATTACATAATTAAATTTATATCAAACTAGGCCTTTGCCAATCAACCATTTATTCAATTATTGCAAGAGAATGGAGGTTTATTCGAGCATTTGATTAATTAATAGTAAAATTCAGTATAATATTAAATTTTATTTTTGTTGTTTTTGTCACTTTTATTATTATGATTTATGTTAATAATCAATAATATTGTTCTCAATAGTTAGTTTAATTTGTAGATTAATTTTCATTTAATTAAAATACATAATATGTCAAGGTTGCTTTGATATAAATTTAATTGTGTAATTTGACACTTTCTCATTGGCAGATTATAAACATATGATATATGGTTGAAAAGCATTTTTATGAAGAATTCAAAAATGCAAAAATCTAATTATGGCGTCCATAAGAAAATCGAAAGTTGCGTGCATTATTTCAAAATCTAGTAGGCCTAGATTTTTCAAAATCATTTTGAAATCCTCCTACCTGTTACCCATGCTGGATGTAAATTTACAAATCCGTCTAATGACCTAAAATTTGTTTAATAAAATATAGATAATACTGTTTTAAGCATTTTAAATCTTATTTAATTAATTTTTAAGGCTTATCTTGATTCGTATTAGAAAACTATAAAGAAAAGTTATCTAAAATTGTGATTATACATTTTTCTATAAAGTTGATCGTTATTCAGATATTGAAAAAATGTGAATAAACCCTTAAATTTCACTTTAGGAATTCTTTGCAGTCAAGTAACGTGTCATATCAAAAAACTGTATAGAACATACTTAATTTATAATAGTCTCTATATGCCTGTATTTTTGTATCTTTGAAGTCTGCAGCAGTTTCATAAATATTTGATAAAAACTAAAAACTGCGGCAAGTAAACCCCTCTGGATATCTCTGCTAGATTTCTCTCAAAATCAGTTTTAAGAGAAATGAAATCAAGCACGTACATATTATAGTTCTGTAGTTATCGTGGATAATAACCAAACACGCGTACGGAAACGCGCACGCCACGCAAACGCGAACACGTACACCTACACGCAAACGTTCTCGCACACGCACGCAAACGCAAACGTGCACACGCACATCTATACGCATAAGCATACGAACGCGCACACGCGTACGTACGCGTGCGCGCATTCCGACGCGTACACCCATGCTACGCTCACGACCTCGTCCACGACGAATGCTATGCATTTTGGACGCCATATATTTTAATCAGAGATGTTACAATCGTTACTTATTTCGGTGGAAAAGCGTCCAAAGGCACAACAAATATCCAGTAAGTGAATGTTATACAGTTTCCATGACGACATAAGTTGTTAGGTCCCCTAGCCACCTCCGCGAAGTGAGAAGAGTTCGTTTTCATGTTTGGTCAAAATTAGGATAGGGAGCTAGAACGGGAACTATAAAAGGGCATTACTTTATGGTTAGACGAATAGAATGGTTTTGACCAATTCTTATCCCCTTCGATCTCCTGTAAACGAAAACGTTTATAATATCTAAACGGTAGATCATAGATACGTTATAGTTCCGAAACTATGCTCTTGACAAACCGTTTAGATCTGTTACTACACACTCACACACACAACCCCCCTCCTAAAAGTGAGTTCCTTTTCTAGTCATATTTGGTTTCCCACAAAATAGTGTTGAGGGCTTTCACCGTTTTCATGGTTCTCAAACGAAAGAGCTTAACAAAAGAGGCATTTTTCACCAACCCTCATCCTCTCATACCCCCGATAAGCAAGATCGGTCATATACCCGAAACGATAGATCGCAGATGTCATGCGACCACTGGTTGGAAAACATTCGACAAACCGCATCGAATTTTGACACTGCGATTACCCTCCCGGCCGGCCCCCTCCACGGTGAGACGTTTGTTTTTTCAATGGATTTAGTCTGCCCAGAAAATGGAGGTTAAGACGATTTTCGCATATATACCTTCATGGTACTCGAATGAAATTCCGAAAAGATAGATCATGATGTACTTGGATAACTGTTTACAAATCGCCGTTTTAACTGTAACACCCTTTAGCAACCTCGCGATAGTGATGAAGAGTTTAACTTTCCTTGGTGGTTTTTGGCCTTCCACAAACCTTTGATGGAGAGATTCTAAAAATGCACCAAGGTATACCCGCATGATACTTCTGATTATTGATTGATGGTGTCCTCCCAAGGAGTGACACGTTACCGTCGTTTATTCCATATAAGGAAATCGTATATAACTCGGGAACGGCAGATAACAGAAAATACATTAGTAGCACACATATACATTCACAGACACAGACACAGACACAGACACAGATACAGACACAGACACAGGCAAGACACAGAACAGACAAGACACAGACACAGACACAGACAGACAAGACACAGACACAGACACAGACACACAGACACAGACACAGACACAGACACAGAAACAGACAAGACAGACACAGACACATACACAAACACAGACAGACGGGGACAAGACACAGACACAGGGGAACGAAGACTGAAACGGAGAGGAACGGAAACAGAGACGGAGACACGATAGAGGCGCAGACGCAGACGCGAACTCAATAATAACAGACAGGCACGCACACCGGGCACATACGGGCACACACCCCACATGGGCGCGCGCACACACACGCACACACGCAGTCACGCACACGCACGCAATTCACGTAGCAACACACACAAAACCATACGTACACGACATACCACACGTACACGTACCGTCACGTACAGGTACCGTAACCCGCAGCACGCGTACGCGCACGCGCACACGCACACGCACACGCACACGCACCGCACACGCACACGCACACGCACACGCACACGCACACGCACACGCACACGCACACGCACACGCACACGCACCGCACACGCACACCACACTCACATCACACCACACATACACATCACACCACACAACACACACACACAACATCACACACCACAACACACCAACACAACCACAACACCAACAACACCACACCACACACCAAACACAAACACAAACAAAAAAACAAAACAAAAAAACAAATAAAAAAAAAAAACACAAAAAAACAAAACAAAACAAAAACAAAACAAAAAAACAAAAAAACAAAACAAAACACAAACACAAACACAAAACAAACAAAACACAAACACAAACACAAACAAAACAAAACACAAACAAAAACAAAACAAAAACAAATTAAAGTTGTCAAACGTTGTAGAATAAGGTAATAATGGATTTAGTTTAGTGAAGAAAAAGTTATTGTATAACCTTCTGTATCTATATGCAGATGTAGATTGGAAGGTAATAATGGTCGATAACATGTCAAGAGTCCTCAGTGAGTTATTTTCTGATATATATTTTTTCAAAACGTGAGATGTTATGAATCTTTCTTGTTCAATTTATTGAGTTCTTACGAAATATGAGAAGTTGAAATACGGCAGTTGTGACTCTGAATATAATTTTCTTAAATGATGTCTTTGTAAAAATAAATATAGGCCTTTCTCGAATACACAGCTCAAACACAGTAAGAAAATAACTAGAAGAGTCCCATTTTTAGATGGAAATTATTCTTATAGCTTTTTTGGTAATTTAAAACTATCTGTTAAATATAATAAATTTTGAAAGTTATCCCATATCTAGCGACTGATTCAAAGCAGGCAGGATAAACTTTCATAATTTAATAATTCACAAAGAGGTTTTTAGTCTAAAACAGAAAATTGGGTTGAGTGGTCACGAGCTCTTTCTAACGAAACCGACGATCTACTATTTAAATTTTAAGTAGTTACTTAGTTTTATTCAATATTACTTGCTTAAAACAAACGAAAACCATTTTGTATCTGCGTCACTTTGAAACGGTATCGTGTATTTTTTATCCAGGTTTACGTTGAACCAGCGTTTTTTATGACTCAGGGAGTTTGAACAATATAAGTAGCTAATTCTTGAATGCTATTTACATTAATAACATCAGCGTACATCGAAACGTCAGCAATGATATTACACGAGAAATCATTTACATATACAAAAAATAGAAATTCAGGAATGGAGGGAGGGGTTATTAGGAGCTGGTTATCAAATATTTCTGAAAGATATAAAAATACAATTATACCTATAGACGGATTAATGATAAACATAAATAGCTAGATCGAATCCGTAAAAAATAAAAATAAGTATTAAATTAAATACACAAATAACTAACTGTAATTCGCAAATCTAAATTAAAAATAATTAAATTATTTGGTCGTATACAGGGTGAATCTTTCTAATCCGCCAAAATTAAAATTAGAACTCATTTCTGCAGAAAATTATAATGGGTCCGAAATGTTTCCGAGATGGGTGTCAAAGTTAAAAAAAATCGCGTTTTCTTAATATCTTTCGACTGTTTCGAAATATTTCATGAAAATGGGTTTTTATGACAAATAAATTTTGGTCCATTTCGTTGTCGTTTCTAGAGGGGCCAAACGATTTCGACCCTTTAAATCGTAGCAATTTTTTTTACATGTATGCCATTTTGACTAGAAAATCGATTCTATCTTTTCTTCAAAAAGGTATATCTTAGTGATGTCGCTAGAAACCCATTCCGGAAAAATTTTAAAACTCATGATGCATACACATTTTCGGAGGGTATTTTTGACAGGTTTATCAATAGGAATTTTTAATTGTTACTTAACTTTTGTTTACTTATGTACTTATCTGTCTCTTTGCGTTCATTGATAATAAAATTTTAATAAAAATCCATAATTAAATACGATAGAATTAGACATACAACATGAAACTTTTAACATTAATTTTTTTTTTTTTAATGTCTTTTCTCGAAAGGGTTGCTTAGCGACTTCACTAAGATATACCTTTTTAGCAGAAAAGACAGGAGAATCTATTTTTTAGTCCAAAATGGCATACAGTGTAGCAAAAAAGTTGCAAAGATTTAAAGTGGTCGAAATTTGGCTGGTCTAGAAACCACAACTAAATGGACCACAAATTTTTTGTCATCCCAAAAACCCGTATACGAAATTTCATGAAACTATTTCGAAACAGTCGAAAGATATTGAAGAAAACGCGATTTTTTTTTTAACTTTGACACCTGTATCTCGGAAACGAAGCATTTCCGGACCCATGTACATATGAACTTTTTGCTTAGAATGATGAGTTCTAGTACTTCTTTCATTTTGGCGGATTAGATAAGATTCACCTGTATAAATAACAGCAAGTCCGATAAGTAGCACGATCTAATTTAAATATGATGTGATTGAAAATTATAAGTAAATTATATATATATATATATATATATATATATATATATATATATATATATATATATATATATATATATATATATATATATATATGTATAATTGCATTTACAAAAGATATGTCGACGACTGCATATTAGCTATAATTGATAATTACCACCTTCAACAACTACCACAACAAAATTCAATTTACAATAGAATAGGAGACAAGCAACGAAATTAATTATTTAGATTTACCACTAATTAAAACAAATAACAAAATAAAAACAAAATGGTTCACTAAAAAAACCTGGTCAGGACGATATGTCAATTTTGATTCTAATCATCCAAATCATCCAAAACTTACAAACCCAGAGTGCAGACCAGACACACTAAATAAAGTAAGAACAATATTAGTCGACAATAATTATCCACTGCACAAAATTAATGGTATTATTAAAAAAAGAACAAGACTATATAATGTAATTAAATATTATTATTAATTTTATTAAATACATAAATAAAAAGTTTACTCGAGTAGGATTTGAACCTACGCCTGTACTTTGCTAGAGTACCGCGCTAACCAACTGCGCCATCAAGGTTCAAGCTCCAATCGATGTAAATTTTGTCTTTATGTATGTAGAACTGATGTGAATTCTAATATATTATAAGACTGTATAATGCTCAAACACACAATACGCAATTACAGACTAGTGACACCGAATAACACAAAAATAGCATTAACATATGTACCTCATCTAACAGCAAAAATAAAATATAATTTAAACAAATACAACATTGAAGTTAGCAATAAAGGTCAAAACCCTTCACAAAAAATACTAATGTTGTATAAAAAATACCATGCGGAAATTGTGGAAAATGCTACATTGGAAACACCACGCAATTACTATGTAATAGAATTAATGGACATAAATACTCAAAAAATTGTACAATGGCACTAAAGAGACATGAAAAAATTGCAGTCGCTTCTTTGTCTATAATAGTATGAAAATTTTAGATCGGGAAATAAATACTCCAAAAAGAAACTTTGCGTATAAATGTCCACAAAAATAACACAGTAAATGATAAATCTGACATAGAACAGTGTAGCAAAATCTATTATAACTTATTGAATTTTCTTAATTTCAAAAATTGAAACGTACTACTCGATTAATGATATGAATTTTAACTATATATGTATTTTACATAACAAATATTTCTAACACTAGGTATTATTTAAAAATACCAAACTATAATTTTCAGGTAAAGTCTTAGTTTTCGACACACAAACAGTAGCTATAGTAAGTTTATCTTAATATAAATATTTTAATCAAATGGCCATTTTAATAATTGATTTGAAAGTTTGTGTATGATAATGTCAAAAAAATCATATAAATGCAATTCAGGTACGTACTAACAATAGTTTTAGGATTTTTTGTATATATATATATATATATATATATATATATATATATATATATATATATATATATATATATATATATACCGTGCCCAAGATAAGGATGCCCACTATGGGGATCTCGGAAACGGTAAGGGATGAAAGGTTGGTTAAATGGAACAAAAGTTACGCATTTGAGAGGATGTATTTATGGTCTTTGTAGAACTCGAAATCTCTTTTAGTTTTTGTGATATTTGAAAAAAATTGAATTTTCTGATTTTCGTTTTTATTTTTTTTTTTACCTTATTTGAAGAGCTATCAAGAAAAGAAGAGCACATTTTCATTGCCACTATTCTAGCTCTACTTAATGCTGTTATTCAATTTTTGATACAACGTTTCGTTTGTTAGCAACCATCATCAACTTTATTTTTTTAAATACACGAAAAAATTATTTTTGCCATATTTAAATTCTCTCCTTGATTCTGAATTCAACGATATATCACACTTTATATTTTTGATACGTTTCGGATGAGAAAATTCATATTCAATGTAATACATCGAAAACGTACAGTTAAAACTAATACTAGAAACATTTGAAAACTGTAAAATTATTATAAAATAATGTTTTCTCATTTTCTAATGCCTGTTGCGAATAAAACAATTCACAAGTATGTATTTAGTGAAAATACTATTAATTAAACAGTTAACATCTTCCGTCGTACTGATGCATTTGATAAAAATAAGTTGGCTTTACATTTTGTTTACCTACCTGTCATAATTGATTGTTGTCCGTATTACGTTTTTTTGGTGGTCTTTGAGTTAATTACATTTTGTGTTTACTTAAAAACAATATGGTAGGAGTACATTTTTCAAATAATGAAAAATTCGATATACTGACGTGTTACATTTTGTGTCAACGTAATTGTTCTAAAGCCGAAATAATGTATTTAAACAAATATTCAGATATATTCGAGTTCTACAAAGACCATAAATACATCCTCTCAAATGCGTAACTTTTGTTTCATTTAACCGACCTTCCATCTCTTACCGTTTCCGAGATGCCCATAGTGGGCATCCTTATCTTGGACACGGTGTATATTTATTTCATTGTAGATTTTAGAAATTCCTACTGCATATTTTTGATAATGTTACAAATTAGTAGCGAAACGTAAAATATAAATATATTACAACTAAACTATTCAATAATTTAAGAACCAACATTCAAAAGAAAATCAAAATTTATATATATATATATATATATATATATATATATATATATATATATATATATATATATAATATTATATAATATATTATTATTGTTATATAATTGTTTAGGTTTCCACTAGTATTAATATTAATTAAAATAGCCTATGTCTGGATTTTACTTGTCCCCTTTGTCAACAACAAAGTAATAAAATATTATGTATTATATTATTAGGAGCGCGTACATACTTATTCTGTTCTTTATTTATGACTGCCTAAGTAGATTTAATAATCTACGAGAAGTGCTAGATAGTAAAATCTGACAAGACTCAGGCAAGCACTAGGTATAATAGTATATAAAGCTATTTTTTTTTCTATTGAGGAAAATATCAACAAAATTTGAATCAAAACTGACTAAATTCATCTTTAGATGTTCGGGTTGGTAATACTCAAATGTCATATAATAATGTCATTATAGGTTAAAAACTTACAGCGCAATCAACACACATATTTATGTTTACAGTATAAATTGAATTATTTAATCGAATAAAACTGATCTATACACTTGTACTCATTAACAGTTTCTTATTAAATTAGATTCATAATTTAAGTACTTCAAATATCAAAGAAGACGTCCACAGATAAAATGTAGTATCCCATTGAGTTATCTTATAAAAAATGAAAACATATTGCAAAATATGATTGGATTATATGTTCTTTTAAAATGTTATCTGGAAAAAGTGAAATATTTGTTTTAAGAAAATACTTTAAAAATTACCTATGTATAGTGATTTTATTCTTGAACTTGACTTTCTTAAAATAATAACGTTAACTTTTTAACTTTCTGTCGAAGTTTACGCGTGTTATAATTTTTGATTTAACCTAGATCTAACCAAACGACATGTCAAAATATTACTACACCAGAAAAGTTACCAGAAACGATGCTTCTACGAGGCTTCTAAACGTACTACCAATGATGCGTTAAACAGTCTTTAGACATACCGAATTAGAAAAACATTTTTTCTGTCTTCGTTCTGTAATAGGGCATAATGCAGACCGCAAACTATGCGTTTCCGGCCTAGGCCGGCAAACATAATACTAAATTACAGTTGGTATTCGTTGTAGTGACAGAACTGATAGAATATTCGACATAATCGACATTTGACATAACAGAAAGCCTAATCGTGTTATCGTCTACGTGTACGCATCCGTTATAATGTTCGTATTAGTTCCGTATAAACTACAAAGTACATCCATAAATTATTATAAAGTCAACAAACCGGTAAGGTACCTACAAAATTCGAGTAATGAATAATTTCGCAAATGTATATTTTTAAATGGTTACTGTCAGTTGTCAGTATTGCCAACTTAATTTCAACAGGTATGAAATTTTAAAGAATACAATCTTGTTTATTGATTTTAATAACAATTGTTGACATCGCCACAAAAAATATTTTGTATCACTTTGCCCTAAAATGGTTTGCGTATACGCAAACACCCATTTTCTGCCCTACTATTCTTTTGCAACTAATTGCACCTAATAGTAAAAATTACGAAGTAGTAGTAATGCAATCATTAATATTAATGTCTTTTAACAAAGCATAAATTTACATTAATAATGAAAAACTATGTTTAACGGAAAATAAAATGTTACAAATATAGATTATTAATACGTACTGAATCTTGTATACGTGTTTTATGCAATTTAATTCCAATTGAACAGTAAAAATTTTACAATGTATAAAAAATAACATTGATTATATGTTTATTTTCTCTTGTAATCGTTTAGTAAATTTAAAAACTCTTCTGTACGCGAAATTTTGTATTTATTAAGATGATAAATTCAAGTTCTTCTGTTTGTAATCAAGTACTCTTAATTTAGAGAAGACTAATATCGATTATAACGACAGAAAGTTCTGTAAACTTTCTGTAATAATTATTAAGTTTTTAATTTAAAAAAATGATATAAAGCTTTACCTTTCCAAAGTAATCATAAATTTCAATATCCTCTTGTTTAATAGACGATTTTCTTCTTAATCGTACATAAGAATTCGCATTTTCAGTTTCACATTTAACATATTTCGCTTTTGGGTCGCTTAGTGAATTTTTAGAGTCGTACTCTTCTTCAACTGTCCATTGTGGTTTAACACGTACCACTCTACGATAATTTGTTTCTTCATTTAACATAATTTAGTGTGTATTACTGACTCTACACATCAAAGCCAATGAAGTATCGGGGAAAACTGAAAATTAATCACGCTATTACCGGTCTTGAATGAGATGGAATATAGAGCAGAATAAATAGATCTTTCGCTTTTTGATTAAATTACACTTAAAATTGTAGAGTCAATCACTAGAGCACTTTACAAACATTCATACCGTATTAGTAACTTTATTAAAATTGAATATCGACATTTGCTGTAATAACTGATAATACATATAACATCTGTTTATATAAAACAAGGAATATTAATTAAAAATAAAAGTGCACCAGACCATCGACGATAAGTTAAAAATTAATGAGAACTGAATATGACAATTTTCTATAATATCGAGCTTGACAGTTATTAGGGTTGAAGTGAACTGTGTTCCTCGGCTCTTTTGATTTCGCGCTTCAAAAGAGGTTTTGCACAGCATCCCCTTGTTTCTATGGCTACAAGTTACCTGTATTATCAGTGGCGTACTGAAAAGTAATAATTAAAACGTAGTTATCAAAATTCTTTTATAACTTTCTACAAGCAATTCGGAAAGTTCAAAATAAATAATTAAGATCCGAACTTTTTTGTTTTATGAAAACAATATTATGAAAACCAAATAAGTAAATGGGAAAAACCATGTATATTAAATTTCGCGTTTATTCTTAAAATTTTACGCTTAACAATCGTAGGAGTAATCCTTTTCTACAAATGAATATATTGTAAAGAGTAATGTTTATACAAACAACACGGCTGTTTTCTTCCGCTTTTGTGTTATACGATTCTTTATAAATGGTTATACTATAACAGCTGTATAGGAAATATCATGTAAGTTCATTTGCAAATCATCGCATCTGTTTTTTGTAGAATTGCCTATTTCTACATAAATACATGCTTATAACTACAACAATCAATCATACGTGAATATTCAAAATTCAACACATTTTTTTTTAAATAAGCATAAATTGTCCCCAATTTTTTATTTCATTCTAATCAGTATTTATATATTTAAAATTTGTTTGCAGAAAACTTTGTCATACCAAAATCGACCTAAATAATACATAACGTTCGCGTTCATATAAAATGTTAGTATTTTCTATTTTATCTCATTTTTAATACCAAACTTTTATTTATTAAAACTGAAAGCTGGATTGTATATTTTTGTGCCTCCGTTTATTAATTTCACTTTTAAATTTATTTATTGACAAAAAATGTAATATGGTAAACCCACGTATTTAAACTTTGGATAATGTATAAATGCCCATTTGATATTGCATAAAGAAAGTAAAGGGATGCTTTCATCAATTTAATATAAGCGTAGAAAATATAGCTGTTTCATACATATTCACGTTAATTGAAAAAATACTCGAACCATTCTAACATCATCGAGAGAAGAGAGATGACAGTACGACTGATACTTCCACCTTTAACCATTACTACCAGTAACCCTCCCAAAGCATATTAAAAATGCCTTTCCATCACACCTAACTATGGTAAATTTGGCTAAGAATTTGTTTACTAATTCCATAATAACGTGCAATGTGGAAATAATGTTCAAATAACGCTATTCAACTGGTATTGATTAATTAGGAATTAATTTTAGTAATACTGGAATATATAAACTATCGCTTTACTAAATTCAATTTTTACCTTTCAACCTATATATACAGGACACCTTCTTCTATATCTTCCGTTTGATATAAGCTAGATTAATAAAATTTGGAATACAGTTGTAGTTTAGTTGTGTGCATATTTTAAAATTATTCACGCGAATATAGGTGTTTATTTAAAGAGGACCAAATTATTATAAAAAAATTTAAATGGAACACCCTGCATATTATTACTTTTTTGAATTCTACACATTGTTCCTAACAAATTCGCAATATATTTCCCTATCCCTAAATATAGCAGTTTTTGAGTTATTTCGATTTTTCTAAAAAAAAAAATTGAAATTACAGAGTTAGCTTTGAAAATGTACCTTCTTAAACGTTGAAAAACAAAAGTCATTTAATTTATTTCAGAACAAGTACACAGATAGATATTTCTTATAATGTAAAGAAAATGTCATAATTGCATACAGGGTGCTTATAATTGACTTGCCAATCAGACATTATTCGAACTAGTAAAGGTTTACTTTTTCAAATATGTATATTATTCCGTTTTTGGTTTCTACATATTAACCTTTATCAATTCGATATAAAATTCCCTATCCCTAAATATAGCCGTTTCCGAATTATTTTCAATTTTTCAAAATGTATAAGGTTATTGGAACATTTTTTTAAATCCATGGCTTCGTATAAATAGAAAAAAAAACAGTGGAAAACAATTGTATTGCAAATTAAAAAACGCAACAGAAACTAATACACTATAATTATTAAAATTATTTCTAAAAATACAAAACTAATAAAATAAAAAAAATAATAATTTAACGCTAATCATTAGCGATAATGATTTATAATAATTGTTCAAAATGTTGTCCGTTTTCTCGGATACAGACCTGAAGTCGATCTTTAAAAGATTGTTCAACTCTACGCAACAATTCAGGAGTAATGCTATGAAAAGCCCGCATTATACGATTACGCATATCTTCGGCAGTGGTTGGTGGTTCCCCATAGACAATACTTTTTATGTATCCCCTTAAAAAGAAATCTATTCTTGTGAGATCAGGGGTCCTAGTTGGCCACCTCACAGGCCCATTTCGCCCAATCCATTTATTTGGAAAGACTGTATTGAGATAATCTCTTACATCTGCAGAGTAGTGAGCAGAAGCGCCATCATGTTGATACTACATTGTGGCTCTAATATCAAGAGTAATATTTTCTTCTTTTACTTCTCACCATTCAAGTGTCCATCAAAAAATAATTTATTGTGTTAATAAGTGTGGATTTTCTGAGGAATAATAATGAAAATTATGTGTATTAACAAATCCATTCTTATGAAATGTTGATTCGTCTGTCCATAACATATTATAAAAAAAATTTTGGTTTTGAGTATTTTTTTCTCTGGCCCAATTACAAAATCTTACTCGATGATCGAAGTCTGCATCGCTCAATCTTGGTGTAACTGAATATGATAGGGGTGTAAGCGATTCTTCTTTAAAAGACGGCCTACTGATCTCTCATTTATACCAACTATTTCACTTATGTCCTTTTGGCTTCTGTGGTGATCCTCTTTGATAGCAAGAAATCCCTCATTCACTATCTTCATTTGTAGAAGGTTTAACACGTTCATGTTTGGAGTAATTGGCACATGAAGTTGCAGTAAATCTACTCATAACTTTCTGAAACGATCTTGCGTTTGGATGTCTTCTATCTGCATATCTTTCAGAATAAATTCTGCTGGCCAATAAACAGTTTCTTTCTGCAGCACCCAACACGAATGTCATATCAACTAACTCATTTTGTGTAAAATTCATTTTATAAAAATCTTGATTACTAACAATAACACTCGTACATGGTTAACTACAGTTTTATTTATTTACATCAAACATTCAATTTTTATAAGAAGCACACTTGATTTTAAAATTTTACTTGAAATTGAAGTAAATATTTGTCAAATTCTCGTTAACATGCAATGCCTCCAGTACAAAAATTGTAATTAGTCTTCTATCATAATATATTAGTTTCTGTTGCGTTTTTCAATGTATAATACAATTGTTTTATGATGTTCTTTTTTATCTATACTAGGCCATAGATTTAAAAATGTCTAATAACCTTACATATTTTGAAAAATTGAAAATAATTCGGAAACGGCTATATTTAGGGATAGGGAGTTGTATGGCGAACTGATAAGGGTTAATATGTAGAAACCAAAAATGTAATAATATACAGGGTGTTTTATTTGAAAAAGTAAACTTTTAATAGTTCGAATAATGGTTGATTGGCAAGTCAATTATAAGCACCCTGTATGCAATGATGTCATTTTCTTCACATTAAAAGGAAGCTCTATCTGTGTACTTATTCTCATATAAATTAGATAACTTTTATTTTTCAACAGTTAAGGAGGTACATTTTCAAAGCAAACTCTGTAATTTCAATTTTTTTTAGAAAAATCGAGATAACTCAAAAACGGCTATATTTAGGGATAGGGAAATATATTGCGAATTTGTTAGGAACAATATGTAGAATTTAAAAAGTATATATATATATATATATATATATAATAATAATTTGGTCCTCTTTAAATAAATAACCTGTATTCGCATGAATAATTTTAAAATATGCACACAACTAAACTATAACTGCATTCCAAATTTTATTAATCTAGCTTATATAAAACGGAAGATATAGAAGAAGGCGCACTTGTTGCCGGACCCTATATATATATATATATATATATATATATATATATATATATATATTTTTTTAATTTTAATTATTTAATTTTAAATTTTAATTTACATACAGTCCGCGCGGCCAAAGAATGCCTGAACATTGGATGCGCATTCGTCCAACTTCAAGTCTCTTAAGCGCGGCATGTCAGTGGCGTCGCCACCAAAAGCGTGTTCCGTTTATTATCATGTATTACAATAATTAATTATTTATTTCTGTTATTAATTTACATACGTACTTGTTAATTTAACTTTATTGCAACAAAACGACAGTGAACCATTTTGTGCCCTATGTGAATTTTAAAGCTCATAATACTCAAATTTATTAGACAAATATCTATAAACAGCAAATACGTTCACAATACATAGTAAAATAAATAAGTAGTTTTGCGGCGCATGTAATGCTAATGGCATTTCCTTAAATTCTCATTAAAGAAATCCTAATAGTTGACATTCCTTAGTATCATTAAATGATTGACGTACAAGTCGAAAAACTGGTGATAAATTTGGAGGACGATTCAGACACTGAAAGTGGCTGGTCTAGTGATGAATGAATTGATGATAAAAATTGATTACCTAAGAAATATCATAATTTTTTTAAATCCTGAATAATACTCTTAAAATACAGCCTATTCTGTTTCTATAATTAAACATCGAACTTATACTTTTTTGATTTTCATAAACAATTAAACTGTTGTGTTCATTTGTAATTCAAATATAAAATTGATTACTTGTCAACATGGTTATTTTTTTATTTTATAAATGTTTAAACTATTACTGTTCATATGTAATTCAAATGAATAAAATATTTTAAAATGTCTTGTGGTTTGGTGACGAATAATAGAAAACGCGACACCGACGCCACCATGGGCGTAGCCAGCAAAGGGCAGGGAGGGGCAACTGCCCCCCCCCCCTGGAAGAGCAAAAATAAATGAAATAATTTTTAAATTTTAATAAACAAAAAATTAAATCTAAAATATACATATTTTCCTGTTCTGCATATTTTTTTCGTTATCTGTTATTAGTTTAATTTAAGTATAATTAAAATCTCAAAGTTTTGTTTTCATTTGCCTTTTATTTTTATCCTAAAATTTTACATTTTGAACGACCATGGACCATGGTTTGCCCCCCCCCCCCCTGGTATAAATCCTGGCTACGCCCTTGGCACGCCACTGGTAATGCTTTCAGTCGCTATTGCGTTAACGAGTGCGGCCGAATGCACGAACATCCATGCGCGATACGAGGCATTCTTTGGCCGCGCGGACTGTACAATTTGTACAATCAATGATCTTTGTTCAAATAAAATATTTCCTTCTATAGTTTTCTATAAACGTCGCTTTCGCAAATAAATTTAAAATCAGTCATAAGTACAAAAAGTTGACTGTGATCATTAATAAATAAAGCTACTGTACACCAGTACTAATAAAAAAGACATACAAATTAAGTCTAAATCGAATGAGATTTGCTCCCTCGGTAGAGTAGCGTCCACCCCCAACATTTGGGGGTGGAAGATTACACCTATACTGTTGATTTAAGTAAAAATCGTATAACAGATTATTGTAGTCAACAAAGAGGAGAATCTTGTAAAAATATTTTTGCATATACAGGGTGTACCATTTTCGAGTACTACACTAAACTTGTGTTTTTTAATGGAACACCCTATATATTTAAGTTCTTGACATTTCTATGTAAAAAAATTAGTCAATTAAACAGGCTCCTGTTCAGCCATCTTGAAAGATAGCGAAGTGAAATTTTGGGATTTGTTTTTCCAATCTGTCTAGTTTTAACTTTTACATTAAAATTCAGACTCTTTTCTTGCATATACAGGGTGGTCCATTTTGCTCAATGTTATTTTTCTCATTTTTTTTAATGGCACACCCTGTATTTTATAACTGATTTGAATACCATTTTTTACGGGCTTTCAATAGATACACACTTTTTACTACCTATTCCTAAGTGTTTTTGAATTATTTAGTGATAAAGTTGAAAATTGTAAACATTTCTTATTTTTGTTGAATTTGTCACAATATAAAATAAATAAAGACAATTGCTATAAAACCGTGAAGCTATAGGTTTATGACATAATTCAACGTTTTGCACTATAAAAGAGCAACGCTTAAAAATTATTTACTCGTAGAACTGCTTAACTATAAATTTTAACTTTAAAATGGAAATAAAGAACAAAATGAATTACAAATTTTACATTAAATGTTCAAAAATGTTTCCATTTGCAGCAATGCACATTGTCAACCACCTAGTAAAGGTTGCTTGGACATTTTGAAGAGTGCTTCTTCGAATACTTCGAAAAGTCTCAGTAATTCGAAGTTTCATATATCCTTGTGTAGTAGCTAAATCCCTATACACCTTCTATTTCACATATCCCCACAGAAAAAAGTCTAGCGGAGTGAGATCGGGTGATCTCGCTGGCCAAACAATAGGACCACCGCGACCAATCCGGCGATCTTCGCGCCAATTTTTTCAAAACCGACGTACTGGATTATGGTAGTGCGGCGGGAATCCATCATGTTGGTAATACATAGCTTGCCCAGTATGTAGATTCACATTTTCAAGCAACTGTGGCAAATCTTCTTGAAGGAATTGCAGATATCTTTCGCCTGTCAGGGAACCATCGAAAAAGAAAAATCCTATTACATCAGTATTGATAATACCACGCAACACATTCACAGTCTGGTAATCTACTTCTCGTATCCAGTGTGGATTTTCAACGGAGTAATAGTGACTATTATGTTTGTTAACGACTCCTATGCTATTAAAACTTTCTTCGTCGCTAAATAGCACAAAGTCAACAAAATTGGCTTGTTGGTTAATTGTGTCCAGAATAATATTGCAAAATGCGACACGAGTTGCGAGATTTTGTGCTCGTAGGCTTTGATGCAAACACAAATGGTATGGGTGATATTTATGTTAGCTTATAATTCTTTGTATTGAATCTACTTGTACCGCAATCTGACGATCACTTACCTGAGGATTTTCTTCTAAATTTAATAAAACTGTCAATTCGTTTTATTCGTTTGCAACTGAACGACTTTCTACATCTCTTTTTTTGTATATGACATTTCCTGTCGCTTCAAATCGTTCTCGAAGAAGTTGAAACGCATGTCTAGCTAAAGGGTACTTTGTTTATAAATCCTGGATGTCAACAAACAATTCCTTTCAGCTTGTCCCAAAACATAGATCATATTAATCAGCTCTTCTTTTGAAAATTTCATTGCATGCTAAGCAAATAACGAAGTCACTATCAGATAATTAACTGACAATTCTTCACGAATTATTTATAATAAGTGGCCTTCATTTGTTAAGCTGTTAAGAAACAGAAAAAGACAATCGAGAACAAAGCTACTGCTATTCATTGTATTCTTTAATTCCATTTTAAAGTTTATAGTTATGCAGTTCTGCGAGTAAATAATTATTAAGCGTTGTTCTTTTATAGTGCAAAATGTTGAATTATATCATAAACCTATGGCTTCACGCTTTTATAGCAATTAGCATTGTTTTATTTTTGTTTTTCTGTGAATTATGATATTGTATTTATTTATTTTATATTGTGACAAATTCAACAAAAATTAGAAATGTTTACAATTTTCAACTTTATCACTAAATAATTCAAAAACACTTAGGAATACGTAGTAAAAAATGAGTATCTATTGAAAGCCCGAAAAAATGATATTCAAATCTGTAATAAAATACAGGGTGTGCCATTTAAAAATATGAGAAAAATAACACTGAGAAAAATGGACCACCCTGTATATGCAAAGAAAATATTCTGCAATCTGAATGTAGAAGTTAAAACTAGACAGATTGGAAAAACAAATCCCAAAAATTCCATCCGACATCTTTCAAGATGGCGGAACAGAAGCCTACTTAATTGACTAATTTGTTTACATAGAAATGTCGATAACTTAGGAACCGTTAGTCGTAGATCCATAGTACCTTATATCATTTTGCTCAGAATTTAACAGAGAATTCAAATATATAACAATATATAGGGCGTTGGTCCCTTTTTCTTCGACGGTGTTCTAAATTGGAATTTGTACTTGAATTTCCTGGATAATAAATGATTTGGAATCCTTGAAGACATCCCGCTCGCTCATTTTAGGCACATGCATTTTCACACCGTGCCCGTGTAGTAAGGAAGTGGCTTAATAATGCATTTGTTGAAAAGTGGATAGGAAGGAATGGACCAACACGATGGCCAGCGAGATCTCCAGATATTTCCCCGCTTGATTTCTTTTTGTGCGGGTACGTCAAGGAAAAAGTGTATGCTGAACTACTAACCAATGCGGCAGATATGAAAGATATAATCCGAAACGTTTTTGCAACTATTAACCCAGTAATGTTAAATAGGGTTAAAATTATTTTCGTCGCAGAATTAAAATTTGCTTAGAACAAGGTGGTAGTAGACATTTTGAACATTTATTAAAATTATTTTTATTTTTATTTTAGCTCGTAATTTTGTTTTTTGTGTTTATGTATTTTTCTAGTTAATAAATAATGTTTTATAATGTGAATCGTTTTTTGTTTACTTCCCATGGGTTACTAGATAATACAAACTAAAACTTGAAAAATACATCAAATAATCAGAAATTGTGAAATTAAAAGAAATCTATCGAAGATAGATATAAACTAATTTATATTAGAAGACAGGTAAAAAAATTCGGCATTTGATGCAAAAATGAACAAACTTCAGAAATTTTCCTTATTACACCCACAATCTTACGGGTTATCATAAAGTAAGGGATATATTTCAACTTATATTTTTAACAAATAAAATTAATAACAAAAAGAAAATGGAATCTAGTTGCTTAATAATGGGATTTCTGATGTCAAACACTTGTTACCGCTATTGTTCGTTATGACCTCAATTTTGTTGTTGTAAAATTACTAACGGTTCTTCCCAATTGTATACAGCATTATTCAAAATTTCTGGTTGAATTGCACGAATTTGTTCCCTAATACTATCCTTTAATTCGTTGTTGGACGTGTTCTAAACACCAAATATTTTAAATATCCCCACAGCCAGTACTCCGCTGGGTTAATATCAGGTGACCTTGGTGGTCATACATTTGAAAAATGTCTACTTATACAATCCTAGTTAACAAATCTTTAACTGATCGGTACATATGCGGAGGTGCTCCATCCTGCATAAAAATCATGTTTTCAATTCCTTCGTACTCGTTTTGCAACTGTGGAATTGCATAATCCCTTAACATTTGCAGGTATCGTTCACTAGTAACAGTTACAGATACGGCTTCCCCATTCTGTGTTTCCTCGAATAATAATAATTCAAACAGCAGTTGTACCTTATATGGATACATTTTTTGGATTTTTCGTAAAGTTTCCAAACCGTGTTGTATGGCATTTGCAATCGTTTTGATATCGCATTCACAATGTTGATTCCTAGCGGATTAGTATTGGCTACGTTTTGATTTTCTTGAAGAACTTCTGCAACTTGAACATCACTCATCCTTGATCTCCTGATCTCGGAAGGTCAGCTTCTTTCAAATTTGCTAATCAAGTTACGGTACGCCTTCATTTGGCACGGCCCTGCTTTCAAACCCATTTTTGTACGAAATCTTCGTAATCCAGCAGGGTAATTTTTACCGCATTCATAATAACATTACACTAAACCAATTCTTGTTTGGAGATACATGTTCAAATTGTTACAATTTACGTTTATGAGAGTTTTATTTTCAAAACAATTCTCTCAATTACCATATTTTCGTTTGACACTTATATCATTCTTTTGTTTTTCATAGATACACTAAAATACCATTATGTAAGGTACTAGATTCCATTTACTTTTTGTTATTAATTTGACTTATTAAAAATATATAATAAGTTAAAATTTGTTCCTTATTTTATGATAACTATATATATATACATATATATATATATATATATATATATATATATATATATATATATATATATATCAAAATATGTATGTATAGTGCGTTCGTAACGTAGCGGATAAATTCAATTAAAATTCGAATGGAAGTTTAGGAAAAAAACATTCGGACCCGTAGATTTTTATTTTCAATTTAGAATTTTTTTACGTAAAAGTAAAACAGTTGTGGATTTTGTTAAAATTATTTTAATTATTTGCACATTAGGAATTTGTGTTTAGTTTTTTGATAGTAGACAGTATTGTTATCGTCAGTTTATCTACAGTAACTATGATGATAAATAACACCTGCAAAGCATGCATCATATCACTATCGCTACATCGACATTTTACAACTTTTGGCCAAGTTTCGCCAAGATCGGCCATGATGTCTGGATGTCTGCGTGTGGATGTATGTTAGTATCCACGATAACTCCAGAACGAAAACACCACCGTACTTAAAATTTGGAATCTAAGCTTGTTTTAATTTCGCTTGGAGCTGATTAAATTTTGGGTGAAATTCAGCGGCGGAGAGGGGAGTTGATTAGGGGCAGTTTTTGGTTTTTATAAAATATTTGTAAAACAGCTGCATATTTCAAAGATATAAAAATATCTAGACATAGACGTTAAACATAGCGATTAATTATGTTCTATGCAATATTTTGATACGATGCGTAGTTTAGCAGCAAAAAAACTGCTAAGGTAGAATTTAAGTGTTAGTTCAACAGTTATCAATATCTGGATAACGATTAATTTTATAAGAAAAAGTGTAGACATATTTTTTTAAAGAAATAGTATATTACATAACGAGCTACGAAAGAGGTAGATATCGCACAAGCGGGAATATTTACACGAGGGTCCGAGTTTGAGAATCCCGCGAGTGCAGGATAGACACTTTCGTGCGACCTTAATGTACACTATTTTTCCTACGACCATGAAAAAAAATACAGTCTCCTTAATGTTTTATTGATCTCAAATTAAACAATTACAAAATATACTTTAATCTAATATTTCAAGTTTTTCATTAAGAAATCATAATCATGCCCTAACATACAGTGTATTTCGTAATTATTATGATTATAAAGACGATTACCTCAATATTTAAACTTGTCATAAAATCATAAAAGTCAAATAATTCGAAATCATTATGATACTGCCATCAGCTTGCTCATACTATTTATATGAATAGCAGTAAGCGTGGCGACTTTGATGGCGACCGAACTCCCTGTCAGGCCGATGACAACTGGTAATTGCTACGGTAACTATAGAAAAGCAATGCGAAGTAAAAGGCACACGTGTTTTTTTACTTTCGCATTGGGTACAATGAGAAAGTGAAACGCGTTCCATTGTGTGAAAGTATTATTTTCTGTACGATTAATTGTACCATATAGTATACTATATTAGTGTAAATAGTAACATTAGTTCCATTTCGTATTAAAACGCGAAACCGAATTAATGCAGAAAACATTTTCCTGTCGCACTTTATTTAACATCCAATATTAAAAGTTATTATTCCCTGATAATTAAATTAAATACTTCCGTATCTAATTAACCAGAACCCGGTACGCCTGTAGTTTGTTTATTTAAATATCATACATCGTAGTAAGTTATATTTTTATATCACAAATATAAAAATTCAGTTAGTAGGTAATCTAGGTAAAGGAATACGTTTATTTTGTCTGAAAGCAAAACCATATATAAGAATAGTCATGCGCATCACGGTTACCTTAAAGTATCGATTATTTTGTAACTGACCTTCTCACAAACGCCAGCGCCCACGTTGACTTATACTACCTTACGTAATACCGGTAACATTCCAGAACAGAGCCTATAACTCCTGTTTTTAGTCAGGACCGACTTTACAATTCTTCTAAATAAATTATAAAAGTCATTTTTGTCCGGATTTTTGTATAAATTGCCTTCAATTGAACAACAATAACTTCTATTTCCACAGAAACGTCTCAGCATCCAGTGAACCGACCACCTGCCATCCAAGGGTGTTCATTCTGAGTGGGCGACCCAAGGGAAGAATTGTACATATTTTATCCTTTTTATTTTTGCGGTTAGTTCATATAGTTATCAATAGTTTAAGAGTGAAATATTTAGCATTGTACGAAATAGGACAATATACGTTTAAACCATTTTACTCTAATTATTCAAGGTGAACAGTGTTAAGCCTAAAGATCCCGTATTTACGAACCACCTCCGTCTTGTTGATAGTATGAGGCCACCTTATTAGAACACTATTTACCGTAAAGGGGACCCTGGCAAAGGGGCGAAGACCCTAACACAAGTTCCTATACCTGTCTTATGTGATAGTACGAGGGCCCGCTTATTAAAATACTATTTATCATCAAAGGGGCCTCGACGAGGTGCCGAAGACCCTAACATAATACCTGTTTTATGAGATAGTATGAGGGCCCACTGATTTTATAATTTCCCGCCATAACGACTACGCGTGCACGACCAATCAGCTGAAAGGGGCGCGTAACCTAGTATCCAATCAGAACACAGCGCCTTACGCCTCCGATCAGAGCACAGCCTGGGCAGAATCTAAGGACCAATCAGAAACCAGCGAGGCGTGGTATGCCATTAGGTCCTCCAACCAGAACGATCAGCCTGAGGCTGTATGCGCGCGCCCGACCAATCAGCTGATAGTGGGCGTAGCCACGTAGAGGTGGGAGATCACGTGACTACCCCCACTCCTACTACGCACCACTTTTAATTGTGACATCATAATTAAATGCCTACTTTCGTAATGAACGTATTATAGAAGAGGTTGCATAATTATCCTAAAAAAATTGTTATTAAAATTGTTTCATTTCTTATAATTTCCATTTTGTAGGTTGGAAGGTCGTGTGGTGTTCCACACCGGTTATTTTCTTTAAACAGAGAAACACTTATTTACTAAGGATTGTAGTAACTAACTGTTGGAATATCAAGATATTTTGTTTACGTGTTGTTTATTGTATTTTTGATGTAATCATGTAACAATTTATTTATTATTAGAATCTGTATAAAATAAAACATGCTGTCAACTTGGGCTAGTTAAAAACGCATTTTAATATATATTTCCTTTTGCTTTAATTAGTTACTACAGGTTATGCGCCCGGCTCATTTACCATTGCAAACGCTACCGCTAGTTTTACCTTTTACAATCGGTCATAATCGGTTCCCGTGTTTTTCTGAACAAAATAACGCCTTTTTTTTACAGAAATAAGTTGTGAAGAGGAAAGATGGACAAAGTCAGATGGTATAACTTACAGAAGTTTAATGAAACTAATTTTGATTTGTGCAAATATCCAATGGAATTCATTTTCAAAGCAGAAGGGTTAGCTGTAATTATGAATGAAGATCCACACTTTCAATCACAAGAAGAGAAAGAAACGGAGGAATGGGAAGGTGTAAATGCTATGACAAACTTCAAATGGTAATTTCCTAATATTTTCCCTAGCCATATTTCATAATTGTAAATGAATTCGTAATTTTATAAAAGTATGATTAACACATGAAAAGTTCAAATCGATTTACTTCGAAAACGGTACGTCGTAGCGACTTCAGACAAGAGTATCATTCTTTCATGAAAAAATCGAAATTTTTTAAATTTTATGTGAAAATTGCGAAATTTTGAAAAATAAAAAATTTATGAATAACAATGTCCAATGCCCCGCCCAAACGACCCGCTTATGAGTAATAACTAAAAGATCATATTCACGCCATACGATTGGGCATATTCCATTAAATAAATGTACAGAACGCTATCATTTAAAGGGAAACCATTTTGATGATATTTGAATTAAACCGATCTTAGGGCACCAATTTCCAAGAGCTCCAGCTCTCTTAGGAAATATTTTTGTATTACGGCAATTTACGTTAAATCGACACAAAATCTGCAGTTTTATTTTGTGAAAAGTGTTTGTGGACACCCTGTATATAGAATTTACATCAGTTCTACATATATAAAGACAAAATTTACATTGATTGGGGCTTGTACCTCGATAGCTCAGTTGGTTAGAGCGCTGCTCTAGCAAAGTTGTTGTCGTAGGTTCAAATCCTACTCGAGGTAAACTTTTTATTTATGTAGTTAATAAAATTAATAATAATTTTTAACTATATATTTACTTTTAAACTTATTCGTTCCTAGTACGTCATTTAACGCGAAAACGGATAAAAGCAAATGCTCCGATAAAAAAAGAGTTATTCTTGCATGTTACTTTTGGCATAAGAAGCGTCATTTGAAGAAATTGTGTAGAAAATTTGTTACAAAATAGAGAAGATATACAAATTCTGAAATGAATGCTAAACCGAATTGTCAGAATGCAGCTTTAAATGCTGAAGTGAGCAATATAATTGCTGATGGGCATGAAGATATTTGGCTTACCGATAGTGCGGCATTTAAACATATGACTGGAAATCGATAATGGTAGTTTATGCTCATGACATAAGTACAGTCCAAGTATTGGCAATAGTAAATGGTAAAAATGGTAAAAAAAACTAAAATACTTAGAAAATATAGTATATGTATCAAAGTTAAAAAAGAATATGTTTTCATTGGGAGCAGTTGTTGCTAAAGGATTCAATGTGCCATTTGAAAATAATTGCATATATGTCAAAAATTCTAATGACCTAGTAGTTTTAGGTGTGAAGATGTCCTATCTCTGTTACACAATGCTTTTTGAGCAACATAATGATCACCAAATAAATGTCACCGAGACAAATTCGGTTATGTTATGGCATGAACGCATGGGCCACATGAATTTTGAAAAGTTAAAGGACATGGCTAACAAACGTTTAATTCCAGGTTTAAAGATTGGAAGTAGAGAAAGACATTTTTGTGAAAACTACCATGTTGGAAAGCAACAAAAGAGATCGTTTAAAGAAAGCCCCCACAGATGTTTATGGGAAAAATTGCGACATCTCTTGGTGGATCTAATTACTTTGTTATTTTTAAGCCTTAAGCTCGTCGTATCGCTTTGCTTATTTTATCAAACACAAAAGCGCTGTTTTTGCTAAATTTCTCGAATTTAAAAGTTTGATGTAGTAGGCCTTGTATTTTGAAGGAATGTGGCACGATTTTCTCCAAAAAGAGAGTTTATCAACCTCTACGATTAAAAAAAAATCCGGTATTTTACAGAGTGACCCGAAAACAAATGGAATGGCCTGGAACACCTGATATACCTAGCAAAATGCGTTTTTCTCGAAAATATGCTCGAAGGGGCCAAAAGGTATTTTAAACTTGTAGTCTTTTGAAATAGTTTAGTTCTATGTACAGCGTAGTACGTTGAGCAGACCAAAGAGGGCGCCTTTTTTGTAAATAAAAATTTTAATGTTACATAAACAAAGTTTCCAAAAAAATTCAAATAAGGTTTTAATTGTGAAGATTGATTTATTTTAATATTACGTAGAAGGCATTGAAACAATTGATTTAATGTCAGTTACGTCAATATTGCTGTAGGTAAATTTGATGCTTGTGCTTCTTCTGTTATCTGAAATCTAAAAGAACCTTAGTAATAATGTCCCTTTCGGAAAAGGATCGCATAGAAATTCTTATCATGTATGGTAATGGAAGAAGAACTGCAGTGGAAGTTTGCGCTTCTTTAATGAAGCTCATCAAGATCGCCCGCCTCTAGCACGTTCTACAGCTAGTGAAATTTTAAGTAAATACAGAGTACGTGACAAACCTATAACTGACCGCATAACATACGATGCTGACACAATACATGACATGACATGACAGTTAAAGAAAATCCACATTCTAGTTCCCGTCAGATTGGTTTGGATATAAATTTAAGTCATACTACAGTGCTTAATATTATCATAAATTTCACCCTTATAAAGTTATACTGACTCAAGAATTATCAGAAGATGAGTTTGTTAAAAATATTATTTTTTCGGATGAAGTTACATTTTGCCTTAATGGTACTGTCAATAGACAGAACTGTAGGTATTGGGCTTCACAGAATCCCCAGTGGATGAATGAGTCATACACTCAGCATCCAAGAAAAGTGAACGGTTGGACAGCCATAGTCAGAAACAGAATTTTTGGTCTGTATTTTTTTGATGACAACTTGACAGGCGCAAGGTATTTGCTATTATTACAACATGATTTTATTCCAACGCTGACTGCTCTTTACACAAATGCAAATGAACCAGACATACCTGACAGTAGACTTTGGTATCAACAGGACAGTGCAATAGAATGGCCGCCTCGTTCCCCGGATCTGCCCGTTTTGTTAGATGAGTTGCCGTTAAATATTAGGCAAACCATTTTAGTAGGGAAGTACGGTTGTTTTGGGCAAAACTTCTCCGAATAGATTGATTGGCCGAAATGGTTCAATGCAGTGGCCCCCAAGGTCACCGAATCTCACTGCATGTGACTTATCTTTGTGGGGCTACATGTCACTAGTTTTGGAACTCCTGTAGAAATCATTGAGGAGTTAATTCGGCGGATAGAAGAGGTTGCAACGACTATTAGAAGAAAGCCAATTCGTTTATTTCGGGCGGTGACCGATCTATGGATGCATCGCGCTCAACTATGTGTAGAACAAAATGCAGATCATTTTGAACACGTTATTTGAATTAAATTAAGTTTTGTATACATACATATTTTTTAAAAGTAAGTTCAGTTGTTATTTAGAAATTTAGCCAAAACTCAAACTCAAAAACTGTTTAAACTTGTTTTCTGGTAAAAATCACCTATGTGATAGTTCCAATTCAATTTGATTATCACTTGTCATAAAACTCGTACTTGAAATTTTGAATTTAACTCATTTAAGTAAAATTAGAAAAATGCATTAAAACGGTTTTTACTTTTTTTACTCGAAACCTGTGCATCGTACCAAAAAATGCATTTAATAATAAAACAGCTTTTCTTTTTAGAATTACACAAGCAATTCAATAATAATTTTTATTTTCAGAAAAATCAGTGGCGTACCATTTTTTTTCAAGCATATTAAATAACTTTTTTTATACGCGCGCCACTGGTAAACCCAAAAATATTTATTTATTAAAGAATTTACCTCCCACGTAGCTATTGACACCTACAAAATTTTGTTTAATTATCTCAAGTGGTTTGGCAGTTTTAAATTTTTTAAATAAAACTGACACCCCGTATCTCCGTTGGTGTTGGTATTTCGAAAAAGCGGCAAAGAAAGGAAATATTGATATTGATCTTTAGGTTTTTGCCGCTGCTGTATGTACTGCTGGTTTCTCGGGTGTTGATCCGCGTAGCTCTTCTGGTCTCCAAAAGACCGTTTGTTAAACGTTTCGCAAAGTCTCATTTAATCTCAGGTTGGTAACTGTGTCTGCTTAAGTAACTCGAAGCAGACAGACAGACAGTTACCAACCTGAGGCTAAATCAGATTTTCGAAACGTCGTACATAAAACCAGCAGTACATGTATGTATGTATGTATGATCTATATATATATATATATATATATATATATATATATATATATATATATATATATTACATATACACAGTGTCCGGAAAATGAAATCTCTATTCAGATAGAAGACGAAAAAATAACATGACAAGGTCCTATAAATTTTTTCCTCCAGACTCCTACGGAGATGTATAAAGGACGCCGCTGGAAACAAGTTTTTCTTGAATAACTTTTAAAGTACTTGATATAATTTAATAAAAATTAAACATATTAATTATTTAAAAAATGTTGCAAACTTAAGTGAGTTTATTGACCCACGAGGTACAATTTTATTTCTTGTTCATTTTATTTATCTTCACTCAAAAAAAAACATATGTCAAACATTCCTGATACGAAATAAATAAATCACCTGCATTGTAGAACTTGACATTTGTCACATCGCTGATACATTGATCGACATTAATTTACTTTAAATTTACTGATTTTTGAATTTCGTGGTGATTTGAATTGTAAACTTATTCGAAATATGGAATTAACTTTTATTGAATATGCAGATATGCATCTCATGTATGGTCTTGCCTCTTGCAATGCTTTGGAAGCAAGAAGATTATATCACGAGAGATTTCCTAATCGTACTATTCCAAATCAGAAGACATTTCAACGAGTTGATCAACGTCTAAGAGAGAATGGTGAGTGATTTCGGTTACTAAGGTAATAATATTGACTTTCTTTATAACTTTAGGAATGTTTAAGAAAAAAAGTACTGATGCTGGTCTGACAAGAACAGTGCGTACGGTGGACTTAGAGGAAAATATTTTGAATGCTGTAGATGGTACTCCTTCAACGAGCACTCGCAAATTAGTCGCACAATTTAATAAGCCGAAAACAATAATTCATGAAGTTCTTCAAGAACAGCTGTTATACCCATATCATTTGCAAAAGTGCATGAATTGATTCCTGAAGATATTCCTCGTAGAATGCAGTTCGCAAACTGGCTATTGGATCAGCAACGAAATAATGAAAACTTCATTAGCACTATTCTTTTTACAGATCAAGCAGCTTTTGCCTAAAATTGTATCACGAATTTACACAACTCACACGTATGGGCTGATGAAAATCCTCAGACAATTATTGTTTCGCATCATCAACATCAGTTTCAATCAAATAATATCTGGGCAGGAGTCATTGGCAATTTATAGATTGAATAGACGACTTTATTTGGAGTTCCTCCAGAACGCTTTTCAGATTTAATAGACCTCTTGAAATCCGCCGAAACATGTACTTTATGCACGATGGGGCACCACCTCATTTTAACGTTGCTGTGCGGAACACTTAAATAACGTCCACCCAAACCGTTGGATAGGTAGAGGTGGGCCTATCGCCTGGCCTCCTAGATCTCCCGACCTGACGCCTTTGGATTTTTACCTGTGGGGACACCTAAAAACCTTGGTGTATTCCAGTCCGGTTGATAGTAGGGAGCAGCTTCTACAGCGAATCACGTTTCATTGAGATGTGCTAAGGAACAATGTGGGGTTATTGTGGCGGGTACACCAGTCCTCAATTCGTCGTGCTCGCGAGTGTAACAGACTTCACGGAGCCCATGTTGAACCCACTTATGAAGTTTTTAATTAAGTGAAAATGAAACATAAATTCGTTTATTATTTTTTTTTCTCGAAAATAGCTAATTTCATCGATATTAAACAAGTATACCTTTTTTTAGGTAAAGGTTCAAGCTACTCAAAAATATTTTTTTTAGATCTTTATCATACAGGGTGTTAAAAATTGAGGCGTTAAGGTGTACAACTTAGTCCATCCCTGGTAAACTAAACAAGCTAAATATGTTTCAAGGATACTATTTTAAGAGGCCCTTACTAGTGGCATCATACTGAATTTTTATGAAATTATGTCAAGTACTTTAAAAGTTTTTCAAGAAAAACTTATTTGCAGCAGCGTCCTTTAGGGGCTCACATTTCCGTAGGGAGAGTCTGGAGGAAAAAAATTTATTCAAACTTGCAATGTTATTTTTCGTCTTCTATCTAAATCGAGATTTACATTCTTCGGACATTCTCTCTCTCTCTCTCTCTCTCTCTCTCTCTATATATATATATATATATATATATATATATATATATATATATATATATATATATATATATATATATATATATACAGGTGTCTGTGAAAGGTCTTTACAACAGACCTACATATTCCTTAGACCAAAAGAAGGCGATTTAAGTAAACATAGTACAAAGTTGCTTAGTTTGGGCGCTATACGGCCCTGAAGTCACAATTTTAAAATCGTTTTTTATAAATTTCAAACACCTTATGCGTTTTTACCTAAATCTGGTGCGTTGGCATAGTTTCATGGGGCAGAAAAACCCATACCAAAATTATGATTACCATCAATCCATATGCGTAGAACTTGGGTTTTTTAATAATTACACATTTTAAATTTCTACGCCACTGGAAGAAAAGGGGTTTAAGTATAAAATTTAGATTGCGTAACTTATGTACTACAAAAAAGGTACTCTTGATAAACCTTGATAATTTAAAAAATTATTTAAAATTGTACCAGATCTTCTTTACATAGTACATAACGTAGATAAAAATGAGATTAGTTTACAAACATGTTTATGATTTTCGGCGCATTCCGAATGCGTTTTCTGTTATTAGCTACGTTTTTGTTGTTAGTAATTTTAAAGTTTTGTCGTTTTTTAAATTTGAATTTTTAATTAATTAAATAAAGGTTTTGTTCATTTCTTAAATATTGTAACCTTTTTACATAAGTAACTAAAACTTTGTTCGTTTGCTTATATATATATATATATATATATATATATATATATATATATTGCACTGTGAAAGTTGATGTTGAATATAATTATTATTAAATTTAATAAATATCTACTTGGGGATAGGGTTCGATTTGAATTTCGTAGGCAAATAAAAATAAAACATTAAACTTTTTTATTATTATTAAATTGAAATGTTAACGTGAAATCATAAAAATTTATTTCACACAAGGAAATATTCATGTGTATAATTTAATAGTTCTTTACAATTATTTGTTTTAACGTATACCAGATTTCTATGGAATTTGCAACAAGTACGCATGCGTTGCATCCTTGCTAAATTACATATGTGCAGCTTGTCAAAATTCCAAACAACGATCTATTCTTAGTAAGTACAATTTTACTTTAATCAAAATTAGAATTATTATATTTATGATTACACTTGTTCATTACCTTTCCAGATATTGATACACGCCATCGCACGACAATTATACAGAAATTAAAAAAAAATACATACATACAGGACATCAAAAGAATCAACAATGCAATCTATTTGGTTATAATAATAAAATAAACTCACATGTATTTTCCAAATTTTCATTACATGGTCACCTTAAGCTAGTTCCATGTTAACATTGGATGTAAACTTCATTCCATCTAACGATGATACTGCCTTCCTGTATAAAATGGCACTGCTTAATTTCCATACATTCATCCAGTTTCACTAACTTGTAGTACTCTTCTTTGCAGTGAATACGTTGCACTTGGGTAACATGCTCATTTCCTTTTATAGTTGCACTTTTATTTTTATTTGGATATTTAAATATTTATTAATTTTTCGAATTAATCTTGTGACTTATTCTTTCATAAACTTTTGTAATTGCTAACACTTTTATTTTAGATACCGATTTGAAATTAAAATTGTGTTATAACCTCAATTACTTTTGAGAAAAAATAAATATCCCATCCAAAATAACAGACGAATTTTATTAAAATAAAAAAATATGCATATCACCCGATGTTGAACAAAATTTCGAAATGAAACAAAACAATAGTGCCGAATATTATAACCGGTAACCTTAGTTTTTAAAATTTTGTTATATGTTATAACGATTGTTTCTGAAATCTCAGACTCTACGCTGCTCGCGGTTCACTTCCAATAATGTTAACGCAAAATTTTAACTTATATGTCTACAAATGCACTATTCGCACTATGACTTATTAGCCACAAAAAATAGAAGAGAAGAGAAGAGAGAGAAATCAGGAGCAATTCCTTTTATACTTTCTCATAGCTACCATAACTTTCAATTTTTTTTACATTACATACAAAAGATCCTGGCATTCGATTGGTCTAAACAAAAAAATTAATTTAACTGAAACATAAATTACGCCATAACTTTTTTAATTCAATTCGGATTTGCTTTTTAAATACATTTTTGAACTCAGGACAAATTTCTGCACAAATAGACACCTCACATGCTATAATTCGTTTCATGAATTTATATTTTGAAAATTTTATACCTAAATTTACTAATATCTAATAAATTTTGTATTTTACAACGAAGCTGATGGCATATTCAGCTTCTACATGAAAAACT
The DNA here is from genome assembly GCA_036346205.1 of Vesta saturnalis. Classification (NCBI taxonomy): domain Eukaryota; kingdom Metazoa; phylum Arthropoda; class Insecta; order Coleoptera; family Lampyridae; genus Vesta; species Vesta saturnalis. The sequence continues at coordinate 2,326,753 of JARFJB010001119.1, read as the reverse complement.
GTATAAGAATGCACTTATCTCTACCCATTTTACATAGTTTTAGCAAAATTTCTACTTTAATACCTTAATTTTATGTACTTAACCTAACTTTTCTAAATTTATGTTTAAACTACATATTTAAAGTTAATTTCTTTGTACAAATAAGGAAAACCTATTATTATATGCTTTTATAATTTATTCTGAACTTATCTTGCCCTAAACAAGCTATAACTTTGTAAACTTCTTAATTGTTGTACCTAACCTAACTTTATATAATTTAATTTGAACTTGCGTTTTAAACGTTTATATCACTTGTTTATCTAATATGTTCCTATATATGTCTCTAACACAATCACTGTTTATCTGTCCTTTATAGTTTCAAATTTTGTATTTTCACACTTTCATATTGTTATCATATTTTGCAAGTTTTTGTACACAAATTGTATTTATATGTTTAATATCACATTGCACATGTAATGTTTAAGTTCTTAGATATGTTTCTAAGGCACTTTAACTTCTTAAGCACTTTTTAAACACTTAGTCTATGATTTATCAACATGACGTCTTCGTATCATAACCCTTTTTATAGTTCGCAGAGTTTTTATGCATTTTATCAATTACTATACATATTCTACACATTAGAATTATTGTACTTCATGTAATCAATATCTGTTATGTGTTTAATGACTTAATTATACTGATTTATACGTAAAATTTCTGGTTTATCTTTAACGAAACTGAACGTACACACTAATATGTATCGTGTTGACCTTTTTAATATGCTGCTGCTATAGCTCAATGCTTTTATGAATACAACATCATTTGAAAACCCCATAAAGCCTGTTTTGTTGTATAAAAACCATATTTTTAGGTTTGTATATTATATTTTCTCATAACAAAGTGTATAACTTCTTCAACTTTATTTGAACTTGCATACGACATATTTGAACTCGATACAACTCTACCCCCTCTATTATACCTATTTATAACCATCGCAATATATATATATATATATATATATATATATATATATATATATATATATATATATATATATAATAACACCACGTGCATCAATTAATCAGATAATCCTGAAAAAAGCTTGGTTTCCTTAAGGAAACCGCATTCGTTGGTTTTCTCTGTTGGTTAAAGAAGCCGTCCTCCTTCCGAGTCGGGCTCTTTTAACTTCTAACCAACAGAGAAAACATGCAGTTTCCAGGCAACACCGCTTTTTCCCGGATTATCCATAATTTTGGACGCACTAGTGGTATTACATATGATAATGCCTTATATATTTTTGTAAGGTCATTTTAACTATATTCAAAAGCCTCCAAAATATATAGGGAGGTGTATTAAAAAATACATAACTTTCATACAGCACGCTATTTGGACACCCTGTATAATTCAAACTATTTTTTAAATGTAGCTGGAATTAACCTGCACATACATACCCACGCAAAAAAAATTGAACAAAAAAACACATTGAGGTTCTAGAAAACAACACCTATATAATTTGAATTACAACATCAAAAAATTTATTTGTTACATATTACTTTTGTGTTCTATCTTGAAACATGCTAAAAGCTACAAGGCTTACTGAGATATTCGCAACCACTTATGCAGAAACTGAAACTGTATGTAGCTGGATATTTACCTGATGGTGAAGAAAGTCAAATAAGCCCAGCTGTGCACAAACCAGAATTTCGTTTTAAGGTGAGGTTCTCCAGTATTAAATAATGTTTTGAATTATACATATGGAATTATAAAAAATGTTTAACTGAGATCTCAGATTAAAATCATCATCATGACCCGACACGGGAAACCGATATTATTACCCTAGCATCCACTAGTTCTAGAATTGAATTTCATGCTTTCATTAAGTATTTTTGCTAAAAGGCTTATTACTTTATGGGAAGGATTATTATCACAAAAAATTTAAATTCGTTGTTAAACGATAGAAACAACACAATAATCTAGATAAACCAAACATTTCAGAAAACAAAATTATTAAATCGTCTCAAAGTTATGAGAAACGCCACGCCGTTTCAGATTTAGCGACTGTTCTCAACAACTTTTCACCAATCAAGCCGTAAGTGTACTTATAAAAATGTAAACTTTCACGTTTTATAAGTACACTTAACCTGCTCAGTAAAGGATAGTACCATTTCTGTAACAATTACAGTTATCGTGGGCAGTGTAATTGTTATAGAAACTTACAGACATTGGATAATACGTATTTGGAATTAGGTGTTCTTCTTTATGTGCCATATTACTGATTGAACTGGTTTTGAAAATACCGGATTTAAAACGATGTCTAAAAGTTTAAAAAACAATAGCGTAAGTGATTTCTCAATCCAATTAGACTGCAAGTCAACAATACAGTTAGTTTTTTTTCTATACATTTGGACTAAACACTAAGATTTTGAATATTTCGGTTTCAAAACGACGTCTAACGGATTAAAATATAAATTATTAGTGGTTAATCAAAATAATACTGATAGTGTTCTCACCAAAGAGTTTGGACTCCAAATTAAGATTTTGAATATTCCGGATTCAACACTATGTCAAGAAGAAGAAAGGATAAATTTTAGTTCTTCCCTTCAAAACAATTCCGTTAAAATTTTCCTAAAGAACAAAGCACTTGTACTTTTTTATTGCATAAAAGGTTCAGATATGTTATATTTTACAGGGCGCCTTCGAAATTAATAGATCTCTTGTCATAAAAATTCTCTCGTAGAACATTTTAAAACGTGTGTGACGTCACACCGTATTACTTACACGTTACATGTTACAGTTATTTACTCTTTTTGCAAGTTCCTATTTGCACTACAAACAGATTTTCACAACGCTTGATCCGAATCTAAAAACAGCTATTAATTGACCCCAACTTATTCAGAACAAGTTATTTGTTGAGATTTGTTGATGAAATATCTACGAAAAATACTTTTGAATGACATTTATGTTGCTCTAAAGTGGTTTTCAATTTGTTCCTTACCCTAATATTTAGTCTAGTAGGAGCTGTATGATCAATGTGAAAATAGAAGGTGCACATCTTCAAATGTGATAGTGTAGATTGTCATAAATATATGAAAGAAGCAGTTCCCCTATAATCGCGGCTTTTCGATAACAACCGTATTGAAAGCCGATGTCCTTGAAAATTTTATTGAACTTCATCTTTCACCGGAAGAGGGCATCCGATCATAGCCTAAGTAGGAGGCACACACGTTTAACTGGTGCTCTACTAGTTAGTAAAACAGGTTTTAATTAAATTGAGTCGTTTTTAACATAGTATTGAGGAAAAACACTCTAGCTCTCCAATTTTTATCACTTTGTTATTCTAAATATTTGTATGCTATGCGCAAAGATAGATCTACGAGTACATTTGCTACCCACCCTCCTCAGAGAGGGCGTTTGCACCATTCAAAGCGGTTATCGAACTATATCTAGTTAGTCATAACATATGGATATTAAAAATAACAATAAACATGTGTATAGGAGTGGCAAGTTCAATTTTAAAATCGTATGAGCATTAGTTACCATTACAGCAAAAAGGGGTTATTATTAGTTCTAAATTGCTGACAATCTTTAAACAATATGTGTCATCTATCAGAAAGTAAGTTAAGCTAAAACGATCTAGTAAATATGCGCAACTGTTGTGAAGTATATCGGATTACTTATTAGCTCAGTGGTAAAGGTGTCAGGTTTGTAAGTTCCAATCCGAAAGCAGCCGAGTGTTTAAGAAAAAATCAGACGTATGAATCCGACTCTAGTGCGAAAACAAGGACTAAGACTGTAGACGGAAACAGAGTCCACTTTCAAAATGTCGCGTAACAAAAAGAAAACTGTGGAAATAGTTTAATCTACCCAAGTAATTAACAATCTTGTTAGTTATTAAATGTATGGATTTTATTCTTAATGTATTTTATGTTGACATTTCATACTTCAAATGTAACATAGTTTAAGGTAGGTGTTCGTAAGTAATTGTGGGGTTAGGAGACCTCAGAGGTTACAGCACAGAATGTCACCTTTTGAAAGGCCTGAAATATGCTACCTTCTAGTTTAGTAATAGTAGATACAGACCTCTAACATGTGTTGTTATACTTAGTTAACTTTATGACATGGTGATCACCATTTGAGGTATCAGACGGATTAAACGTTATATTACCACATTGATTTATTAAGGTTAGAGTGGGCTGATTGAAATTTTGATACTTCAATAACAATTGAATTTAAGTGACTATTGATGTATGTATTTACAACCAATAGTTGAGTTGTTATTCACGTGTAAACGGAAGGTTATTTTGATGGTTCCTTTTCTTCTCCTAACAAACACAGCAGAACTGCATTGCAACATGGTGCATAAATTTAGAAGCATTTAAATTTATGCATCATGTTTTTATGTGTTAACCTTATTTTATCCTCCTCTAGATATCGTAGAGACCATGTATAAATTACTAAGTTTAAAAGCAAACTCTTGCCAATCCAAAACGCCACTTTTTTTGATGTTCAATAATTAGAACTCGAGATATGTGCGTTTGAAAAGAAAAAACAAAAACAAAAAACAAGATGGCGGCGAAGGGGGTCTAATTTCTAATTGCGCTGGGTCAATATTTATACTCATAACTTTGCGCAGTTAGCAATAACAAACAGTTCGCTTTTGTAAATCTGGAATTTGTAAAATACGATTTACGATTAACGCTTAGGTTCGACATGTTTTCCTCCCATTTGAGCAGGAGAGCTGTGCTGTACATTAAAAGAAACTCGGTTGCAGCGAATTGTTTGGCATTTCGATGTTGGAAATATGTATAGCAATAGGTGTTTCTTTTTCAAGTAACCTAAAATCTAATAGGGTAAAATAGTTAAATAGAGGCAGAGTGAAGATACCCCTACATGCAAGGCTTCAACACTCGATTGTGACATTATCACAAGTAAGCAAATAAGAGGATTACTGCTAAAGTTCGCACAATCAAGTACTCCTTGCAATGCTAAGGTTCTGCGATTGCCGTAATCGTAAATTAGACGTTTTATACCATTAGTACAACTGATAGTTTGATTGTAAACAGAGTAGTTTCATTTCAGTAGAATTTTAAAAGTAGTAAGTTTGCGAAAGATGGATATTTCGAATCATGATTTTCGAGTGATGATTTTTTATGACATTCGATACACATTAATGTGTGGAGAAACTAAAGTTGTGGTTTGGTGATGAAGCGCCGTCCAAAACCAAGGTCTACAAATAGTTTTCAGAATTCAAACGTGGAAGATCTACTGTTGATGACGATTTTCGCGGGACTTGACCATGCACTTCTGTTGTCGCAAAAATATTGATGCTGTTCGTGAAATAATTTTTTTCTACGAGTATGGAAAAGTACTTTACCGCACGCTAAATAATTATTCTAGAATACATTTTATTTACATTTTGATGCAAGGTATTATAGCATTTCATAATTATTTTTTCCATTTTATTTTGTTAAATATTGCGTGTTGAAAAATAAGCTTGTTAAGTGTGAAATCGCCGTTAATACAAATAAATTAAAAAAAAATTCAAACTAAATAATCTGACATTAGTACTGATACTATCAATTAAAAATATTAGATCATGTAGCCTTAGCCGCCATATTTTGACAGTTCTCATATTAATTTGATATTAAATTAATAAATGTCAAGTGTTGAGCTAGTGAGTCGATAGTGAGGTTAGTTTGTATCTAATTAAATGTTATTTTTTTATTCTCCTCAAGCTCGTAAAAAAATTGTTATTCCTAACACGTGTGGAAAGTGTCTTTTACACACGCGATTGCGTCGTTCGGACAACTGCGGTGGCGTGCGGAAAAGTGTCACTTTCCGCGCTAGCTAATATTATATTACATCACGAGCTACGAAAGTGGTAGATATCGCACAAGCGAGAATTTTCACACGAGGGTGCCAGTCCGAGTCAACTTGTCAAATCATAAAAATCAAATAATTTGAAATAAATGGGAAAGTAAAAGGCACACGTGTTTTTTACTTTCGTATTGGGTACAATGAGAAAGTGAAACGCACTAATGTGCGAAAGTATTATTTTCTGTATGGTTAATTGTGCGATATGAATCACTTTCGTACATGGCGTAGGAAAATAACTATATCAGATCGTCATGCAACATACAGTGAGAAACAGGTATCCTTAGGCATTGCGGCAAAACAAATACATACCATTTTGAAACAACATTTAAATGGCAGGAAACTTTGTAGTCGTTGGATTCGTCATAATTTTACAGAAGCTAAAAAAGCACGTGTCAAGTCGTGCAAGGAAATGCTTAAAAATTTGACCATGGCCGTTAAAATTCTGTATATTACATTGTAACAGGTTACGAAACATGCATATATTCATATGAGTCTGAAACTAAACAACAAACATCTGTATGGGTGCTCCAAAATGAACCTAAACCAACAAAAGTAGTACGCTCGCGAAGCGTTTCAAAGAAAATGATACCTTCTTTTTTCGAAAAAATCAGTCATGTCGCAACTGTTGCATTGGAGGATCGAAGAACAGTACTGCTGATTGTGCGCACACAGCACGACAAACTAAAGAATTTCTTACTAGTCAAAATATCAAATTAATGACTTATTGCCCATATTCGCCCGATCTCTCTCCCAATGACTTTATCTTGCTCAAAAACCTCAAAAATAAAATGCATGGTAAGCGTTTTTTATCACTTGAAGAGGTCGTTGAAACTATTAAAGTAGTTGTTTTGGAGGTCCCTCGATCAGAGTGGTAAAAACGTTTTGAAGATTGGTTTTACCGAATGCAAACGTGTATACATCTTAAGGGTGAATATTTTAAAAAACAATAACATTTTCTACGAATTTTAGCAGTGATCCTCGTAGGAGTGTATTATGAATCGTTGGAAAATTTATGCAGTTTGACTATTCTATTCCACCATTGAGCTTTGAGCATTAGGAGCGCTTGTATACACACATTAAATATACTGTTGTATTTGGATTTTTTGTACAAATAAAAATCTAGCACTTTGTCCTCAAGGGCCATATGGTGACCACGAAAAAACCTAAATTAACAATGTTGTTGAAATTCATGAGTATTAACTCTGAAACAAACACATTTGCCCGGTTTTTAAACCTTCTAAAAATTTAAAATAGAGTTTGTATATGATAACAGTTTTCTAATTTTAATAATAGTGTTTTTATGTTAGATTTGAATCAGTCTCAGTTTCTGTTTGAAACAGTTTATCTCGAAAACGGTTCGAAATCGAAATAGCATTATCTGATTAAAGTCAATCTAAAATTGGATGTACCTAGAGCTCAAAAATGTGTAAATATACAGGGTCCTTTTTTCATGTGAACAAAGGATCTGCATTTCTTAAAGACCCTTTATGAGACAAATAAAAATATGACTCGAAGTAAAGATCCTCATAGTATCACTCCACTCCATTTCGAATTTGATCGTCTTAGTACCAAAGAGTTCAAGATTATCAGCGATTATAAAAGTACATGTTTTGTAAAGAAAAAATCGAAATTAATTTATATCTCTTAAACGGTAATAGATAGGTATAGGGAAATAGTAGTAGGGAATAGTACATAATATGATATTATATACAGGGTGTTCCATTTGAAAAATCAAAGTGGTCTCTACTTTATAGTAGAAGTGACAACGCCGCAACATCTAAAATATTTTAGGCGTGTAGATCGTATTAATTTATGCATACTGTCAAATTTTCAGGTTGATCCGTTGTCTGGTTTGCCAGAAACGTCTAATTAATGCTCATCGTGAAAAGCCCTGTATACTAGGTGCGTCATAAAAGTGTGGGTGTAACAAATTTTTTAAAATAGAACCCCCCAACTTTTTTACCATATTGGAATTTATTCAAATTTTAATGTTAATTTATTCAAAGTGTTTTATCTTAAAAAAGTAACGTTTTGGAATTATTCGGAAAAATATGAAAATTTTCACAGCTGCAGAGTTCCACAAAAATCGCTGCAGTCCCCTGACCTCTGTGAATTTCAGAATCGGTATTCTGGGGCTCCAAGAAAACCTATTAAGCTACGTTTTGACGTATTTTAATTAAAAAGAAAATCCTCTACAACCCCCGAAATTGCATGATTTCAAACCTCAATAACTTGCTTATTTCAAATGGAATACCCTAATTTTTATAACCGTTTTCGGATTTATCGTCAAATTTTAAGGTCAGTTTATGTAAGTTGTCCAATCTTTAAAATTTACCGTTTCCGAATACATTAAACTGCTGAAAATTATTTTTAGACAAATGTCCCCCGTTTCGAACATAACACAATCGTAGTCAAGCCAAAAAAGACCTATTTACTTCTCGTAACACCTCAATGCTTACGCTATTTCTAAACGCACGAATTATGCGGCAGTAGTCGGAGCAGTTTGATATACAACGTTTTTTATGTGACCCCCATAGAAAAAAAATTTTTGTCTGGCGATCTAGGTGGCCAAGAAGCGGGCCAAGGCCTATCTATCTACCTTCAAATTCTCAGTTTAAGTAGTCTCTGAGATATAACGCAAAGTGCGCAGGAGCACCGTCATGCTGCAACCAAATATTTGCAAAAGTTGGGGCAAATCATTCCGTAAAAGTAAAATATTCAGCACCATTCCAAATGTTCGTTAAAGAAATGTGGCCCAACCATAAATTCCCACATAATAACACCCCAAACACTCACAGTCCACTGTCGCTACTAATTAACTAATTTTACTATTTTTGGGTTTTATGTTATAATACTGAAGATTATGACGGTTTGGGTTAGCACTCGTCGGAGAATAATACATTTTGGAAAAAGTTAGGTCTTACCCTTTCCATTTCCAACCCCCATTGTCAAAATGTTCTCCTAATCTCCAAACCAGGACCCAACAGTTCTTGATGGAAGAATATACTGTAGTCAAGATACCTGTTCCTCTGCAAAATTTTACTAACGGTAGATCGGGGTATATCGGTTTCCTTCGATATTGTTGCCGAACTGGTAGAGGGCCCCGAAATTACAGACAAGAAAACTTTCAATTGGTCTTGGTCGCTTGTTCTCTTAGTCCTTTCACATTTCTCATAATTCACATACCTACCACTTTAAAAATTGTGTAAGAGCTATTTAAAAAATATGTTTTTGGATTAAAAAAATAGGAAATAACGAACGTACATTATAATACTAAGTGTCACTTATAAACAACTATGACATTTATGATGTTTTCGAAAAAAAACGCAGTCATCAATAGAAATAAACAAACGGTTTTTTTTTGTTTCCATGTCAAGTAGCCGGTTGACTTGATCAAAATAAAAATTAATAAATTTTCTTAATTTTGCCGAATAACTCGAAAACGATTAACTTCACAAAAAAATTACAAGAATACTTTTAGATCAGAAATTTGATATTCTATCTAATGCCAACATTTCAAAAACTCGTGTGGACGAGGTCCTAAATCGAGTTTTTGGAAATATTTCGAAAATGAGAAAATTTTCGAAAAAATTTTAAAAACAATTTGTGAGAAATTTTATTTCCTATCTAATAAATGGTACACTTTTTGAATATGTTAAGTAGTTCCGAAGATATTTAGGAAAAACCTTTTTATAGTAACGGTGAACATTTTTTTAGCGATATAGTACTTTCCATCCGTTGGATGTGGAAGCAATTAGGGTAATCCATTTGTAATAAGCAAGTTATTGAGGTGTGAAATCACGCAACTTCGGATGAATATACTCTGTGACATAAAAAATGCAACACCAAGATGGCGTTGGAATTTTTGGACCAAACTTGGCAGACATTTTTAACTAGTCATGTGTAGTTATTGATTAAAATTTCAAAGAAATTAAACAAAAGATAAAGGCATTTCTATTAATAATGTGTTGGACCACTCCTACTAGTTTCTCACTCCCACACCCTTCTTGGTGGTCGATTTCATCCTGAGGTATTGCATCCCAGGCAATCTGTAATTCATGCCGGAGAGTTTCCAGTGTCTGTGGAGGATTGGCTATTTGCTTGAGTCTTATACCCATCATGTCCCACACATGTTCGATGGGTGAAATACCGGGAGATCTGGGTGGCCACGGCAAGACAGTGACGTTAGCCTCTTCGAAGCACTCCACAGTATGCCTTGCAATGTGGGGACGGGCATTATCCTGTTGGAAAATAGGGCTGCGGGAGGAATGGAAGGATATAGGGTTCTACCACTTCATCAACATATCAGTGGGCATTCATATTGCCTCGGATGAATACCAACTAAGACCTGCTTCCATAAACAATAGCACCCCATACCATAACCCTCACAGTGCGGTGCACGTACCGCTCAACTGAAAACTGCACATTGCGACGTTCTCCACATCTACGTCTGACCCTCATGCGACCATCGTGCGTTCCAAAACAGAATCGGGATTCGGCAATGAAGACCAAACTATGCCATTCCAAGTCCCAATCCAGTCGCAAGGTACACCACTCCAAACGTTGCTGTCGATGAAGAGCCGTCAGCGGAAGCACAAGATGTGGTCGATAGGACTGCAAGACAAAAGCTCTAATCCGACGGTAAACTGTACGAAGGGTTACAGGACGTCCTTTGTTTCCAAACGTTTGATCGGCTGTTGATCTTGTACTCGAGAATTGGTCTCTTAATGCCATTAATCGGAGATGGCGGTCCTGGACCACATTTATCTGTCTTGGCCGTCCACTACCTCCTCTATGACGTTCTTGACCTTCTCTAGACAATGCTTGATAACACCATACTACAGAGGATTGATTACGGTTAAGACGATTAGCAATTTCTCTGAATGAAAAATCACCTTCACGGAAGCCAATAATGCGACTTAATCTCTCAAGAAATACACCCGATAATTTCGATTGTTACAACAAGTAAAACGTCAAATTTTCTATGACTACTGGATTATTTTGAATAAAATTTAAAAAAATTACTACATTTGACTAGTTAAACATTTCCGCCAAGTTTGGTCCAAAAATTCCAACGTCATCTTGGTGTTGCATTTTTTATGTCAGAGAATTCGTGGGTTATAGAGGACTTTTTAAATTAAAATACGCTAAAACGTAGTTTATTAGAGCCCCAGGATACCAATTCCGAAATTGGCAGAGGTCCGGGTACAACACCGATTTTTTGGAACCATGTAGCTGTCAAAATTTTAATATTTTTCCAAATAATTCGAAACCGTAAATTTTTAAGATGGCACATCATAAATAAATTAACATTAAAATGTGACGATAAATCCGAATATGGCAAAAAAATTAAGGGGTTCTAATTTTGAAAACATAATTTGTTACTACTACACTTTTGTGACGCACCTCGTATAATGGAAAATAAATTTAAAATACGCACCTCTTAAATACCAAAACTTTGACATTTCCTTCTAAAACTCATATTTACGGAGAAATCGCACTTTGATGACCTAATGAGCAACCCGGTATAGACAATCATTATAGCATGAGTTTGGAAGTTAAAAAACCTATGAATACCATGCTTATAGTGATGCCACGAGATGAGACAAGACAAGGTTACTATCACCTCGTCTCAATATATCGAGACAAGACCAAATTTGCTATTTTGTCTGTATCACTCAAATGTTATGAGCACTTCCTGAAATTACGTTTTTGTGCTAAAATTCCAAGGATTATTTCTTTTCTCAGAAACTACTAAAGATAGGTTGGTAGGAGTCTTAATAAAAGCAATCACAAATATGCCATAGAATCCAAAAATGAAATAAAAATAGGGCATTGCATTTAAAAATTGAAGTGAGATAGCGCCACCTGGCGGTGATGGACGTTGATTCAAATCTTTGTGCCAACAAATGTGCGCCTTGGAAGATATTTACAAAAATATTTTCATAATTTAAAAAGCTTCATCCGCTCTCGAGATATTGCACTGTCCTATTCCTCGCTGAACACGTTGTATATATATATATATATATATATATATATATATATATTATATATATATATATATATATATATATATATATATATATATATATGTCAAAAGGTACGTGACATTACTTACTTTAAAACTACAGTATGGCAGTTTAATTTGAGTAACTTAGGAATTAAACGCATACAATATTCCCTTTGAAGACACTCTTTATTGTGATAGTTTTTTTAATTATCATAATTATTAATTAAAAAAGATGATGAGGTTAACACATAACTTCCTTATGTACGTATTGTGTGATGTTAGCAACTAGGGACAAGAGTCGTGATACGGAAATGTTTAACCTATTCGTATTCTCTCATACATTAAATGTCCAAACATGTGATTAATTTATAAATTATAAGCATATACGCGTATGCAAATATAGGGTCCGCCAGTGAAGCGGGAAATTTTGAAGTACCCATTTTTGCACAAAATGCTTATTATCAAGACTTTTTTTACAAGTTTGAGTAGAGGCAAATGCGCCATTTTATGTCTTAAAAATAATTCCGCTCAAGTGAGAGCAATTTTTGTGTAAACACTCTTCTAATCTAGATTGAAAGTTTTCCATTACTCGGCGCAGCAGGACAGGTTGAATTTGCCCAATTCCTTGTGTAATGTTCATTACTAATTCCGGTAAGGTTTGTGCTCTATTACTGTACACCCTGCTCTTCAGAAATCCCCAAAGGAAAAAATCACATGCTGAAAACTCAGGGGATCTCGCGGGCATCGAAATGTCACCATGTTTGGAAATGAGCCGGCCCGGCACAAATGTGCTGATCATGTGTGTGTACCGGTTTGCCGTAACAGTTGTGGTGTTTCCTCTATCGTCTTGGAAAAATATGGCCCAATAATACCAGATGATCAAATTGTACACCACACTGTAAGTATCGGAATATGTAATGGCTTTTGGTGTATCTATCCTGAGTTTTCGTCATTCCAATAGTGACTATTCTGCTTGTTTACATCATCTCACAAACATGTGGTGAATAAAGTTTTCATCATCATGTACACGTCGCAATATTTCTTCGTTGAAAATCCTGTGAGCAAGCATATCACCATCTTTCAACTCTTCGACGACTTAAATTTTGTAAGGGTGGCAAGATAAGTCTTTATGTAAAATTCGTCGTAACGATGTGTCACTAATGTTTAGTGCAGAAGCATGTTCCACTGCAAAACGTAGTGCTACTCGCACTCTATGAAGGTTTTCCTTCGTCCTTACAGACTTTATTGCGCCTTTATGATTCAAGTTTAATGTGGAGTCAGTTTTTCAAACTTTCTTACCCACTGTATAATTGTATGAGCGGACGGCACAGTTTCATGTCGCGAACATTGAAATTATTACGAAACAATCGTTGTACCGAAGTCACACACTCACCATTTTTATGCAACGATTTTACGCAAAACGCACGGTGAACGCCTAACCATTTCTCCATGTTTCTGTTTAAATGTCAAACCATAATCAAGTCATTGACTGATGGCAAAAAAATTGGCCGCAAAATCTCTTGGTCTTTTGGCATGCGATTTTTTTTGCGGATTACTGAAGAGCAGGGTATAGAGTAATAGACCACAAACCTTACTGGAATTAGCATCGAACATCAAACAAGAAATTGAGAGAATTCAACCTGTCCTGCTCTGTCGAATAACCGAAAATTTTCAATATAAGTTAGAGAAGAGTATTTACAAAGACAAGGTTCCCATTTGAGCGGAATTTTTTTTAAGACATAAAATGGCATACTTATATCACCTGAACTGCAGTGATATTCCCAGTATTCCAAGTATAGGAAAGTCATGTGCTGGACACATCAGATTTTTTTTAAGTATGGTAATTTCCACTGTTAGCTTTTGTTCAACGTAAATGGTGCCTTGGAATGTCATTTCCATTGACTTATAACTGAATTGGAATAAAAGTTTTGAAAATGTGATACATATACACGCTACCATCTTACATTTTAATAAGGCTGGTTGTTTGAATTCATAACTAGAATAAAAAATAAGAATATTCCAGTAAATAGATAAACATTATGTTTAGTTTGCTAAACTGAATAATAAACGATGTTCGAAATGTACTATTATACCTATATATGGGCATGAACGCCACAGATGTAATAGCATATCGGTGCAAAATTCTATGGTATTTTAGCGATCTAGGGAGATCGTGCGCAATCGTACATTAATATAAACTGAATTATGCAAACAACTTGTTAATATTCGAAAGTCGACTTCGACATTTATTAAATACGTCACCAGAGCTGGATCCAGGGAATTTGGCGCTAGTGGCAAAAATCTTTGCTGACGCCCCTGGAACTTGGTTTATAAGTAACAGATAAATTAAGTATGTACCAAAATTATTCTAGTCACAACTGTTCATTTTTAAAACAAGAAAGATAATACATTTACATATAAATGTTAACAATAGAAATTAAACAATTATTTTTCATACATCTTGAGGAAATAAATACATTTTAATAAATTCTTACATTTCACAGTAAGTTTCACAGTACCAACACGACAGTTTTCATAATGCAACGTAAACAAATTTGACATGAAACGTGACAAATGATGAGAAACTGTGTCTGTGATGGCATTCAAATGAGTGGACTTTTTTCGATTTCATTTCTGCAAATGTGTCAATATATTATCGTAATTCAATTTGGAAGTTATTTCTTTTTCAATAGCAAGTATGGAAATATTTGCAAATCTCTCTTGTGCAATTGATGATCTTAGGTATGTTTTTACGAGTTTCAATTTACTAAGTGCTCGCTCACATGTTGCTGTCGTGACAGGCGTGGTTAAGAATATTCGAGGTGCTGTCTGTACATTAGGATATATCTGTTCCAGAGAGTGTTTATATGTGTTTTGTAAGATTTCTAGCGGTCCAAGATCCTGGAAGTTTTCAAAAAGGACATTTCCTTGAAACGTGAAACTTTCTATTTCTGCTACGAATTCACTAGCATTTAAATCTCCAGAATAAATCAATGATAGACAGGCTGCCCTTTTCTTCAATTCATCTTTGTCGGTGGAGTAAATATATATTATCCAGATAGGAAACCAAAGTCATCTCCTAATCCATGCAGCATCTCAAATCTTTTCTTGAGCTGTGCGATGACAACACTTGAAGAAGGTCCAGTCTGATTTTTTTATTGAAATCGAATAGATATGATTCATCGCTTGCCAACTCTTCAGACATTCTCGGTCGTTTGGGCATGTGAAATTCCTTCGTGTTTGGTTCGATGGCAATTTTTTGAGCCATTAATGATGAAGATTCTAGTACGGGAGCGAAGAAGTCGTTGCGGTAATGTTTAATTCTTCTAATAACCCCGATAGCGTCTCTATCTATTTTCTACAAAATAGAGTTACAAAAATTCAAAAAAATGTGAAGTCGAAATTCTTAATATTTCTCAGAAGGGTTTTTGCCTGTTTCAGTGAATCGCCACTCATATTTGAATTTTCTATTTTCTCTAATACTCCCACTATTTTATCAAATTGTGCATGTAAAGCGTTATCAGCATTAGCCTTCGAAGACCACCGAGTATGTGACGTGTCCTTCACTGTTATTTTTATTTCTTCATGTAGTAATTCCCAACGTGAAGGAGAAACAAAAAAGTTACGAATCTGTTTAACATTGCCAAAACACGTTTGCATTTGAGATGTTCTCTAACTGCATTAACTATAACCAAATAAATTTGAATTTGCAAAGCATGGGACAAATCGTGCTAATTCATTTTCATGGGTGATTTTTGCTTGCACTCTTTTGTAGTGTCCTGCCATGTTGGCTCCATTGTAGTACGATTAATCGCGTGTATCGCTCAACTTGAGTCCATCTCCACGATTTCAGCTGAGAGGACTTCACCTGTCTTCTCATGAGTATAAATAAAATCTATGAAACTCTCTCCAATGCTACATGTTTTGTTCTCATTTATTTTTACGTAATGAATAATTTGGAACATCTGTTCTTTGTGAGCCACATCTGTTGTATAGTCAAACATTACCGTGTAATATTTTGCTACTTTAATTGAACTGATGATATACGATCGTACTTTTGTAGCAGACAACCTAATCAATTCATTCTAAATTTTCGGCGAAAAGGATATCTGCCCTTTATTGTGGTTGGCGATGCGTGTTCGATTGTTTCGTCATAATGACTAATAAGTTCGATGGTGTTCAAAAATTTGCCAGAATTAGGATGTCCAATGATTTCTGAAGAACCTCTTAGGCCGTTGTTATTTTTCACGCACAATAAGATTTCATCGAGAATTATTTTCAAAATATGTCTCACTTATTTTTTTCTTGGCTTATGGCTTTAATCGTCTATGAATCCATCAATTTCAAATCGTTTTTCGAATCCTTTCAATTCAATGTAGCATTGCCGATGAGTTTGGGAGTTTTCATGTCGCAATAAAATAAAAGCGTCTGTTGAAGAGAACACATGAGTAACAAAATAGAGCATCTCGTTCTCTTCAATACAAAAGCCATTTTCTAAATACGGATTCACCATTTGCCAAAACTTTTGAGAACCGGCTTCTTTCAAATCTTCTACTATCAGTGATAGGACATACATATATATATATATATATATATATATATATATATATATATATATATATATCATACATCATGGTTGAGGCCATGTTAAATAATTCTTCTAGTGAATTCTGCATTTATAATTCATGTTGGATTATTGAAATCAATAAATACATCAATGACGTCGTTTTGCGCTGTGTTTTCGTCGGCTAAATTATTGCGAGGACTTGATAGGTGATGGCGAGGAGACGAAGTACTTGAATACGAATGTCCAAGGGCAAAGTGAAATCTCGTTTCGAAACTGTTGTGGTCTCATCAGTCTCACTTGATGAAAGTGGATTAACGACATCTGAAGCAGCATTAGCAAACTCCTCGGAAGTACTTTCGATCAAATTGGATTGATGCCCAAGTGGAGGTATCTTCGTTGTTCAAAACTTGGTTGTATCACTGGTATTATCTTTACATCAGCTATCTTCTGAGCTACGCGCGAGTTTGAGTTGGACACCAAATAATTTTTTTGGAGGCATGGTTTTAGCCTGTAATGAAATAAGCGGCTCATTGAATTGAAGTAAATCTCGGAGTGTGTCTAGTATATTAGGGGTGCCCGTTATTTTGGGAATGTTGGATTTTTTAAGCTTCTTCAAAATGAATGAGGATATTACAGAAAAATGGGAAAAACTGAATCAATTTCGACAAGGGAAATGTAAATGGAATGGAATTTTCAACCCATAATTAATCTAAGAATATTGTTTTCAAATCATTATCGGTCTTAGAATATTCGTTTCGATACGAAACGCCGAAAATTGCTCTACAAATGTTTATGTCTTTCAAAAGTACACTTATACGGTATAAGTTATACCGTACGGTTTTTTCTTAGTTTTCACCGTAGGGATTTACATGTTAATTTGGGATCCTCGTGTTATCCTACGTTCTACAAATCGTATGCTCTTGAAATTTTGCATGTAAGTGTTTTCAACTTATCGCACACACAAAATTATATCTAAAATAGTGAAATTCAGAGGTGCAGAGTGTCAAAGTTTTTCACCATTAGTTTTTTATTATTAATGGCTCCAAATTTCCATAGAAATTTTGTAAAATCATATTTCTTTAGGAAATGGAGCTAAAAATGATGAAATTTTATACCATTGTGCACAAAAATTTGGATCATGCAATTTTAGAACGTAGATAATAAAGGGATCTCAAATTAACTCTGTGGTGAAAACTAAAAATGTACGGTATATATAGATTTTACCGCGAGCATATCCAGCGACGAATCGTAGATAATTCTCGGATGATTCATGTATTATAGGATGGTTATTCAAAGATTATACTGTGAGGAATCATGTCACATCACAGATTATAAGTAGATCATTAATAGGTTAATTGTTAATTCAAGTAAATTTGGTGCCAACGTTAGTATATGCTAGTAGGTCAGAAATGGATTAAATACATTCCCAGAACAAACATTTTAAGTTTCATCAAGTAAACGTGAAAATTGTCACCCTTTATGCAGTATTTGTACAAGGCACACATCAAATTAATTTATTTTATTTGGAGGCACAAATTTCCATATGGGGCGCTATTTCCTGTCTTGCGGCACTTAGAAAAACTAAAGTTCTGTCACTGCCCTTTTCTTCAAAGCATCTTTGTCGGTGGAGTATTCTCCAGATAGGAAACCAAAGTCATCTCACTGTGTACATTTAAAAACTTGTCACCCGCTGTATTTCAAAAACAACAAAACATTCAATAGTCGCCGGAACACGTCAATTTTTGTTTTAGGGGGGAACATTTTTGACAGTCAGGGGCCCTGATATGCCCAACCCTGTAACCCCTAGTAACCCCAATTTTAAAATCTCAAATGTAACTACCCTACTTGATATACATCATTTGAAAGCCCCTTTTATTATCAACACACCAGTGAATTGCTTTTGAAAATTGAGTGAGATTTAAAAGAGTAATGGGCCGAAAACCACTCGGTTGACAAAAACTTTTTTGTTTTATTTAGTTTCTTTAATAGTTAATGTATGGTTTAAATAGGTATTTTGTGTCCTTCTTAATGGTACACCAAAAAACATTTTTGAATGCCCACTGAGTCAAAGACCACTCAATTGATAGAACTACAAGTGTGCTGTGATTTACTTGCGTATTTGATGAACGTCAAAACTGAAGTACCCTATTGTTTGTTGTAGTTTGAACGTTGTAAAACCCAGTTTTACTATTGTGCTATTATTTATGACAAAATGGTTTATTCTATCGAAGGAAAACTTGAAATGATTTTCATTTATGGTGCAAAAAATGAATGTGCGCGAAAGACAGCGCAAACATTTAACGGTAGGCATCCAGATAAAAATTTTTCGCAAGTTTATGTGCTACAACTTGTGAAAAAGTTTAAAGAATCTGGATCAGTAGGCAATGGCAAACGAAATACGTCTAGAGTATTAAATAAAAATCTCAGATTGAAGTGTATCATTTTGGGGCAGATCCAACTACTTCCATTAGAAAAGTTTCAGAACAAATTGGAATATCGATTGATTTAGTACATAAGGTTACAAAATTACATAAGTTCCATCACTATAATTGCAAATACTTCACTGTACGAAGATGACCCGGATCGAAGAATTCAATTTTGCGTAATAATGTCAGAACGGATTAATAGATCACCCAATCTACTGATAAATATTTGCTTCCCCGATGAGTGTACTTTTTTTCTAAATGATCAAGTGAACAAGCAAAATTGTCGTTACTGGTCAGATGAAAATTCCCATCTATTCCGGGAAGGTCATACGCAATACCCCCAGAAAATAAATGTTTGCGGAGGGAGTTTAGGCAACACCGTAATAGGTCCCTTATTAGAAATGGTTATCTTACCGGGGAGGTGTATGAAGATATGGTTTGGGACACAGTTGACGCACTGATCACTGAATCTTTAAAAAATCAAATATAAGTGACATATATAATAATACCAAATGTCATTGCAATATTTTTAGTACCATCATATATTGCTGGGTGTTTAGTGACGGCTTCAAATTACAAATATGCAGAGTTTCCTTTACATTCAATTCTGTTTTATCCTTGGCTCTGTCCAAAACAGAAAAATCGTCATGGAAACTTGATGCCCACTATCAATTTGATGGTTGAAAATAGCAGAATTAGGTATTGCTAAAGAAGGTTTTCAGAGTCTAGGTGTAATACCCAAATTTTTCATTCCTCATCTATCTCCTATAACTCAAAATGAATTCGTCATAAAAAGAAGTTGTTCTTTTGCTAAAGAAATCAAGCCTCTTAAAACTTATAAAGAAGTCACAATGGCAAGTTTTGATATAGAAAATTGATTTACTAATATCCCGTTAGATGAAAGTATTGACATTATTGTCAATTTTCATTTTACAAGTGAAAACTCTAAAATTATAAATCTAACTAAATCTAAATTTAGAGATTTACTTAACTTGGCAACTAAGGAAACGTTTTTCGTTTATGACAAATTTTTATATAAACAATTAGATGGTGTTGCAATGGGTAGTTCATTAGGACCATCTGTTGCTAATATTTTTTTAATTTTCCATCAGAAACAATGGCTTGATAATTGCCCAAAATATTTTAATTTAGATTCAGGTTTTAACAATGACTTCTATCTATAGAAAACCAACATTTACTGGTTTATATACTAATAATGAGAGTTTTGTTCCGAATCAATATAAGATAGGTTTAATTAGCATATTGTTACACAGAGCTTATATGCTCTGTTCAACCTTTCATTTATAGAATTTGAATTTGATAAATTGAAACAAAATTTTATAAAAAATGTACGTTAAACAGACAGAGCCAATGATAAAACAGAATTGAATATAAAGGAAGCTTTGCATATTTTTAGTTTGCAGCCGTCATTAAACATCCAGCAAGATATGATGGTACTAAGAATATTGCAATGACATTTGGTATTATTAGATATGTCACTTACATTTAGTTTGTTTCTTTCTTATATTTAACTTTAAGTCTGTTGAAAATCAAATAGATGAGCACGGAAATCCTTTACTCCAAGAAGACCTAATACACTTTCAACAAGATGGTGCACCTGCGCACTACGCAAAATCTGTACGTGATTGATTGAATGTCACATTCCCTGGTAGGTGGATGGGAAGAAGAGGGGCTGTAGAATGGTTACCAAGATCTTGTGATCTCAGTCCAAATGACTTTTTTCTTTGGGGTTATCTCAAATCAGTAGTTTACAAAACAGCAGCACTAAACATTCAAGATTAAAAAAATCGTATAACAGCTGCGTGTAGGGTTTGAGCTACTCCAACTAATTTGAACTGTTTTTCTTTGAATGCTTTTTTGATTTTTTTATTTAAACCATGCATTAACTATTAAAGAAAATAAATAAAGTTTTTGTTAATCGAGTGGTTTTTGGCCATAACTTTTTCAAATTTTCACCCAATTTGTTGATAATGAAGGGGGCTTTCAAATGATGTATAACAAGTGGGGTAGTTGCATTTTAGATTTTCAAATTGGGGTTACTAGGAGTTACAGGGTTGAACATAGCAAGACCCCTTATCTGTCAAAAATGTTCCCCCTAAAACAAAAATTGACGTGTCCCAGCGATTATTGAATGTTTTGTTGTTTTTTAATTACAGGGGGTGGTAAGTTTTAAAATGAACACAGTGTAGATATCTGTATAATTAGTAAAACTAATCACCGTTTGTTTACGAGTTGAAGGAACACAACACCCAAGTCTGAAGTTCATTTCACAAATTAAACCACGGAAACACGGCAACAGCAGTGACACAAAATTGGCACGAATGGAGCTTCGGTGGATACATCCAAACGTGATGAAATTTGTCTGCACAGTGCCTGCAGTGTTGCCACAGGACAGAACAGTCTGCCCCCACCATCCCTCTCGAAATTACCCACTGCGCCACTTAGGCAACCAAAGTTACAGTCAAGCTTTTTAGTCTCATGGGTCACATGATAAAAATAAAATCGTATTCAATTAATCAGTTAAATATGATATAATTCATTCATTCTAATATAATAATTGAAACCTAGATATCAAATGTTGATTTTTACATTTCACATCTATTAGTAACGAGGGGCGCACCGCGTCGCGGCGCCCCTGGAACCCTTGCGAGCCTGGCAGGTGCCTTCTTTGCCACGCCCTAGTTACGGTGATGTACGTCACAATATATTTTGTTTCATTACTTATAATTACATCTTGTTATTATGTTATTGTAAAGAAAAGTTGATATTGAGCAGATTTGACACAAATATTTAGTACGTAAACATGTTTGTGTGATTGAACGTAATATAAATCATCAATGCCGGCTATTAAAAGTTGTCAGAGTAAACAAATCAACACACCTTCTGTATTGGCCAATTAGATTTAATTTGTCATGTCCTTGCGGTAGCTTTTACAAATTTCTTTAAAATATTCCAAACATCTTATTATTTGTTTTGGATTATCAGTAATAATATCGCAATGACACTGATAATTACGAAATAATTTTACTACAAATTTCGAAAGCACGTTGCTTGTTTGTGGTAATATAGCCACTACACACCTCTAAAACGTGAGAAAATCTGACGTGTTGATCATATGAACAAGACTACCTACTTTAAATTGTAAATATATCCTGTTTTTTTTATTGGATATTAATAACTATATTATTCCCAGAAATTTAATTAACACTTCTAATACCTACGTATGCGTAAGTTACCTTTACATGTCCTTCAATTTGTCTTAATTATTATGAACTGTTAGCAAAAGATAACGGATTCTGCCAATAAATAAAAAATAATATTCAGAGGACCAAAACAAGACCTGTTTCAAAGGATGGAATTTTACATTTTATTTATCTGGTTGGTAACAACTAAATATTTCCATTTATGTTAATCTAAGCTGGTACATTACCATAAAAAGGCAGTTATTTATTGTAATAAAACATTTTTTCAAATAAGATCAATAACAAATCGTACAAAGTTCATACTATTTCTGCATTTATGCTTTTCATTTACTCTTTAGCAATCTGCAGTATACTTAAGTTGGCCTGGGAACAAAAATATCTACATCTTATGACATTGTAAAGGTTTCATATTTCAAACATTTTATGTTGTGATCGTACACTATATATATAGTGTGTCCTATCTTTGATGGTCTCTGAATGAAAATAGGAGGATGTGTCCACTTTTTCGTCATACGAACGATGCCATTTTGATAATTATCATAGTCTATTTCGTTTCTTAGACATAGGGGAAGATTTATTTTTTTAATTTTAGCATTCCTCTCCTCCGTTATTTTAAAAGCTATTGAAACAAATTTTGTCGGTAGTTTTAAAATATACCTACGTTGTACATTTTGAGATATCAACCAAACTTGTACTTTTTTATTGGAAAACAATGTATGTACATTCAGTACATTAAATGCCCTTGTTCTAATGCTTGCCGTCAACGTATAATACTTGGTATCTAACTTTTTACTGATAAATTCGTATTTTTCTGAAAAACGTTTCACTTTTAAGTTATTTAAATTCAAATGCCCTACATCTTGAAAACGGAGTAGCTAGGACAATTTTTAAAACAGTATCATTCGTTCGATTAAAAAGTACCACAATATTGCAAAAACCGCATTCCTTAATCTCCACTCATAACCGAAATACCCTGAGAACCTCCAAAAACGGATCGTTCTCTATACCTACAATAACAATATCTGGTGTGGAACACCAACGATTTGTCTTTCTACAAAGTAAAAAACGCTGAAAATTGTATCAATACTTCCACATCAAAAATTTAAATTATGCTGTCAAAATGACATTTACACTATTTGTTGTACAGAAAAATTTTAGGGACAAAATAGGCACAATTAGATCAATGCCATTTAATTTATACCAACTTAAATGCCATAAATATAGAATGGAAAAATTTAATTCAACAGTATTGCCAAAACCTGGTTGCGTCAATGCCTAGACCATTAACTTTCCTGATAGAGAAGAATAGAGCTACGATTAAGTGAAGCTGTTAAATTTGTTACGTCAAAATATTTTAACCTCTTTTTGATAAATCGTGTTCACACTAAGTTCGAGATATTAGCAAAAAAACCATAAATTTTAAAAATCGTTTTTTTGTAAATGACTGGAAAACTATTAACTTAAAAAAACAAAATTACAAGAATTATTTTCGATCGGAAATTTGATTTTCTATATAATGCCAAAATTAAAAAAAAAAATCGTGTGGACAGGTACCAAAATCTATTTTTTTGTAAATATTTCGAAAAAATTGTAAAAACACTTTTTGTGAGAAATTTGATTTCCTATCTAATGGTCTTTTCACTTTTTGAATATGTTAAGTAGTTCCGAGATATTTAGGAAAACCAGTTTTTAAAGTGACGGTTTTTGCTAATATATTGTAAACCGTTTGTTGTACAGAAAAATTATAGGGATAAAAAATACTCACAATTACATTACTAATTACAAATTAAAAGTAAAAATATAAAAAATAAAAATTTTCAAAAGGGTACTTATCCCCAATTTTACCTTTCTCATACATTGACCCCAAAAGTCGTTTTGTAGTTGACGTCTATATTGTGCTAAATTTCAAGTTGATATGTTAAGTCCTTTGAAAGTTATGGAGCACAGACACACAGACAAGATTTTTTTTGCTCAAATTTTGTTTTTAGACGTTTTCGAACATTTTAAAGCGATTGAGCAATTAAAATTTTTTTAGCGATACTGTACTTCCCATCTGTTGGATGTGGAAGTAAATTAAAAGAAATGAAATAATTTTAGTAGAACCCAGGCGCCATTTTTTACTCGTCCACGTGTGTGTGTGTGTGTGTGGGGGGGGGGGGGTATTACCACCTATTTCTTACACACCCACGTGTGAGACCGCATTTTCAACCCCTGCTGAAATTTTAATCCCTATTTTTTACATACACCCACGTGTGAGACCGTATTTTCAACCCTTTCTTTTCGAAGGCCCTTTTCAACCCTAATTATTTTTACTCGCTTACGTATAGGACGTGTATTTTCACCCCTATTTTTTACACACCCACATGTAGGACGTGTTTTCAACCCTTTTATCCTAATTACTTTTTACATACCCAGCGTGTGAGACCGTATTTTCAACCCTTTCTTTTCGAAGGCCTATACGAGAAAACGTTTCTAATAAGGTGGTAAGACAGCAGCTGTGTTAATGATTGATCTTGCGTGGGAGAATTTGAGTGACAGTAAAATTTAGTTATAGAACACTTATCTTTATTGTAAATGTCATAATTAAAAAAACCTCAGTGAGTTATAAAAAAAATTACTGACATTCTTAATGAAACAAATTTTTTATTATTAAGTTAATTAATTACATAACAGCAATATTGGCTTCTAAAAACGAATATGAAAACCTGGTTTACCTGCATTGAAATATGTTTAATATCCATCCGACCGTTAAAATGTTGTACGCCTTAATATTTTTTAAAGAAACTTAATGCTTAGATATGTTTTATAACTGTAATTAAAAATCTGTAATAAATAAAGGGTTAACAATACTTACCAGCTCTGTACTTAAAGAACGTTTTTAAGCACTTTAGAGTGATAGTCACCGCTTTGTGTTGCTTGTCAAACTAAAACAACTTTCTAGGTTGTGTAAAACCACCTATTGATTTGTAATTAGATAAAATACACAAACAACCTTATTATCCTTATCGCACTTACTGCAAATCGTATTTAACCTTCTAATAACAATTCGGTTTGAAAAATATTCATATTGCTTGTCAAACTAAAAAACAACTTTCTAGGTTGTGTAAAAACCACCTATTGATTTCCCCTATAATTAGAGTGTAAAATACACAAACAACCTTATTATCCTTATCGCACTTACTGCAAATCGTATTTAACCTTCTAATAACAATTTGGTTTGACAAATATTCATATTGTACATACGCACACAGAAATTGTTTTATATAAAACCATATTAAGAGTTTGGAAAGTTACATGTTTTAAATTCCACCACAATATGTAGTAAGAAATCACTGTTCATGTTTACTTTAGCTAATTACCGTGTAATTATATAACTTTGTTTAATTTAACAGTCTAAAAATTGATTACCAATATAAATGGTTAACATAATTTCTTTTTAAAAAACACTAAATCATAAATTTATAACACGATTTTTAAAAACACACATGCTGAATTAAAAGAAAAACAATGGGGTTATTTTTGTTATTACAGGACACTTGATTAAAACAATTAAAGCACTAAAAATCTCTTTATTTATCAGAATAGAATGGTTGGTAACAGGCGTTAAACAATAACCTGATTATCTCATCATTTATAATTAAACATGTACTAAAATGTCAATAAACGTTTTAAAAATTTCTAATCTGAAATAAGAGAGACGTAATCTAATTTTTATTTGAAATTTTATGGAGAGTATTATCATCATCGAAATTTCGAGATACAAACACCTCATCGTCTTCACGTTGAACGATTATATTGTAACAAACTATAAAGCAGCTAATAACCCTGACAGCTTTTATCAGACACTATTATTACATGGACATGAGGTTAGCCCTAAATTAACTGATTTCAACACGGTCTGAAATGCTGCACACGGTTCAAATCTTTCAGCTCGTTCGCAGAAGTTGTACCGTATTCATTTCCTTCAATTTTTATCTGCATTCGTCGAGACTGTAGTACGTTTTAATACATAAACAGAATCTTCAATACGGTGATACGTGTACAGCAAAACACATTAGCTAGTTAGTTTCACTCTATATTATTTTACATGCAAGCCTGACCTTATCATAATAAGTACATCTGTCAAAAGCTAATTAAACATAATTCCACGGACTGGGCATGAGCAGCGTTTCCAATTATTGCTTTAGTCAAAACAATAGTGCCATACATACAATCGACAAGCACGGCTTTAGCACGAGGATCAAACGAAAACACGCATGCACGCACAACGCATCGCACGCACGCTCGCACGTACGTACGCAGCTCGTACGCACGCGCGTACGCACGCACGCTGCACGTACGCACGCACGAAACAATCGCACGCTCGCACGCAATGCACGTACGCTCGCACGTACGCACGCACGTACGCACGCTCGCATCGCACGCACGCACGCACGCACGCACGCACGTACGCACGCACGCAAAGTCATCGCTGCACATACGCACGTCGCACGCACCGCACGCACGTACGCACTACGCCGCACGTAGCACGCAATCGCACGTGCACGTACGCACTCGCACGTACGAACGCACGTCACACACACGTACACACACACACACACAGACACACACACACGCACACAACGCACATCACCACACACACACACACACACACACACACAACACACACACACACACACACACACACAACACACATACACACACACGCACACACACACACGCACACGCACACACACACACACACACACACACACACACACACAGACGAGGGTATGAAAACACGCAAACGCAAAAACACACTAACACAAAACACGCACACAAACACGCTAAAGCGAAAACACGCTAAGTCAAAAAACACACAAACGAAAAACGCTATCACGAAAATACGCTAACACAAAAAAAAATACGCAAACGCGAAGACATACAAAATGCGAAAACAGGTAAAACGAAAACACGCAAAATACGAATACACACAAACGAAAACACGCCAGCATAAGAAAAACACGCAAAAGCGAAAACACGTAAACCTGCAAACATGAATCAAGACGGTGGAGCACCGTTAGGAGAAAACAAGTTTATTAACAAAATTGAAGGAAAGCTTAACATTTGAAAATATATTATTATTGTTATTATGAACAACGATACATCATTATTATTTAATAACATGCTTTATCGGTTTTCTTCTTCTTCTTTAACCGTGATTCGTCGTCATCATCAGCGTGATTTTGAGATTAGCTCCCTATCTCATCACTCTTTCTTTCTGTGAACCATCACCAGTACCTTGGCTGTGAGATACATTCAGCTCAACCACGTCAGCGCTCTCATCTTTATCTTGAACGTCTATGTTGTAATAGTTTATTAACAAGTCAGTAAAATCTCTAATGTCCGCTGATGTTGGCTCATAAACAGGAGAATACATTATAATAATGCTCACTCGATGACAGTTACACTTTAAAGAGCGAAACACACGAGAAACAAGTACGCAGACAGCCTAGGGTCTTGTGCACAACAGCGTTCGTCAATGTTCGGGCAGAATCGGTTATCTTCGGGGAATATCTGAAGTATTGACCTAATCACGTTCTAACATCCCCCCTAGGGACATGTTTATAAATCTGAACGCCTCTTTTTATGGTCTTAGGAGAAAATACCTCATCGAATGAGCATTATTATAATGTATTCTCCTGTTTATGAGCCAACATCTGCGGACATTAGAGATTTTACTCACTTGTTAATAAACTATTACAACATAGACGTTCAAGATAAAGATGAGAGCGCTGACGTGGTTGAGCTGAATGTATCTCACAGCCAAGGTGCTGGTGATGGTTCACAGAAGAGAAAGAAGAGTGATGAGATAGGGGAGAAGGGCTAATCATAACGCTGATGATGACGACGAATCACGGTTCAAGAAGAAGAAGAAAACCGATAAAGCATGTTATTAAATAATAATGATGTATTGTTGTTTATAATAACAATAATAATATATTTTCAAATGTTAAGCTTTCCTTCAATTCTGTTAATAAACTTGTTTTCTCCTAACGGTGCTCCACCGTCTTGATTCATGTTTGCAGGTTTACGTGTTTTCGCTTTTGCGTGTTTTTCTTATGCTGGCGTGTTTTCTTGTGTCGTAATTTGCGTATTTCGTTTTACATGTTTTCGCATTTTGTATGTTCGCGTTTGCGTATTTTGTGTTAGCGTATTTTCGTGATAGTTTTCGTTGTGTGTTTTTCAGCTGTTTTCGCTTTAGCGTTTGTGTTTGCGTGTTTTGTGTTAGTGTGTTTTGCGTGCGTGTTTCGTACTGTATGTGTGTGTATGCTGACGTCGTGTTGTGTGTCGTGTGTGTGGTGTGTGCGTATGTGTGTGTGTGTGTGTGTGTGTGTGTGTGTGTGTGTGTTGCTGTAGCGTGTGTGCTGTGTGCGTGTGCGTGCGCGCGTGACGTGCGATGCGTGACGTGCGCGTGCGTACGCGTGCGTGCGCGCAGTGCGGCTGCATGGTAGCGTACGTGCGCGTGCGTACGTGCGAGCGTACGCGAGCGTGCGAGTTGCGTGCGTACGTGCGGCGTGTGCGTACGTGCGAGCGTGCGTACGTGCGAGCGTGCGACTGCTGCGTACGTGCGTGCGTAGTGCGTACGTGCGTGCGTACGTGAGCGAGCGTTGCCGTGCGAGCGAGCTGCGTCGTGTGCGTAGTGCGTACGTGCGTGCGTAGCGACGGCGTGCTGCAGTGCCGTACGTGCGTGTTGCGTGCGTGCGTTTTCGTTTGACTCGGCTAAAGCAGTGCTTGTCATTGTATGTAATTGTAGGCACTATTGTTTTGACTAAGCTATAATTGGAAACGCTGCTGCTATGCCAGTCCGTGAATTATGTTTAATTAGCTTTTGACAGATGTACTTATTTATGATAAGTCAGGCTTGCAGTAAAATAATATAGAGGTGAAACTACTAGCTAATGTGTTTTGCTGCTACACGTATCACGTATTGAAGATTCGTTATGTATTAGAAACGTCACAGTCTCGAAAGAGAATGCAGATAAAATTGAAGGAAATGAATACGGTACAACTTATGCAACGAGCTGAAAGATTTGAAGCGTGTGCAGCATTTAGCCGTGTTGAAATCAGTTAATTTAGCTAACCATGTCCATGTATATAGTGTCTGATAAAGCTGTCAGGTTTAGCTGCTTTATAGTTTGTTACAATATAATCGTTCAAGTGAAGACGATGATGTTTATCTAAATTCGATGATGATTCTCTCATAATTTCAATAAAATTAGATTACGTCAACTATTTCAGATTAGAAATTTTAAAACGTTTAGTTGACATTTTAGTACATGTTTAATTATAAATGATGAGATAATCAGTTATTGTTTAACGCCTGTTACCCAACCATTCTATTCTGATAAATAAAAGAGATTTTTAGTGCTTTAATTGTTTTAATCATCCGTAATAACAAAATAACCCATTGTTTTTCTTTTTAATTCAGTGTTTTTAAAATCGTGTTATAAATTTATGATTTAGTGTTTTTAAAAGAAATTTAACCATTATATTGGTAATCAATTTTAGACTAAATTAAACAAAGTTATATAATTACACGGTAATTAGCTAAAGTAAACATGAACAGTGATTTTACTACATATTGTGGTGGAATTTAAAACATGTAACTTAACAAACTCTTAATATGGTTTTTATAAAACAATTTTGTGCGTATGTACAATATGAATATTTTTCAAACCGAATTGTTATTAGAAGGTAAATACGATTTGCAGTAAGTGCGATAAGATAATAAGGTTGTTTGTATTTTACACTCTAATTATAGGGAAATCAATAGGTGTTTTACACAACCTAGAAAGTTGTTTTAGTTTGACAAGCAACACAAAGCGGTGATTATCACTCAGCAGTGCTAAAACGTTCTTTAAGTACAAATCTGGTAAGTATGGTGTTAACCCTTTATTTATTTACAGATTTTAATTACAGTTATAAAACATATCTAAGCATTAAGTTTCTTTAAAAATATTAAGCGTACAACATTTTAACGGTCGGATGGATATTAAACATATTTCAATGCAGGTAAACTATGTTTTAATATTCGTTTAGAAGACAATATTGCTGTTATGTAATTAATTAACTTAATAAAAAATTGTTTCATTAGGAATGTCAGTAATTTTTTTATAATCACTGAGGTTTTTAATTATGACATTTACATAAAATAAGTGTTCTATAATTAAATTTTACTGTCATTCAAATTCTCCCACGCAAGATCAATCCTTAACACAGCTGCTTTTACACCTTATTAGAAACGTTTTCTATAGGTAAAAGATCATCCAATAGCATTTGACCATTTTAAAGCAGATCGATAATAATATCTTATTAATTATGCAATTCCAACATTGTATGTGTGTGCAACCTCCAGGGCACTGTTTAATATAGCCAAAAGGACCTTAATACCATCAAAATAACCCTAAGACCAACCCCAAAGTCAAGTCCAGCTCCAGGTCCAACCCTAAGACTTATCCCTAGACCAGCCCCCAGCCCCAATGCCTACATGCCCCTCACGTGAGCAAGTACAAAAGGCTCTAATTAGGTTGACCCATATAGAAAAATACGCGTCTATACGTGAGCTGTCAAAATAGTGAAAACACGTCCACACGTGAGCTATCAAAAATAGGTGAAAACACATCATACGTAAGTAAAAAATAATTAGGGTTAAAGGCCTGAAAAGAAAGGTTGAAAATACGGTCTCACACGCTGGGTATGTAAAAATAATTAGGATAAAAGGTTGAAAATACGTCCACATGTGTGTGTAAAAATAGTGAAAATACACGTCCTATACGTAAGCGAGTAAAATAATTAGGGTTGAAAAGGCCTTCGAAAAGAAAGGGTTGAAAATACGGTCTCACACGTGGGTGTGTAAAAAATAATTAGGATAAAAGGTTGAAAACACGTCCACATGTGTGTAAAAATATGAAAACACGTTGTATACGTAAGCGAGTAAAATAATTAGTTGAAAAGGCCTTCGAAAAGAAAGGGTTGAAAATACGGTCTCACACGTGTGTAAAAATAGGTGTAATACCCCACATACACACACGTGGACGAGTAAAAATGGCAAGATGCTAGTCACAAAACCTGTATCAGGTGTTCTACTAATTTTTATAATAATAGTTTTTTTTTTTGGATAATTGTGCAACCTGCTTTTTAATACGTTCATAACGAAAATAGGCAACATTGTAAAAACAAAAACAATAATCTATATCACATAGACGTTTAAAGCTTCATGTCAGGTAGAAGTTTATACACATATAGATGGTATGTTGAAAAAAAAATTCCAATCCCGCTTCTATAAAAATATCTATAGTTTAAGCATTTTCAACCTTATTTAATTAATTTTTAAGGCTTATTTGGCTTCGAATTCAGACACTTTATAAAGCAAAATTATGTAAATTTAAATGTTGTTTAAGAAATATGTGTACACATCTTATTATAATTCAGATTGAAAAAATTTGAACTAACACTTAAATTCTACGCTATGAATGTTTTTGCCGCTAAATTACGCGTCGTATCAAACCATTTTATAGGTCATAATCAATCGATATACAGTTTAATAAGGCTGATAAATTTGTTATTAAGAATATTCAAAGTTTGTTGATGACGTATATTTAGGTACAAACTAAAAATATTTTCACGAATTCAAATTGATACAATTCATCAAAGCTGCATTTTCTTAAATGAAACATGTATATTATTGCATATTTGGATTCCTTGGTCAATTCTAGTGAGACTTTATGTATCACACATGGTACCTAAAACGAATCGTTTAGCAGCAATTCATCATCTTTAAAAAAAGTAACCGCTAACTAAATTTATTTTTATTTTTATTTTAGCTCGTAATTTTGTTTTTGCGTTTATGTATTTTCCTACTTAATAAATAATGTTTTATAACGTGATTCATTCTTTGTTTATTTTGCACTGGTTACTAGATAATATAGCAAATTAATCAGAAATTGTGAAATTAAAAGATATCTCTCGAATATAGATACCGACAAATGTATATCATTAGAAAGGTACAAAAATTCCGAATTATTGCAAAATGAAACATGGCTCTTCTATTTGAAAAAACCAAGTTACCATTGATTAAAATTTTCTAAATCGACAAAGTAATTTCTCTAAACACAATAAGAATTCGGTTTCTGACCGCCCGTCTGGTCGATGCTAGTATATTTCGTGTCTAGTAACATCCCAGAGTCTTGGAATTCTAAATTTTGTGATCACAGCGATATTTAATTTTTTTTGACATCTCCTTTGTTCTAAAATGACGAACTGCGGCGATTGGTACTTGGTACATGTGTGATACATAAAGTCGTACTTAAATTCACCAAGGAACCAAATAATAATACAGAATCCATTTAAAATACAACTTTGAAAAATTTATAAATTTGATTCATGTATTTAAAAACATACAATTTTATAACCAAAATTTTCGAAAACTATATTTAATAAAACACCCAATTAAAAAAGTAAAAAAAAAAAAAAAAAATTTTAATAATTTTGAATTTCGCAGTTTTTGGAAATAAACACAAACAAAGAAAATAATCACACCAAAAAAAACCACAAAAAAAAAAAAAAAAATAAAATTAAACAAATTTAATTAAAAATTATTAAAATTATTTTAATTTAAAAATTAAATTAATAAAAAATTTAAAATTTATAATTTACATACACACCTTAATTAATAAACAAATTTTTTAAACACACAATTAAAATAAATAATTAAATTTTTTTTAAAAATTTAATTTATTTTTAAATTTAAATAATTTAAATTAAAATAATAATTAATTATAAAAAAAATTAAAAAAATTATATTTTTTTAATTTAAAACAATTAAAAATTAAAATTTAAAAAAATTAAATTAAATTAAAAATTTACCAATAAAAAAAAATTAATAAAACAAACAAAACAAAATTTAAAAATTATTAAAAAAACACACAAACACAAAAAAAAATTTTAAAAATAATTTTCATATTTAAAATTAAAAATAAACAAAAAAAAAAAAAAAAATTAAAAAAAAAAAAACAATATAAAATAAAAAATTTAATAAATTTTAAAAATACCAACCAAAAAATTTTTTCAAATTATAAAATTTTAAAATTAATAATTTAATAATTAAAAAATAATTACATTAATAATTTTTACACCACACAATTAACACATCACAAAAACACAAACCAAAACACATTAATTAAAAAAAAACACAAAAACAAACACACAAATTTTTTTAAAAAATATAATAAATTTTTACAAAAAAAAAAAAAACACCACAAACACAAAAAAAAAATTTGGCAAATTATCAAAACATTTTGGAAGGTTTACTGAAAAATGGACAAAACATTGAAAAGCTACAAAACAATAATGAAAGTCTGATAAAATTAATAAAACGATACATTGTAAAATTTCTATATTTATACATATGTACGTATAAAGGTTATGCAATCGACTTTTTTTTCACTAAAAGACATATTAGGTCATTTAAACAAACGTCCATGCAATGTGTTTTGTGTCTGTGTGTTATATATGTTAACAAAAAGAACGAAAATTAGTTTATTTGAAATTTTTAATTTTATGATTTAGAAATTTAAAAAATAATTATTGACAAATATTTCTAAAACAGTTATTTTAACCAAAAATTAATTAGAATTTAATGTTTTCAAATTTTTCATTATCAGAATAAGGATTAATTTTAGAAAAAGTGTTAATTTTTAAAGAAAATTTAATTTTACAATTTTTTTACAAGTTTTAATATAATTAGATAAGGAATGAAAATTTAAATGATATTATTATAAAGAAATTTTGGATTTTTTAAGTTAATTTGTATTTATGTCTATTAAATCTAACATGAAGTTTTAAATGTCATTCTGACAATTTTTATGAAAGTATAAAAAGAGGTTGCAATTATCCTAAAAGATTATAATTAAAATTATTTACTTTTTAATTTCCACTTTGTGGTTAAGGTCGGTATTGTTTCGTGTAAAATCGTAAAAGTTAGTAAATATTGTTTAAATAACAATTTTTGATTATTGATCTGAAAGTATTCTAACGTCAAAAAATATTATAACAAATTCAAAAATTTATTTAAACATTATTTAACACTTTTTAATTTTATTGAAAATAGAAAGTACAGGTAGATATAT